>CM052722.1:47699037-47727921 GCA_028551405.1 Uromys caudimaculatus
GGCGCCCGCTTTTGGGATCCAGGGGGGTTTTTAGGCCCGCCTACCTCGGTCCCTGAATCTCGCGGGTCAAGAAATAGACTCTTAATACAAAGTAATAGGTTTGAATCATATGGAAATCACCACCCCTCTCTCTAAGAAATGTTGAGCATTTTCCAGTTTTAAAGAAACGCATGCATTATGTGTGAACGATACACGCTTGCAGAGGTCAGAAGTCCACTTTGGAGCGAGTTCTCTCTTCCTTTCTTCCCATGGCTTTCATAGCAAGTGCTGTTACCTAGTGAACCATCTCAAGTCCAGCCCAAGTTTTTCATTTCTAAGCAGTATTTATATATGTAATGTATACATATGTAAATAGGGAAATGTCTGGAAGATAAAAAGCTATGGTTCATTCTGAAAGGAGGAGCTAGATGTTGGCAGGGCTGAGGCAGTCAACGTGTCTTATGTTTCATACGGGTTACCTGGATTATTTTTTAATAGGAAGAGAGTCATAATGTAAATTCATATGTATGTACTTTTTATTTTCTTTTATTACCAAATATATTACTAAATATGCAGGGTAACTATGAAGCAATGATGTTGACTTCCATTGGTTATACTGGAGTGACTTGGCCTAATACTTAGAAAACAGCTCTAGCAAATTTAGAAACCTTCTCAATACAGCCTCAACCTGCCTTTGCTTGCTTTCTGCCTATCCTGTACTGGTCCTGAGCCTTCATGTAACTTGGGTTCTCAATCCCGCATTTATTTAGTCAATTTTCTTTGGTTTTGGTTATGAGGACAAGATAAAATCTGACCAAAGGGATTTTTTTTACAGCCTAGAAAGCATCTAGATTTCAGCTTCTAAAAGTCATTACCTGCAGTGGTGGCGCACACCTTTAATCCCAGCAGGCCGATTTCTGAGTTCGAGGCCAGCCTGGTCTACAGAGTGAGTTCCAGGACAGCCAGGGCTACACAGAGAAACCCTGTCTCGAAAAACCAAAAACGAAAAAAAGAAAAGTCATTACCTAAATGCATGTAGAACTGCAGTTGCTATTGAATTGATAAGTTTGACACAACAATTGATAAGTACCACATAACTTTATTCTCCATCAAGTCAAAAAGAAATATTTTTAGTATACAGTTAATGTAGTAAAATTTAATTCATAAAGCCAGATGTAGAATCTCTATAACCTAAGCCCTTGGGAAGCTAAGGCATGAGCATAGCAAAGAGCCCAGCAGATACACAACTTTAGTCCAAACAGGAGACAAAAGCAAGCCTGTCTCTAAGTTTGATGCCAATTTGCAAGTTTCAGGCCAGCTGGAACTATATAATGAGACTATGTGTCAATATTATTATAATTATTATTTATGGTTCTAGAGACAAAATGTTGAAGCAATTATCTTCCTGTTCTATGTAATCTTTTCTTTTTCTCCGACCTGTAATGTTTGTAGGATAATATTAAAAATCTAGAATTGGAAGTCCTCAGTCTACAGAGGGAAAAAGAAGAATTGGTTCTTGAACTTCAAACGGCAAAGAAGGATGTCAACCAAGCCAAGTAAGAATAAAGTCAATAAACGTTAACTAGAAGACCCTGCCCCTAAACAATTTTAACATAGTAGGTAGGGGAAAGAAATTTAAATACAAGAAAAATTAAATAATTGAGACTTTACTTTTTAAAAAATTATGTTTAATTATGGTGGGGGCAGTATGTGCACATGAGTGCGGGTGACCATGGAGGTCAGAAAACGGTACAGGATCCTCTGACAATATAGTTCAAGTGGTTGTGAACTACCCAATGTGGATGCTGGAAATTGAATTCAGGTCATCTGCAAGAGCAGCATGTGCTCTTCACTCCTGTGCCATCTCTCCAGCCCCAGCAAAATAGCATCTCAGGGCGATGATAAAACCATGCTGTAATATAGCGAACAGCTAATGCCCAAATCACTTTTAGCAGTCGTTAAGAATTATGCTAAGAATAAGCAGAATTTAGAGTTCACAGACAGGGGCTCTGATCAAGGAAGGATTTATAAAAAGTTAAATGAAAGCTAGCATTTGGAAAATAATGTCTAGACCTCCTAGACAATTTCTGTGCCCCTACTTGTGAAGATTATTAATGCTCAAGCTAATAATTAAAAATCAATGTAACCATCCCTTGATTAGGACTATATTCCTTGAATATAACTAAGACAATCATAAGCCCCCTTCCTTGAGACTTCTACCTTAGATCCTAACTTGTTCTTAGGATTATTTTTGTTTTCTACTGAATCTAAACCTTATGTTCTTCTGAGCATTGTTAAATGTTTACTTTCTGTCTTCAACTTACATCATCAGAATTATTCCTTACAGCTAATGCAAAGTGACTTCCTTTTTGGCCCTGAGTGATGGGAAAAGGTATATTTGAAGCAGCTCATTGTTGTATAAACTCAAAAATATGTTGCTTTACTCTGATATGAAGCTCTCATTAGTGAGAAAGTTTTGATTGGGTGGGTTGTAATTATTATTTTAAAGAAGACTGGATATGAAGGTTATAAACCTGGGAGTCCGCTGTTACATATTTTAGAATAAGCCATTTCTTTCCTATCACACTTGCATTTAGGTTGAGTGAGCGTCGTCGCAAACGTCTTCAGGAACTGGAGGGTCAAATAGGTGATTTGAAAAAGAAACTGCATGAACAGTCCAAACTTCTGAAACTGAAGGAATCCACTGAGCATACTGTCTCCAAGCTGAACCAGGAGATACGGGTAATAAACCCTCATCCTTGTTTTTACCATCTTGGAACTGCAAGCATAGGTGTCCCATTTAGAATCATGCCAAAGTGATTTCAGGCAGGAAGGTGGGAAGCAGGGCAATCATTTCAGGTGTAAAATTAGCCACAAGTGTGGTATTCTAGGACATTGTGCTAGTCACTGTAGAATCTAAATTGTAAAACTTTGCTTTGACCTTCCACTTCTTTTTTTTTGCATATAGAATTTTGTGTTAGCCCAAAAGATTAAAATATGTCAATATTTTACAGCCATGTTTTGATCATCTTCCATGATCACGTGGCACAATTTCGTAAAGTAGTAGCAAGATTTCAGACATTTAGAGGATAATTTCAGTTATTGGAGTATTCAGCTTGGAACATCAGCAAAATGAATGCAGCTTATTGGCACTGAAATCATTAGAATATTAATAGCTGATAGTTCAGTCTGTCCATGATCTTAGAAAATATTTCCTAGGAGCCACCTTTAATCCCAGCACTCAGGATACAGAGGCAGGTGGACTTTTATAAATTCAAGGTCAACCTGATTTACATAGCAATTTCTTTTATTTATTTATTTATTTATTTATTTATTTATTTATTTATTTATATCCCAAATGCTGCCCCACTTCCCATCCCCCCTCCACCAAGTCCTTCCCTCCTACTTGTCCCCCCCCATAGAGTCCCTCATCCTCATCCTCCTTCTCCTCTGAGAGGTGTGCACCCATACCCCCCTACCCTGGCCCATCAAGTCTCTGCCAGCTTAGGTACATCCTCTCTCCCTGAGGCCAGACAAGGAAGCCCTCTTGGGGAACTGAAGGCCAGTGAGAGTCGCATCGTGAAACACTGTCCCAAAAAAATTCTTCCTTACTTTTATAAGTAGAGAGATGACTCAGTGGCTTACAAGCTATCACTCCAGATCCAAGGGATCAAATACCTCACAAATATCATAGACACACACACACACACACACACACACACACACACACACACACACACACAAAATCATAGACACACACACACACACACACACACACAAAATCATAGACACACACACAATCAAAACTAAAAACAAATATTTAAAAAGAAACAAAATACTTCTTGAGACTGAGCTTAACTAAAGTAAATGTGGGGCAGAATTTAGCTTTTTGGAATATTTCTCTTACTTTCTGAGTCTTTGTTTGTATAGTGTATACCTGAAACCCGTGTTTAAGTTTAACAAGAGATAGCAAGCCTAATCAGCATTTGTTGGTGACCTCAGCTTAGCTCTGACTTTCCTCTTTATGGTTACTCTATCCATCTGTACATCGGCTCAGGATACAGTGCACATGATTAATACACTGGTTTTGTTTGGTTTGGCTTAGTTTTGTTTTGTTATTACAGATTATGAAAAACCAGCGAGTCCAGTTAATGCGTCAGATGAAAGAGGATGCTGAGAAGTTTAGGCAATGGAAGCAACAAAAAGACAAAGAAGTCATCCAGTTAAAGGAACGGGTAAGGTTATTAACGCTCCTCAAAGGCCCGGGCAATGAGCCTTCTCCGAGCTAGGAATACTAAAGATTCTTTGCACACATCTGATATCTCCAGAAGTGTGACAGTCGGGAATTGAACAGCTTTCTATTGAGTGACCACCACGTACAAGGTACTGTTGACTAGGTACTATGGAAATTTTTCTGAGTAATAAATGAGCTCTATCCTTGAATAATGTCTATATAGGTAAAAGGCACAGTGTAAGCATGGATTTCCTCAATATATGGAATAAATAATTGAAGAACAATACAAAAGGAGGCTAGTGTGATGGCTCTGCAAAGAAAGGTGTTTGCTGCCAAGCCTGACAACTTGAGTGATTCCCCAGAGCCACATAAAGATGGACGTATAGAACTGTCTCTACACATTGTTCTCTGGCCTCCGCACGTGTGCCATGGTACATACCTGCACACAATAATAAATAAGATAAAATATTTTGAAAAGAACAACACACAAGAAAAGTACTCACTTCAGGAAAAAAAGCAGTAAAGGAAAACCAGGACCAGCAAGTGTGAGACATAAAGCAGAAGGCAGAAGATGTGCACTGAAGCACATCAGTCACGTTCAGTGTAGCTGCGGGACCGTTTCCACGCAGGGACACTTCCTGCTTACGTCCAGTGATAGTGCACTAACAGCAGAAGGATCTTACAAACAATTCAGCAGGTTGCAGATGCTTCTAATCCTAAATACATGAGAGATTTGTCAGGGGAAAAGTTCTAAAGAAACTGGTGTCCTGATGGTTGCTCGTGGTGATATGGTGCTCAAGGAATCAGAAAAAAAAACTTGCTTTAGCAAAATCTTTTTTAAAAATATTTATTTTATTGGGCAGAGGGAGGAGGGCACCAAAAACCTGAGGAGTCAGGTTTCTCCTTCTATTATGTGGATTTCAGGGGTTAAACTCAGGTCATCAGGTTTGTTGGTGAGCACCTTTTCCTACTGAGCCATCTTGCTTAGCCAGCAAGAGTTTTAGCATAGTATTTTTCAGAAGGATTTTCTAAGTGTCTATGTGTAAGTTTTTGTTGTTGGGGGGGAGTTTGGGGTTTTTGTGTGTGTGTGTGTTTCTTTGGTTTTTTTTTTTTTTTTTTTTAAGCTTAACCATGAGCAGCAGTTCAAACCCAAGTAAAATTATTTATATGTATGGTACTTGGGCAAAATGTGAGAAGAAGGAGTATGGTATATGTAACACTTATCAAGCCAATTGAGCTCTTTAGTGGAACACGTGTAATACACATAGAAACCACAGCACAATATCACCCCATAACCACTGGAATTAAAAAAGAAATTAGCAAATTTGGTGGTAATATGTTAAAATCAGGACCCTCAAATATAACTAGTGGGAAGTAAAATAGTCCAGCCACTACTTTTTTAACATTTGTTTATTTCATGTATATGAAGATCAGAGGACAAGTTGCAGTAGTATATTTTCTCTACATGTGAATCCCAAGAATCAAACCTAGGTATTTGAGCTTGGCAGCAGGTGACACCAACCTCTGAGCCATCCTGCTGGTCTAACTAGTCCCTTTTAAAAACAGACCATCTGTTAAACAGAGTTACCATATAATTCAGTGTACGTGAGACCCTGGCTTCCGTCCTCAACACACACACACATTTTAATCCTTAACACATACATACACAAAATCTTCACACATCACACAAAAAAAGAATTGACAAAACTCAACATTGTTTGATTATAGAAACAAACTTCAAAGATGATTTCCTGAATCCGACAAAGTCACGTATAAAAAAACCTACCACCAACATTAGGTTATACTTAATGATAAAAAACAAAAAAGCGTCCCTTCTGTCAGGAACAAGGTGCACCTAAATTCACACAGCACATTAAATAAATAAACAAACAAACAAACATTTAACACAGAAAATTTGTATTTCTGTATACATAAAAATAAAATCATGCAATTTGGAATAGCATCAGTACCAATACTTAGGAACAATTGGCAAAAGAACTTTCTAATTTTCACTCTGAAGACTATAAAACATTGAATTAAAAAACCAAACAAAAGAAAAGATAGTTCATATTCATGGGCAGAAAGATCTGATATTCTAAATATAGACTATCCCTCAGATATATTTGCAGATTCAACACAATTATAGTCAAAATTTCAGTGATAAAATGCTTGCCTAGCATGTGTGAGGCTCCAGGGTCAGTCAGAAGTACTAGAAAAAAACCAAAACCCATCTGACTTTTTCACAGAAATTCACAAGCTGAAATGCTAAAATTCAGGTAGAAATGTAAGAGCGATCAGAAAGAAAGCGCTGCAACAAATGTGACTGCTGCTGCATAGACACCGTCAGTGGGTTAGGGTTAAAGCCCCGCAAAGCATGTGCTTCATAATCACTTGTGTTATTGGAGGGCAGCATCGGGGGCCGAACTTCGAGCCTTGCCTATGTTCAGTTCTACTACTGAACTACCTCCTCGCCCCTGAGTTTACTTCTTTTTTATTTTGTTTCTAATTTTTAAGATTTATTTTTTGGAAATTTCATACACAACTATAGTGTATTTTAATCTTATGACCCCTACCCACATTTCTTTACCTAATTTCTCCCAGACCCCCCTTCCTATTCCATGTTTTCTTTTGAATATATTTTCTTCTTTTTTTTCCAACTCTGATCTAACTAAGTTGTACAGACTGGCTGTAACTTGCCTATCCCAGCCCCTGGGTAGTTGTGGGATTACAGATGTGTGACACCAGACCTGGTGACCCAGATGATTTTAAGCAATGGTGCCAAGATAGTTCATATTCATGGGCAGAAAGATCTGATATTCTAAATATAGACTATTGGGGAGGTGCTCAATACCCAACCAGCCTGAGCTGCTCTATAAGCCATAGGTCCCAGTGAGAGACCGTGTCTGAAAAGCAAGATAGATTGCTCCTAAGAAATAACACTCAAGGCTCACTCCACCTTCATGTGCACACATATGTATGCTCACACATCCTCACACAAGTTCATTTGCATATACACAATATACACAAATAATAGTCTTTCCATCATGCAATGCCAAGTCAACCAGGTAATCATGTACTAAAGTTGGGATGCCTCACAACATATATAAAATTAAATCAAACCATATAAAAATCTCTTTGTAACCCGGTGAGATAGCTCAAGTCTCTTTCAACAGAGATGCTTGCCACCAAGCCTGAGTTCGCTCACTGGGAACCACATAGTAAGAGAGACCTGACTCCCACAAGGTCCCTATGACCTCCATACTGTGCATGCGCACACATATACAGAAGAAATAAATAATAAATTTTAAATATTTGTAAGGACTAAAGCTACGAATCTCTTAGAAGAAAGCATAAGTATTAGTCTTTGTGAGTTTTGATTAGGTAAAAGGGTTTTTTTTATTTTTAATGGGATACCTAAAGCACAGACAAAAGCATATTATATTAGACAGACATAAAAAGCTTTTGCACTGTAAACAATACCAACTTGAACATAGTCAGTAAACAAAATGGCAGAAAGTATCCATAAGTCATAAAAATGACAAGGGTCTTGTAACCACAGTATATAAAAACATCTTACCTCTCAATAAACATAACCTAGTTGTAAGATGAACAAAGCAGTAGAGTTCACAAAAGATAGTCAGTGTCATTTGCCACCAGGAAAATGCAAATGGAAACCACAGTGACATACCATTTCACACCCACAAAGGTAATGATTGTGAAAAGAAAAGATAAGGTTTGGCAAGAATCCAGAATCAGAAACGTCATGCGTTTGCTGGTAAGGCGGCAAAATGGTATAGCTGCCGTGACAAACAGTTGGCAGTTAGAATCAATAATGTAGAGGTACTATATGATCCAGCGATTCCACTTGTAGTTCTGTCTACTAAGAAGATCTAAAAGCATGCCCGTGTAAACCTTGTATGTGTATGTTCATAGAGCATGAGTGATATTAGCCAAAAATGTGGGGGCATACCTGAGTATATCAGCGAGTAAATGGGTAAATAAAAATATGTATAGAGGACAATATTATGACCATGAAAAGAAATTTAGTACTGGTATATACTGCCACATGGAGGATCCTTGAAAACATTGTGCTAAGTGAAAGAAGCCATTAACAAATAATGATATATTAATATATTATAGGGAATGCCCCAAATTGGCATATTTACAGGCAGAAAATAGTAGTTACAGTGGCAGGGTTGTGGTGTGATAGGTAAAGGACATGAGATTGTTTCTATGGTAATGAAAATGTGGCAACACTTGGATTGTGGTGTTGGTTTTTACATCAACTCTATGAATATGCCAAAAGCGATGAATCATACATTGGGTGATTAAATGGTATCATGTATTAATTATCTCAATAAAAGTGCTAGAGAAAAGAAGAAGGCTTATCTGTAAAGCACTAAGTTCCTACTTTACAATAGTGGATATGCTGAATTGCCAAGAATCTTCATTTGTTATAAATGAAGAAAATCCCTTTATTTCACACAGAATGAAAGAGCAATGAAATTTTTAGGCCTGAAAAGGGATGAGGATGCTCAGGAAGGGTATCGGGAGTGCTAATGATACTGAACGTTGTCAGAAGTAAGGACAATGCAATCAGAAGGACACTGGGTTAACAGGCAAGAGTTTTCAGGCTAGCAGTGGGAAGCAATTCCAAGTAAACTGTAAGGACAACTAGAAGCACTAACATCTCTTCCAAGAAGCTTTGTGGTGGTCAGTGTTGGTTTGCTTGTGTCGCTCACCTAGTCAGACTCCTAGCTGTTTAATTCCCTTGGCCTCATACTAACATACATCCTGTTAAAAAATAGGACTAACCACAATTCTACTATTCTATTGTACCCTGTTATAATTGCATGTTCTTTATATTTGCTTGTAGTTTCTGTTTATGAGAATACTAACCAGGTCATCTTCACATCTACATCCCAGACCTAGAGCTGTACCTATGATATAAATATCACATTAGTTGTATAACATGAATAGCTGTCTTCTTCTTTTCTCTGCTACTCAGAATTTAACCTAAGACGTCATGCTTGATGGCATGCACCCTGCCACTAAGGTACAGTCCCCACTGGTGAAATTAATAACTCTTTATAAAATCAATCCTTTTGTTGTGGATGCAAGATCATTTCAAAACTTCATTCCAAATTTAAGCAGTTACATGCTGTACTTTTCAGGATCAAATAATTTCAAAAGGTGAACTTAAAACCAGTGTCCCTGACGCCCACATTTGCTTGCTACTGAAAATCAGCATTTTTTTTTTTTGAAAAAAATTTTCATGCAATAACCACCAACTCCATGTCTTCGTTCACTTTCTCTTTTGGCGAACAAAATAAACCAGAATAATTTCTTTAAGTACAAGAAATATATACACAGAAACATACATACACACAAACTCTTTAAAAATTGAAACACAAAATTTGAATCTCTCTCTCTCTCTCCCTCTCTCTCTCTCTTTCTCTCTCTTTCTCTCTCTCAAATATATATGTGTATTTAGTCATAAAAGATATGACTAAAATGGCTGACCATGTCATCCAGATTGGGTAAGCAACAAGTAGAACCAGAAAGCTTAGTGGATTAGGAAGATAGGGAAGGGGCCAGGAAATCAAAGTGTGTGGTTGTTTGAAGTGGGTGATATCCCCTAGTGTTTCTCCGTCTTGATTTTTCATCTGAGCAGAGAGGATATATTCAGGGTATGCTAGACTTGCTCAGAAATGAGAAGCTCCTTTCACTGGAGCGGTCATAGTTTCATAGGTGTCTGGCTGTGTGGTATCTTTCTCCTTTATCCCAGCCACTGGGTTTTATGACCAATCGACTCATATAGTTGAGGATAAAAGAGTCCTGATCTATTCAACAGTAGACCTGAGTTCTAACTCTGTCAGTAACAACCTATGTGGACAAGGCTATCCATTGGATGATCTTTGGTTCCTTTCAGAGCTCACATTGTATGGTAATATTTCTAAATTGACTTAAGTCTGAGAAACAAAGAATTTGGCCACAGACCAATAAGCTGGGGAAGACAAGGATCTTTATGTATTTGCAAACCTAGTTTCTAGAACTCCCAGTTCCTAATTCTGATAAAAGAAAATAAAGGCAACTCATATTATCATACTAAGCCTTAAATATAACGACATCTTGGAAGGCTTCTTGGTTCAAGGATTTATTTTTCTTACCTGAACATCAGTTAAGATCTGATTTGTTATTGTTGTTGTTTTTATCAGGATCGTAAAAGGCAATATGAGCTGCTTAAACTTGAAAGAAACTTCCAGAAACAGTCTAATGTGCTCAGACGTAAAACTGAGGAGGTAGGTAAGAAAAACCAGTCTGCTGGGCCACAAGCACCTTCATACTTAAACATGCTCACAAAGTGTCTTAGAAAGCAGGGGGCGTTAATATTGGCTAGCAAAATTCATGAGTCGTTTTCCTTGGTTGGTTTTGTTAGTAGGTTTGTTCTTGGTTTCTGTTTTTTCTGAGACCATAACTTATGTAGTCCAGGCTGTCGTTGAATTCATTATACAGCTAAAGCTGGCCTTGAACACCTAGTCCTCCTGATTCTATCTCCTAAGTGCTGGGATTATGAGCATGCACCACCATGCAAGCTAAGTAAGTTCTAAATCTTGATCTCTTTTTATTTAGTCTGGCCTATGAGCAAAAAAAACATGAGTTGAAAACTGTAGCAAATGTGAGCTTTTCTTTCTAATATGGCTCTTTTCTAACAAAAACAAAACAGACTACTAGCAGTACATGATATTCCCATCCTGTGGGATTTCTTTTAAAAATACCTATCATCTTGCGCATTCTGAAGCAGTAGCTATTCATCAGTTATCATGTGCATGGTAACTTAAAACCTGACTCCTGTAGGAATTGAAACCTAGAATTTGTTTGCTGAGATGCTGTAATTAACATGTTCTTCAGCATCACCACTCGCCATTTGCATTTAGGCAGCAGCTGCCAACAAACGTCTTAAAGATGCTCTCCAAAAGCAAAAGGAGGCCGCAGAAAAACGGAAAGAGACTCAGAGCCGTGGGATGGAGGGCGCTGCGGCCCGAATGAAGGTATGAGCGCCTTGGACGGCCGGTTTTCTTACACGCACTGGGGATAGGAAATACCTTTGTTCTGATTTGGAAGTCAATACAGAATTGGAAAGTCTGTCTAAAATCCTTATTTTCCAAAAGATATATCTTTAAACTGTTGTCAAAGAACAAGTTGCCTATGGATCCTGTTCCCCTAACTGGGCCTCCTTGTCTGGCCTCAGTGGGAGAGGATGTGCCTAGTTCTGCAATGGTTTGAGGTGCCGTGATGTGTTGGTTCCCAGGGGAGACCTCCCCCTTCTCAGAACTGAAGGAGAGAGGTGATGGGAGAGGGGCCATGTAGGAGAGAGACTGAAAAGAGAGGGAGGCTGAGATCAGGATGTAAAGTGAATGAATGAATGGATGGATGGATGGAAAAATAATAATTAAAAAATAATAATTAAAAAATCTAGGATCAAAAAAAAAAGAGAAGAGCATTCTTTCTATCCCTGCCTATCATAGCTCAGTTACTATTTTATTCTGGTATAATTGACATTCAGTAAATGATTTGTATTTAAAGTCCACAATTTGACATGGACTGGGGTCTTATACTGACTAAAAAGGAGAAAGTAAGCTGACTGTGAGTATTCCTCTCTGCTTTCTGACATTCAGCACAGCACCTCCTACTCCTGCCTCGGGGAGCTGTGTGCCATCGAATTGTGGAAAACAATGAACCGTTCCTTAAGTTGCTTTTCCAGGGGTTTAGTCAAAGCAATGCGAAAAGTACCAATGCACATAGACTCATCAGATGTGCTTTCTGGCCGGGTACGGGAGCATACCCGTGACCCTCATAGCGTTTGTGAAGCTGAGCTGAAAAACCATGAGTTCAAGGCAGGTCTGAGCTCCAGGGCGAGCTTGAATCCAGTGGTTCACATACATTTATGTAGGCACAACACTCACATACATTAAGTAAATCTAAAATGTTTTAAAAATTAATTTAAAAACCCAAATATAACCAGGTGGTAGTGGTGCATGCCTCTAATCCTAGCACTTGGGAGGCAGAGGCAGGAAGATATCTGTGAGTTTCAGGCCAGCCTGGTCTACAGAGTGAGTTCTAGGACACCCAGGGATATGCACAGAGAAACACTGTCTTGAAAAAAACAAAAAAGAGAGAGATTTTTCTGTCACTATAGATTTGTTTTTAATTTTTATAATTTTAATAAAATGGAATTACATGGTTCTCTTACTCAGCATAGTTATTTTCACAATTGTCCATATGATTACATACATAAATTACTTTTATTACTGAGACACATCCCATTTGTTATATTGCTAGGCCTTAACTTATCTGATCACCTACTGGTGGTCATTTTTGGTCTTTCCAGTTTGGGCTATTACAGATACTGTGCTGAATATTCACATGCCAACTTTTTGTGGGGACCATATATGTCTTATTTTACTTGCTTTTTATTTTTTGTTTCTTTAGCTTTTTGTTTGTTTGTTTGGAGACAGGGTCTCTCTGTGTAGTCCTGACTATCCTAGAACTCACTATGCAGATCAGGCTGGCCTCTAAACCATAGAGATCCACCTGTGTCTGCTTCCTGAGACCTGGGATTAAAGGCGTGCACCACCACCACACTCACCCTGCGCTTTTGAGTGTGTGTGTGTGTGTGTGTGTTATTGTGTGAAGTATCCAAATATTTTCTCTTCTTTTGATTGGCTTGTACTTTTTATAAAATTTGAATTGTTTCTATAACTTGGAAATATATCCAACAGATGACCCTTTGTTTTACAATTATTTTTTCTTAGGCTGTGTCTTTCTTTGTTTTTGTTTGTTTTCACTTTTAAATAGAATCTTTTTAATAACAAAGCTAGTTACTTACTTTTCTCTTGTGTATTCCTGGCTGGCCTCAAATTCACTGTGTAGCTGTGGATGACCTTGAACTCTTGGTCTTCCTGCCTCTACCTGCCAAGTGCTAGGGTTATACTCCGGTTTCTCTTCAGATTGTGTAAATCTTTCATGCTCAGGTTCCAGGATTATAGGCATGCACCACCATACCCAACACAGGGTTTTAATTGATATCATTCAGTGTATTGATGCTTGATTTTATGATTCATAGTCTTTGTATTTTATTTGAGATCTTTAGTAAACTCAGGATTGCTAAGATTTCCTCCTTGAATTTTCTTGAAATGTGTATTTTTAATCATGATACCACAGTCAGAAGTATATGCCTGCGTTAGCTGTTTGTAAATTCTACTACATTGACCTACATATCTACTTTTATGCTACTTCTAAAATGTTTTAAATGCCATCCCTTGACTTCCAAAACATCAGATTGTGTAAGTCCATCCTATAAGTCCTTTATTCTTTTTTCTTTTAGAGAAACAGGTTCTCTGTGTTTCTATCTGAAGTTTAGAATTGGCTTATAAATTTCTGGCAAGTCACTACAAGTTTGATTAGGATTACATAGAATTTATAGGTAAGATGTAAGAATATTAAGGGTTTTATCCAAATGGAGGGGACTGGAAAGGTGGTCAGTGGTTAAATGCACTCGTTCTTCCAGGGGAACCAGATTCAGTTCCCAGCACCCACATCTTAGCCATCTGTAACTCTAATCCCAGGATATCAGACATCCTCTTCTTGTCCCAGCCAGTACCAGGAAAACATGTGGTACACAGGCATACATTCAGGCAAAACACCCATATACATAAAAATAAATACTTTTTTATTTAAAATGTATTTTATTTTTTCAGGAGTTTTTCCTTTATTAAAATAACCTTATGGTTTGCATACTTTAGCCTACTAGGATGGCAAATGACATTTTTTTTTAACCCAGGTTATTTTATTAAAGCATAACTGACATTAATAACATAAAATATGACTTCTTTTAATGTGATGCATTTGAGAGTCATCTGTGTTGCTTGTATCAATATTTTGCATTTTATTTGTATACCTATTTCACTGAGTCATATTCCATTGTATGGATTTACTATGGCTTGTTAATCCAGTCAGTTCTTAAGTGCTTTTGATTGATTTTTTGGTCTTTCTCTTTAGACAAAGGATGGTCTGGACTGGTTCTGTGTGCTCAGACTCTAACTTCCAGCAGCCCTCCTGCTTCAGCCCCCACAGTGCTGGGAGTCTAGTCACGAACTACCACATCCAATAAATAATTTTGAATTATATTAGTTTTTCCAGAGAAATAGAAGCAATATATATAAAAGGTTTATGGTGATAAATGGGTCACATGGTTATGGAGGTCAAAGGCCCACAGTGGTTCATCTGCAGGCTGGAGATCCAGGACACCAGTATCACAGTTCAGTCAAAGTCTGATAGCTTCAAAACCAGGAAACTGATTGTGTAACTCTCGGTCATAGGCAGAGGCTTGAGAATCTGAGGGTGTTGATTTAAGTCCTGGAGTCCAAAGACCAAAGTGCTTGACGCTCTCATGTCCCAGTTCCAGGAAAGACAGGAGTCCTTCTCTCTCTGTCAATTTTGTCCTAGCTGGGAGTCCAGCCTGGTCAGGGTGGTAGCCGCCACAGTGATGGTAAACCTTCCCGACTCAGTCCACCTACTCACCTAGTCTCCCTTGAAAATACCTTGACAGATATGCCCAGGGGATAAAAGAAGCTTTACCTGTTTTTTAAGTATCCCTTAATCCAATCAAGTCAACACCTAAAAGCCACTACATGAATTAAGTTACTATTTAAAAGTTCACAGGCAGGATTCTGCATAAGTGCAGTCCTTTCACTTTGGGACTTAGGAAATGGGTTACACAATAAGTTCGTAGAGAAAGCCTACTAAGTCTCAGCGTGCTCTGAGTGGTTTAAGGCAATTCAAGTTAGTGTGATTTTTGATCATGATGGAATTAAAGCAGAAATGGATAGTAAAAAAGAGATTTCAAAAATAGGGCATGGTGACACATGCCTGTCATTCAACACTCTGTGGGTAGATGCAGGAGGATCAGAAGTTCAAACCAGCCTCACTACAGTTTGAGGACAGCCAGAGTTACATGTGACTGTGTCTTTAAAAAAACAACCTATATTTGAAAAACTCCCCAAATACATAGAAACTAAATGATACACTTCTAAGTAACCCACTGTCAAAGCTGAAATTAACCCAAATATTAGAATGTATCTTGAATTGAATGAAAATACATTATTGTTGAAGGAATGCTTGTTACCCTATATACCTATATTAGGAAGGAAAGAATGCAGGTCATTGTTCTCAATTGCTTCCTTGAAGAAGCTAAGGAAGTCAAATGAAATACAAAGTAAGAAGAAGGAAAGGATTAATAAAGACCAGAGGAGAAATTCATCAATGAGTTTTTTTAAAATTATTATTAATTTTGATAGGCCCTAGAACTTTGGAGACTGAGGCAGGAGGATCACAAAATGGACTGCATAGTAGCACCCTATTTCAAAAAGCATTACATTTAACTAAAACTTTTTATGGTAAAATATACATAAATATCAGCTCTTTCATGATAACCATCTGTAAGAAAAGAGTTGGTTTTTTCATAAGCCCCTGGCTTTCCTGATCAAGAAAAAGTGAAAAACAAACAAAATATAATTAACAGAAATTTCATAAACTGAATCACTCTGTGTGTGTGTGTGTGTGTGTGTGTGTGTGTGTGTGCGCGTGTGTGTGTGTGTGTGTATGGTTAATAAGGGAATGTGGTAGAATGTATTTATGGCAATAAATTTGTGACTTTAACTGAAATGGACAATTTCCCTGAAACACAAAAATGAGTGAAGTTTACTGAAGAAGAAACATGGTGCAACCTGAAGAACTCAAGATCAGTTTTGTGTTTGATATATGCATGTGCATGTTTGCGCATGTATGTGCAGTGTGTTGGTAGGTGTGAGCCTAGTGGAGGTCAGAGGTTGATGCTGGGTATCTTCCTCACACTCCGCCACTGATTTCTCACTGAACTCAGAACTCACAAATTCAACTAATCTAGCCCCGATACTCAGTTAGCCCCAAGTGCCCTGTCTCTGCCTCCAAAGTGCTGGAATTACACGCAGGTCACCATATCCCCATCCCTTACTTTTTACACAGGTGCTGGGGAACTAAAATCTAGTGTTCATATTTCTGTAGCAAGTGCTTTCTTTATCCACTGAGTCACCTTATCAGTTTTTGAAGTTGAATAGGGGGGGGAAGTAGAGGGTAGACTTAAAATTAGTTATATATGAAAACTGGGGGTGGGTGTCAAGAAGGGTGTCATTATATAGGTTTGACTGTCCTGGAAGTCACTGTGAAGACCCAGCTGGCCTTGAACTCATAGAGATCAGCCTATCTATGCCTCCCAAGTGTTAGAATGTAACACCATGCCTATCCCAAATTCTGCCCAATTTCTAAGCAAGAAATCATATTAGTTCCATGCAAAGTCTTTTAGACAACAGAATTGGAAGGACTACTTTTGCTGCTCAACTTCTAAGGATGCCTGCATAACCTTGATACCCAAACCGGATAAAGCCATTACAAGAAAACTACAGTCTAATAACTTACAAACACAGTGGCATTTTTATTATTTTATGTGTGGGTGCTTCTCAGCTTATAATGAGGCTCCATCCCAAAACACTATATTTAAAGTTGGAAATGCCCAGTCTGGCCTTGTACCCCTTAAGTATGCTAACACACATTACCTAGAATTGGACGAAATCATCTAACAAAGTCTGCTAAGCGATTAAGATCTAATGTAATTTATTAAATACAATGCTGAAAATGAAAAACAGAAGTATGAGACATAATAGGTATCTTGTGCATATGATGGGATGTGAAAACGTAACACAATCAAAAAATGATGCTGACTTCTGCTTCATAGCACAATGACGTAATGCTGCTGCCCCTTGGGAAACACGTGCCAAGTGGGAGCTCTGGTATTCCGCTTCATCCAGCAAGGGCTCTCATGTCTGTAATCCCAGCACTTGGGAGACAGGCAACAGACTCATACCAAATTTGGGTTCAACCTGTTCTACATAGCAAGTTCCAAGCCTGCCAGGACTACATAGCAAGACTTTGTCTTGAATGGAAAGAAAAGATAGAATTAATTGACTTCTTCATTTTTATGAAATTAACTTCTTTATTCTTGGTAATATTTTATTCTAAAATCTGTCTGTTCTTTTCTATTGGCTTCATTTTGCTTTTTTAAGTTCTTGTCTTTGTGTGTTTGAGTGTTTGCCTGCATTTGTTTATGTGTACCCCATTGTGCCTGGGGCCTGGGGAGGCCAAAAGAGAGCCTCGGGTCTGATGGAACTCGAGTTACAGACACTTGTGAGCTGCTCTGTGGGTGCTGGGACCTGATCCTGAGTCCTCCACTGAATGTCTCTGCAGCCCCTTGCTTTGCTTTTTGAGTCAGAACTTTTGAGGTTCAGCTTTACCTCACTGCCAAGATGCTCTATCTCAGCCTCCTGAGTGTTACAATATAGGTATGCACCATTGTGCCTGCCTTTATCTACCTCTATAGTAATATAGTCACTCCAGCTCTCTTGATGAGTGTTAGTGTGGTGATTTTACACCCTTTGAATTTTAGTTTATTATGCATTTATTTTTAAAGTGCGTTTCTCATAAATAGCAAATTGTTGCTTTGATTGTCTTTGTTGGCTTAAAGATAATTGTTTCATAGATATGGGTGCTTTGTATTGAGAATTATTTTCTCCCTGATGAAACTGGCCTTTTTATCCATGATAGTATTCTTATGTAGGGATTCTACTTATACAGATTTGGCCACTCCAGCTTTCTTTCTATCACTAACTAATTAGTATACTGTAGCTTCATCATCAGCCTAAATATTCACAGGAATGATCACTGGGACTTTGGCTGTTGTTTGTCTGGATGTTTTTACTAATACTTTGAGAATTTTGTATAATGAATTTGGATCCTATGCACCTTTCCTCTGCCATCTCCCATCAGATCCACCTCCAACTCCTTACCCAACCAACTTCATGTCCAATCTGTGCTGTCCAAATACTCTTTGCTGTGTGGCCATCCACAGGAGTGTGGTGTACCTACCAGGAGCTAATGCACGCTAACTCTTTTTTTTTTGGGGGGGAGGGGGGTTGAGACAGGGTTTCTCTGTGTAGCCCTGGCTGTCCTGGAACTCAGCACACTAACTCTTCACCCCCTTACAGCTGTCCAGAGCTCCTCAGTTAGCGCCAGGACTTTAAGCCCACTTTCCACCCCCAGGAATCTTGTCTGGTTTGAGTTTGTACAGCTCTTGTTCTTTTGAGAACTTTCTCCAACTCGAATTTGTGGTTTGTTAGTTGGTTGATTGGTTGTTTGTTTGTTTGTTTTCCTTTTCCCTTTTTTGGTATTGGGGGTCAAATTTATAGCATTTTGAATGTGAGCGCCTACTCTACCACTAAGCTATATTCAGCCTTCAAGTTTACTGTTTCTAAAAGTCTATTAAGATAATTATATTTTCTTTTTAAAAGCCCTTCTATCTACTTTATTTATACTTTATTTTTATTTCATTATATTTAATGTGTGTGCATGTGGCTGTTTGCACATGAGTGCAGATGTTTGAGGGAGGCCAGAGGCATTAGATCCCCAGGAGCTTGAGTTACAGGCACTTATGAGCCACCTGCCATAAGTACTGGGAACCAAACTTGGATCCTCTGGAAGAGTAGTATGTACCCTTAACTGCAGAACCATCTCTCCAGCCCCTCCCCCACATGTCATGACTAGAGAATGGCAAAAAAAAAAAAAACCAAGTATTATAGGGAACAATAAATAGTAGTAGGTAGCTAGAGAAAGATTTGCTATAGAAAGCCTCTGTGACTGGGAATACTGTAACAGTTCTTAGAGAGGGAACGGTTTTAGTGACATAGACACACAAAAATCTCACTTCCACTTTCATAGGCTCTGGTCCAATTCAAATTTTAAGTTCAACTGGGTCTAACCATGTAGTCCTCATCCCCAAGTCACACATCACTGATTTCTCTCTAGAATTGGCTTGGAAATGAAATTGAAGTTATGGTCAGTACTGAGGAAGCCAAACGACATCTGAATGGCCTTATTGAAGAGAGAAAGATCCTTGCTCAGGATGTGGCACAACTCAAAGAGAAAAGAGAATCTGGAGAGAATCCACCTCCTAAACTCCGAGTAAGTGTCCTGGGAAAATGCTATCAATAATCACATGGGATTTCCAGCAAATCCTCGTTGCTTTGGAGGACACTTTCCTTTTAAACCCCACCTTCTTGCCCACTGTCTTTGCAGAGACGCACATTCTCACGAGATGAAGTACATGGTCAACATTCAGGAGCAGAGGATTCTGTTACAAAGCAGATTGAAAGCCTAGAGACTGAATTGGAGCTCAGGTAATGAGACTATATCTGAAATGTGAAATTTTATGCCTGGAATCCAAATAGGTACCATCAATCCAGTCATTCAAGAGTTTCTTTCCTTTTCAAAAGATTTTTGTGAGGAAAAAAACCCCAAAGAACCTAACAGTGTTTTGAACCTGTGTGTTCAAAGTTATGTTGTGCTGTACAGATTAGATCTATTGTGCCAGGCTGCCACTATGATGCTGGATGAGGTAAGTGCCATTCTTCCATCCTTACAAATATAAAATGAAGTTGGAGATCTTAAGAAACTTTTTTAACAAAGGGACCAACAATACACATTGCAGCAAAGACAGCATCTTCACTTCAGCAAATGGTGTGGTTCAAACTGCTTAGCTACATGTAGAAGAATGAAACTAGATCCTTCTCTCCTCTATACACAAACAACTCCAAATAGCTCAAAGCCCTGGTACCATAATTCAATAGAGGAGAAAAGAAAGAACACATTTCAACTTATAGGCACAGGAACAGGGTGTTCTGAATAGGACTTTGGAAGCACCTGCTTTTGACAATTGACAAATGGGACCTCATGAAATAAAAAAATAAAAGCTTTTGTATGTCAAAGGACAGTTATTCCAGTGAAGAGGCAGCCCATAGAATAGGAAAAAATCTTTGCCAGCTACACATCTGACAGAGGTTAAAAACTAGAATATATGAGGAACTAAAAAAAAAAAAAAAAATTGAGCCAGGCAGTGGTGGCGCACACCTTTAATTTCAGCACTCAGGAGGCAGAGGCAGGTGGAACTGAGTTGGAGACCAGCCTGGTTTACAGAGCGAATTCCAGGACAGCCAGGGCTACACAGAGAAACCCTGTCTTGAGAGAATAAAAATAATAAAATAAAAAATATCAAGTTGTTGGGGTTCAGGAGTCTCTGCACAAACCACACGAACACTGATCTCAGATGGATAGGTTTTTTGTTGTTGTTGTTTTGGGTTTTTTTTTTTTTTTTTGGTTTTTTTGAGACAGGGTTTCTCTGTGTAGCCCTGGCTGTCCTGGAACTCACTCTGTAGACCAGGCTGGACTCGAACTCAGAAATCCGCCTGTCTCTGCCTCCCAAGTGCTGGGATTAAAGGTGTGCGCCACCACTGCCCGGCGGATAGTTTATTATTGAATACACACCTAAACACTGATTGACCAAGACGATAGCTCAGGCTTAAGAGCTGAAAGCTGCACACTGGACATTTCTCAGGGCCAGCTTATAAAGGCTAAAACAGCAAAACCCTCAATGAGCTCATATGCAGGTGCTGGAAGTGCTGCTGGTAGCTGGCCTTGACTCAAGCCATTTTAGACATAACAGTTCATACTGACCTTAAATTTGATGGGTCCTACATGAAGCTCAGAGTTGGAGAATTTAAGACTAACAAACCTCATAACATACAGAACATAACAGAGTATGTGGTCAGCATGACCCAGCTCTGAGTCAAGTTATTTTTCTGTATCAGTGACTGGCAGGTATATTACAGTAACCATATGAAATAGCTGGTGGGCATGGAACAAAATGGCTACAGCTACGCTAGGGGGGCCAGGCCTCAACACAAATACAATACAGTACACGCACGGCTGGCTTTAAACAAAATAACTGAGAAAACAATAAGAGAACTAACAGAAACTTTACATACCATGATGTATATACCTATATATACACAAAGAAATAAATAAAAGGTGGAATTTTTTTCTCTGAGTTTCAATATATATGTTCCATTTCTTTCAACCAATATTTAATAAAGTTAAAGCCATTCGGATATTTCCTTGGGGTTCCTTTTGTTACAGGTTTAGAAGTACCACATAAAATTTGAATCAGGTGGCTTATTTTTTAACTGATCATTCCATATATAAAATTCTTTTCATTTACTACTCAGAGCTCCTCCCCTTCTCCTTGCTGTTGAGGCTGATGACAGTAAATGTCCCTCTTCTCTCCCTTGAAGGAGTGCTCAGATTGCAGACCTACAGCAAAAGCTCCTGGATGCTGAAAGTGAAGATCGGCCGAAACAACGCTGGGAGAGTATTGCCACAATTCTCGAAGCCAAATGTGCCATCAAATATTTAGTTGGAGAGGTAAACTATTCTTCTTAGCAACAGCTAAAGGGAACTAGCTGGGGAGGTCACGGTATAAGGTGCTGGGGATACTTTCTTAGTGCAGTACCTACTTTGCATGATAGAAACCCCAGTGATGCCAACACTGAAGCTTTTTAGTGAGTAAACAGTGATTAGAAGGAAGTCCAAGCCAATGACTTAGAAAGATATCAGAAATTGATACTCATCACGCCTGACATACAGCAAGTATACATTTATGTGAGCTATTGTTACTAGAGAAAAACCCTAAGAAGTTACTGCTTAAGCATAAAGTATTGTACTACTTTTAAAAACATGTATGAGATGTGTGTTTAAAAACTTGAGACACAGTCTCAAGGAGAAAAGTTAATCGTTTTTGATATGTATAGATTCATTTTAAGGAAAACTGACTTTTTATTTTGTTTTTGGTTTTTATTGAGACAGGGTATCTCTATGTAGCCTTCACTGTCCTGGAACTCTCTCTGTAGACCAGGCTGGCCTCTAACTCCCAGAGATTTGACTGCTTCTGCCTCCAGAGTGCTAAGATTCAAGGCATATGCCACCACACTTAGCTTTCTTCACTGATCTTAAATGTATGAGTTCATCATAAACTGTCAGAAGATGAATCAAAGTTATCACTCAAGCAATATTAGTCACCGAATCCACAAGTTTCTGCATTGCTATCTTTATACATTTTTGTCTTGGGCCAGCAGATTTATTCTGCTAAGGAATCCTGACTAGTCTTAGGAATACTACTCATTATCTGGGCTAGTAGTAAAAATAAAAATAGGCCAGTACAGGATACCAGTCTTGCCTACAGAGGTATATCTACAAAGATCTACCATTTCAGCAATCGTGCCTACAAGTTCTAACATGTAAACAGAGCTTCTGAGACAGAATTGGCTAATAAGCTGTGTCCTGTGAATTCCTCTTTAAAATTTAAGCTCTCTTTAAGGTTTCAGAATTTTGGAATTATCAGATACTGTCCACGTTAGGTTTACTCTTGCCTTGAAACAGAGCAACAGATAAATGACTCAGCTGTGGCTTTTACCCTGTCTTTGCATAAATATCGACTTATGGCCCAGGAATAAAACAGTCCCTTTAGGGGGCTGGAGAGATGGTTCAGTGAACCCACGTTTGATTCCTAGTACCCATGTGGCGGCTCACAACCATTTGTAACTCTAGTTGTAGGTGATCTGACATCCCTCTTTAGGCCTCTGCAGGCACCAGACATATCATATACAGATATACATGCAGAAAATACTCATATACATCAAAAGTAAAAAATGTAAAGCCAGTAGTTCACTATTTCAGTTCACTATTAGAATCCACATGACATGGGGGAAAATGAGAATGGACTTAGATTTTCTTGGAAACACTTTTCTCGACCTGTTTCAAGAAAGCTGCCCAATGAATGGGAGAAGATAGATCATTTTGCAAATAAAATGACTTTCTTTTATCTTTTCAGCTGGTCTCCTCCAAAATACAGGTGAGCAAACTTGAAAGCAGCCTGAATCAGAGCAAGGCCAGCTGTATTGAAGTGCAGAAGATGCTCTTTGAGGAGCAAAATCATTTTGGTAAGATAGAGGCAGAGTTAAAAGAAGAGCTGGTTAAAGTGGAGCAACAGCACCAAGAAAAGGTAAGTGAGTGAGACAAGAAGTTACGGTGAGCGAGATGTGGGTCATCACCGCCTTCAGTTGTTCAGGTTTTAAAATAGTAGAATCTGCCTGAAAGGGGGGTGATGTCTGTAATCCTAGCACTCTGGGAAGCTAAGGCAGAAGAATCTTCTCACGTCAGAGCCAGTCTGGACTATGTTGAGACCCTGTCACTATTTGAAAAATAAATAAACAGGCACTAGTGGCCCATAACGCTTCCTTCAAAAGTTTATGTGGTCTTTTCCACATTTTGCAAGTAAGTAACCTGAAACAGAAGTGACTTGACTAAGTGGCTTTTAGCCACTGACTCGAATTCTAAGGTTAGCACGTTGAGGAACACCTTTCCTAGGTTTATTACTTTTGGACCATGAAAAGAAAAGACATTCTTTAACTCACAAAAAGTTACATGGACCTCTGCCTGAGCTAGAGAGCACCCTTCCCCCTTACTCCTTTGATATCCCCCAGTGTGTTGTCTCTTTCTTTAGGTGTTGTACCTTCTCAGCCAGCTGCAGCAGTGCCAAATGACAGAGAAGCAGCTGGAGGAGTCAGTGAGTGAAAAGGAACAGCAGCTGCTGAGCACACTGAAATGTCAGGTATGCAAAACATAATGGAGAATCCTGACTCATTTGGGCCATGGCACTTGCAGCAGAAAGTGATTAACCACTGACAAACCAGACCCTTTACTCCTCTGAGGCCCTGTTGGATTTGGTTAGGAGAAAATTGGTGCAGCTCCAATAAGAATAACCTAATTTTCAGGACTAAAACAGAAGCCTCCATGTCATACTTAGGCCTCCTGATTCTTTTACCTTAACCCTAAGCTTTAGACCTGAAGAAGCACACTCATCTAGTATTGGCCTAAAATCTTGATGGCCGCGGGCTAAAGTGGGCTTTGTGGTGAAGATCACTTAGTGGTCTTGCAGAGGGCTTGTGTTCTCAGCACACGTCTATCAGCTCACAACCGCATGTAACCCCAGCTCCAGGAGGACTCCCATACCTGCCGTCAGCCTCTCCGGGCATCTGTACTCAAAGGCACATACACATAATTCAAAATGATAAAAATAAATCCAAAACATCCTAAGGGCATTCAGATGTATCTCTCTGAGCTTGTTCTGAGCCGAGGCCTGACATGTTAGTGAAATGTCCAGGAACTAAAATTCTTTCAAAAGCTGGGAACACCACACCCTTTAGAAACATGTTGGAGCACTACTTTAGTCTAACCTAGAATTATATTCCTGCACAGTCTCCAAGGTTCCCTTAGCTCTTCCCACCTTAAGACATAACCAGACTAGTTAAAGTTATATACATGAATCCTGTTGCCTTAACTGCAAGGAAATTTAATTAGGCTTCTTAGAGTAGGTGCAGACTAGTCTATGTGAGAAGGGTGTGCAGAAGCACCTACAGATTCCAGGGAACTGCTAATGCCGTGTGGAATTCTGAACCAGCCTGCTGTGCATAGGCGCTATGCACATCATAGGTGAGAATGGGAAAGGGTAAGGAAGTTTGCTTCCTTCAAGTGTATTCAGGGCTGTTGGGGAATACTGAAATATAGAGGCATTCAAAGAACCTAGGAACAAGGAGTGAGGCAGTTTTCTGTGAGCCTGTGCCTGGCGCGTAAAAAACATCATCTACTAGCCACTTGAAAGCAGTGTTTTAATCTGAGTTGTTTAGTAACTCTTATGTGGACCCAAAATAACCCCACCTATAACTGTGCAATCTGGAAATAGGAGGAAGAGCTTAGGAAGATGCAAGAAGTGTGTGAGCAAAATCAGCAGCTTCTCCAAGAAAACAGTGCCATCAAGCAGGTAAGACGACTTTTCCACCCACTTGATAAGCCTCAGGAGACTCCCAGCCCTCAGTTTTTGATGACTATATTTATGCTGGTTTTGTGTGGTCTCCATTGAGTTTTTGTGTGATCTAGTCATGTACATTTCAAAGTGATAGGAACACAAGTTTTTGCCAGGCATATTGGTACATACCTGTAATCCTAGCACTCGGGAAGCAGAGACAGGCTGATCTTAATGAGTTTGAAGCCAGTTTGGTCTACATAGTCTGTCTCATAAAAACCCACAAAGAAACAAACAAAAAATAAAGTATACCCCTTCCTGAATCTAGTAGTGATCTGAGAAAGTGAGAGTCCTCCAGCTACTGTCCTGTCACGCACCTGACTTGTATTGTACAACAATACAAGAAAGCTGGCTGAGGTCTGAAATCCTTGGGTTAGCCATGAATACTCCCAAAACCTGCCCTAACATTATATACTTTTCTCTCCTATTCAAACAGAAACTGACCCTCCTCCAAGTAGCCAGCAAACAGAAACCCCATCTTATGAGAAATATCCTCCAGTCTCCAGACTCTTCCTTTGAATATATTCCACCTAAGGTAAAATGTTCAGTCATCTTATGATACCTTTGCACAGCACAGACTTGAGTGAGTACACTGAACCTGTCTTTTGTCAGAGGCTATAAGAGTATGGAGTCCCAAATAAAACTAGAGTACAATTGTAAGGAAAATAGGCATCCAGATTCCTTAGAAGGCCAGTTGGGATCGATCATGCACAGTTATTATGTAACATGGCTGAGAAGGAGCAAAAGAAAAGAGCTATGTTCAGCTGTCCATCCAGAGATACTTATCTTATTAAACCATGACTCCTCTCTTCCTCCCTCAGATTGATTAGCATCCAGTTTTTACTTTATCAAAGTCTATGCAAGGCTAAAGCAGAATTTTTATGATTGGCAAAACCAAGTGGAATATATTTAAGAAGTCTGAAATCTTTGTAAATAACTGCCAGCAATAATTACCGAGAAGATGACATATCATATGTATTTTAAAACTTTATTAACTACCTCGATTTTTTTTTGTAGCCCAAACCTTGCCGTACTAAAGAAAAATGCCTAGAGCAAAGCTTCACCATCGAGGATCTGCAGTATTATTCAGATCCTTCTGTGGCTGAGCAGGACAATGAGGACAGTGATGACCATGCTGATGAGGAGTGGACCCCATCAAAATTAGTCAAGATGTCCAAGAAGAACATCCAGGGGGTACGAGTCAACTCTCTAACATCCCTTGTTATGCTGAGTCTCAGTGGTCCCTGCTCTGCATCCTAACTCCTTGGAGTGCCTTCAGAGGCATTGACTCCACTGACAGAGACTTGTTGGACTAGTTCTGTATGGACTACATATGAGGCCAGCAGGCACACCTGAGCATTCAAGCTCTCTTTGGTTTTTCAGGATCATGGCGGTCTGAGAAGCTAGCATGCTATACCATTTCACTGAAGCTGATCACCAACTGATCATCCCAGCCCATATTGTAGAGCATTTTTATAGCTGAACCAACAACCATTATCACATATCATCTTTTAGTAATCATTTAAAAATCCACAGAGGTATTTACCATTTGTCTATTAAAGATAGACTGCAGACCCACAGAAGGAAGTAAATTTGCCTGTGGTCACCACAACAAATTATCATCAGTGTTTTTCTTTTTCTCACAATGTTAAGGAACAAAGAGAACTATAGAAAAAGATAATTAAGAACAAAAATGCTAAGGCTAATTAGGAGTGATCTGACTTTGTTGTTTTGTTTGATTTGATTTGATTTAGAGATGGTGCCTCATATAATCCCAGGCTAGGCTTGAAATCACTTTGAAACCTAGGACTATGTGAACTCTTAGTCTTCCCGCCTGCACCTCCTAAGTGCTGAAATTACAAGTGGATTTGCAATGCCATGCCCAGCTCAAACCCATTCTGACTTCGAGGTGCTATTTCTTCATACTTGCTAAATACTACTGTTTTATAATGAAACATTAATTTCCAAAATACCATGATCCATCTATGCCCTGTAACCACATTCTTAGAGAATGGCTCCTAACTTAACTTTCCAGCTTCCTAGAAGCAAGCTTGATTGGACCAGTTTTGAAAAACCAAATGCAAAAGTGAAGCAAACTACAAGGAAAATGTGAAGCAAGCCACATGGAGAAAGCATTAGTGGGGAAATCCAACAGAGGAATAGGAAGAAACATATCTAGAACTTCAGTACATTCATCTCAGGAAGAATAATCGGCAGGGTTTGGGTTTTAGGGCCAAACAGAAGAGGTACAGATTAAGAAGATAACAGTGAGGAAGGTGACTGCTGCTATGGGCTAAGGTAGAAAGGGCATGATAAATAGTATATTGCAGAGACTCAAACCAGAGACTGGGGACACTCAGACAAAATGAAGCAGGGCATGGCTGTCTTTTTTGTATCTTTGGATTGTATTTATATATGAGTGTTTGACCTGGTGTATGTGTGTGTGCCACATGCATACCTGCTGCCTGCAAAGATCAGAAGACAGTGTCAGATCCCTCAGAACTGGAGTTAGAGATGGTTGTGAGCTACCAGTTGGGTGCTGGGAATTAAATCTAGGTCCTCTGCAAAGGCAACAGGTTCTCTTAATGACAAAGCCATCTCCCAAAGCCCCTCTTTGTTTATTTCCTCGACAAACATTTATACTATTGAAGTAGTGGTGTGAGCTGAATGTAGATTAAATGGCCATCTAAGTTAAGGAGGCAGAGTGCAGAAGCATACACAGGAACAGAAGGATGGAGGACCTAACACCTTTGGAAAGGAGTTTGCAGGTGTGAAGCAATTATGGGTACACGTGTTCTTGGGGAGGCTTAATAGATCAACACTGTTGCTCTAACTTAAAAGGAAAATAATGAAGTGTAGCAAATATTGTAACCAAATACTACCTAATATGAATGATATTCTATTTCTAAAACACTGCGAAATGATGCTTTTTAGTTTGATAAGTAAGTATGCGTGAACTTTAAAGAGATTAAGTTGACTCTCCTATTTAATAAGCTCACAGTATGCAAATGCTTTATCAACTCTCGATCAGACTGCTTGGAAGACACATTAGTTATACATGAAGACCATCTTTATTGTTGTTTCACCATCTTGTGCTTACTAACAAGGATACTGTAGCAGGCACTGAAAGGATGGCTTTCTCAGAATTAATGGCTTCCTCACTAAGGAGATGCTAAATGATAGGTCACATGCTATAGTAGACAGAGTAACAACTCAGAAGCTAAATAGGCATGGGTTCTATCCAGTCTAGAATTTATCAATAGTTCATTGAGTAACCTTGAACAAGGCACTTATTCTGCCTGAGCCTGCATTCCCTTATGTGTACAATGAAGAGATGAAACCAGAATAGATTACTTCTAGTGCTAATGTCTTGAGTTCAAGAACTAGTCAAAATTTTAACAATAGTACCTTTATATGATGTTATGTTGTATATGAAAGGTTAAAAGGATGTGTGTGTCTGTGTGTGTGTGTGTGTGTGTGTCTGTGTGTGTGTGTGTGTATCACCTTGTGAGGAATAAAGATAATTATATTTTTTTATTAAGGCACTGGAAGTGTCTTTAAATATTTCTTGTTTGTCACCTATGGTGGGTGATAAATCTTTATTAGTTTTGCTGTTTTCTGAGACAAGAACTTACAGTGCTAGCTTGGCCTTGAACTCCCTATGTGGCTCAAGCTGGCCTCCTGCCTGGGCCTCCCAGTGCAGGTGTGTGCTGCCATATGTGCCCAAAGGAAACAGATACTCTTGTCTCTATTTTGCTGATAAAGAGAA
>CM052722.1:47728421-47751574 GCA_028551405.1 Uromys caudimaculatus
GTTTGTCACCTATGGTGGGTGATAAATCTTTATTAGTTTTGCTGTTTTCTGAGACAAGAACTTACAGTGCTAGCTTGGCCTTGAACTCCCTATGTGGCTCAAGCTGGCCTCCTGCCTGGGCCTCCCAGTGCAGGTGTGTGCTGCCATATGTGCCCAAAGGAAACAGATACTCTTGTCTCTATTTTGCTGATAAAGAGAAGAACTGAACTTGAAAGTGACTTTTCCATGGTCATGCCAAGTGTTAAATTTAGGAGTAAACACTTCTAAGTCCTACCCTGGTATTCTTTGAGTTTAAAATTTGACCAGATCTTACTCTTCTGAGACATATTGAACATTGTGCTAGAATTACAGACTTCTTTAAAAATGGTATCCTCAACCCTAGTTTTTCTCAAGGGAAATCTTTAAAATAGAACCTGGGACTCTACCTCTAGATGTTGTGACTGAGTTGATCTGAGGTAGGACTTGGCATTTTAGAACACTTCCCTCAGATTTCTCTTCTCTTCTCTTCTCTTCTCTTCTCTTCTCTTCTCTTCTCTTCTCTTCTCTTCTCTTCTCTCTCTCTCTGTCTCTCTCTCTGTCTCTCTCTCTCTCTCTCTCTCTCTCTCTCTCTCTCTCTCTCTCTTTCTCTTTCTCTTTCATGTTGTATGTTGTGGGTCCCTGTGGGTGAATACCATGTGTGTACAGGTGCTTGAACACAGATCATTAGATCCCTTGGAGCTGGAGTTACAGTTGGTTATGAGCCACCTGATGTGGGTGATGGGAACCGAACTCAGATCCCCTAAAAAAACAGCAAGCACTATTAACCACTGAGCCAATGCTCTAGCCCTGCAGAGATTTCTCTAGCCCCTGCCGAGAACTGGCAAACCTAGGAGTCTTTCTATCTGTGCTGTTCCTTGAGACATGCTGGTGGGTTGCCAGCAGTTTGGGTATAGCTATGTCAGAGTCTCTCTCTAGCATTTTAATCTGCTTTCTTGAATGAGGGAGAATAAGATGAAATTATAGCTTACATATGTGACATTCATATGACCTAAACGCCAGTCTGTCAAGTGTGTCATGAGCATTCAAGTCTACCATTACAACTACCAACTAGCCTCTGCTCCTTTGAAGATTAACTACAGCAGAAGCCCATGGCAGCTGGGCTTTAGAAAATGCTTTCGTATAGGTAAAGTGTACTAGTCTATAAATCATCTCACTGGGTCTTGGCTATGGAAAAGTCCAGGCACTCATGACATTCCTTGAGATACCATTTGTGATATTTATCCCATGTGATGAACTACAGAAATGCTGACAGGGTAAAAGAGCATTTCTGAAGCCATTAGATGAATCACAAGTGGACAAAGGACACAGGCTACAGTAATAAATGGAGGCCATTCTGAAGGGGTATCTATAAGACAGGTCTTAGAAGTCTCATCTTTCGCTTGTCTTACTTGAAGTAGCTAAAGGGATTTTTAAATTTATTATAATGTATCTTGTTGATAAAGGTGACTAAGATGAACATTCTTATCTAATACTATTACACATGTAAATTGGTATACCTACTCTGGAGGGCAACCCGAAAATCTTACCAGAAACTTTAAAAATATTCCCATCATGCTCACTTCAGGAACACATATATTAAAACTTTTTATATTCTTTGACCCAGGAATTATACACAGGGTAAGGAAATAGCCATCAATATGGAACTTGCTGTATTCGTTCAATGAATCTTTTCTAAGTAGCTTTGTGCCAGGAATGAGCGCTATTTCTGAGAATACAACAATTAACTTTGTCATTGTGAACATATTCTTGTAGGAAAAGACATAGTAAGCAGAAAAACAAAATAGTTCTGGATGGTGATACAGAAGAGAACAAAAAATTTCATGGTGACTTCATAGGGATGATGGGGAGGGCAAAGACTGTGAATCAAAGAGATCGTTAAGATGAGATTGAAAGAACATGAGAAAAACAGGCACCTGTAATCCTGGCACTCTAGAGGCTAACACAGAAGAATCTCACCTTCAAGGCCAGCCTGGGCTATGTGATACAGGCCTAAGTCACAAGCAAGAAAGTGATGGGGGTGAAAGAGGCAATGAAAAGACCTCAGGGAAAGAATGGGCTTTGTGTCTCATAGTACCTGAGAAGGCCGTTGTCACTGTCATGTGTTGAGAAACGTAAAGTTGGGTGGAGACGGGCCAGCTGTAGAGGGTCTTGTCTTTACATATAGTTTAGATTCTGTTTCTGTGCAAGGATATTCACTGCAAAATGATTTGTAATAGCAAATGTTTTCTTTTAGAAGTATCTTAATATCTAACATTACAGGGATAGTTAAATTGATATATCGACATGATGGAATATTGTATACAGCTATTGAAATTATGGCTTGGGCTTTCAAATTTTATACTGATATATGTTAGCCTCCTGATCAGAAAAAAGATGTTACTATGGTTTCCTTTATAGCTACAGAACAAACATGATAGTTCTCATGTGAAAAGCAGCTAAAATCTTGGATTTTATTATAAACTTAGGATGAGTCCACAGAGATGTGACAAGAAAAAGAATGCTGATAGTTGCGATTTCAGGCCTTGGGGAATTTTTTTGTTTGGTTTTTGGTTTTTTTGTTTTTGGTTTTTCGAGACAGGGTTTCTCTGTAGCTCTGGCTGTCCTGGAACTCACTCTGTAGACCAGGCTGGCCTCGAACTCAAAGACCCACCTGCTTCTGCCTCCTGTGTGCTGGGATTAACGGTGTGTGCAACCACTGCCCTGCAATTTCAGGCCTTGTTAATCACCAGACTATTGGATTCATTTTTGTTGGGGACTTGAAGGGGTTGCTTTGGTTTTCTGACAGGATCTCACTATGTAGCTAGCCCTGGCTGCCCTAGAATTGGCTGCCTCTGCCTCCCTGAATGCCGGGATTAAAGGTGTGGGCTGCCATGACCTGCTGCACGAACTATCAAGCTAGAGCTCCCCATACATTGTACTTATACAGCTGATTTAGGGGGACCTAAATGCCAAACGTGAATTTATCCCTAGTGTATTTTTTTCTTTCTCCTTTCAACCTATAATTGCAGACTGTCAAAATATTTTTGGATTGTAATTTCTGTTATCTTAACTATTCATCCTTGCAGCTCTCTGTTACTGTTGGAGCCTAATAAACATGGCTGTAAGTGAACGTGTGTGTGTGCGTGCGTGCACGCGCACACATGAGAGAGAGAGAGAGAGAGAGAGAGAAAGAGAGAGAGGGAGAACATGCTGTGAAAACTGCAGTTTCAAATATAAATGATTTTCCTATATTTAGTGTTACATTGAAGATGAGTTGAGTTAGTGCTCAGAACAAAGCCCTAGCTAACACTGGACAAAATGTACATTGAAAGAAAATGTAATTAGTTAGACAAAAACCTGGCTCAATAGTCCTAAAATAAAGCTAACTGTACGACCATGCTGCCTACAGGGCTTTGCCTTTGAAATGGTGACTAGTGTTTACCTGGTACTTGATACGTGAGGGTGTTAGGTCAACCCCCTTATCTATCCTCAGCTATATTGCCCAAAATAGAGCATTGAATTGTTTGTATAACCTGCTCGTAATTAGCCCATGGTACTTCCTGGTGATTACAGTTAAATGAAGGGAGGGAATAGAGAAGACAGATTTGATCAAGATGATGGAACTTTACTTTCTTTCCAAAAAGACTTGCACATGGAGGGACGGTACTTTAAAATGTCCATCTAATCTTTTCAGTAATGTGTCCTCCATAAACCTGTTTTGCAGTGTTCCTGCAAAGGCTGGTGTGGGAACAAGCAATGTGGATGCAGAAAGCAAAAATCAGACTGTAATGTGACCTGCAGCTGTGACCCCACAAAGTGTCGCAACCGCCATCAGAACCAGGTAGGAATGGTATCGCTTCCCCTTATCGTCCCTTTGAACCCCTCTGGAGTTTCTCTCCTTCTCCTTCTTCTGCCCTGAGACCTGGAATCTCCTACACAGTAATCCCTACCCTTCTTCTTTGCACCCAGAAAGAGGCTCACGCCTCAGGTATGCACTCCCCACCTTTACCCCCAGCCTTGCTGAGAAGCTTCTGTATGATTTCTGAAACAGGAACAAGGAACAGGAAAGCAAGAACTTACAGGTATACAGGGACACAGGATAAAACTAGTCCAGAGGCTCAGCTTGAACCACAAAAGCCACATGCTGAGATGGCAGCTTCCAGAAAGAAAGTTAATCCTTCTGGCGTCTTGAGACAGAAGTTAGTAGATCCTAAGGGAACCAAGCATTCCATGGCTCTAGGAAAAGACCCACAGGAATCTCATGTACTAGTTGCTGTTGTGAGCCAAGTTAACTGCAGCTTTCTTTATGTCACTCCTAGGAAGAGCAAACTCCGAGAAATCAAATGTGCTCTAGAAAGAGCAGCAGCAAGCAGGTTCAATCCCTGAGCTTCCCTTATACCTGCCTGTGACCATGGCAAGAAGTCTTTGCTACAGCTCTTGATCCATAATCCGAGTCTCCTACCAAGTGTAGGATAACAAGCATCCATCATGCGTTGCCTAAACATTTACACAGGAACAATTTGGATTGACCCTTTCATTTCAAAGACTTCTAACCTAAGTAAGCATCAGAGGAATAAAGTGGCAGGCTCTATGTCCATCAGGCTAAATGGGACCTGTAAGGGTCCCCTGTTTTCACGGTTTTACATTTGGGGTTCTAGAACCCTGAAGCTGCTACATGAAAGAATCTCTGCCCAAAACCTTTAGAATTTCTATCGAAGCCATGTGCTCTCTACTTACTTTCCCATCGGGCCTCCCTCAGGATTTCAGTTAAAGAAAATCACTGATGCTTCCATTTTTCAGAAGAGGAAAGTAAACTCCAGAAGCAAACTGGTGTGGCTTGCCTGATAACACAACTGGTCCTGGTAACTAAGATGAAACGTCAGGCTTACAAGCAGCTACAGTTTTAATCCCGGCTCTATGAGAGTCACCCTGTGTCCTAAGTGACTTCTGTCCTTTGGATTTCGTTTCCTTATCAGAAAGGAATACCAAGGCAGATAGTCTCCTATAGGGATGCTATTGTAGGCAGTAGAACTTTAATCAAAGAAATAATCAAGGTTTGGCCTAATTTTATTTCTTGAGAAGTAGGTCTTGCTTGTTAAATAACCCAGGTTGGACTCAAACTTGTCATCCCTCTGCCACTGCCTCCCAAGTTCTGGGATTGCAGATATATACACCACACCCAACTTGGCCTAATTTTAAAGTTTCCTTCATAGTATGTCTCATTCCAGACCTACACAGGTCCTTGGAGTCTGCCTCTTAAGCATGACCCCATTCCTTTGGGGACAGATCATGTTAAGCCCTATGGCTTCTCCAAACAGTAGCTCTCTTAGGTTTGCTTTGAGTAATTGACTGACCAGGTCCTCAGAGCTGGGATCTACCTGGCTGAAGAGGAACAGGCTGTTTTGTAACTCAGGTAGCTAAATTCTAATAAGCCTATCTGCTTGATTTCAGGACAACTCAGATGCTGTTGAGCTAAATCAAGATTCTGAAAACTCCTTCAAACTGGAAGATCCCACAGAGATGACCTCAGGATTAAGCTTTTTCAACCCTGTCTGTGCAACTCCCAGTAGCAAGGTGAGTGGCTCCATACAAGACTTGAAAGAACTATATGCACATCCTTCTCTGCATTAGCTATGCTAGAAGGTTGTGGGAGATCATTGTGGGAAATGATATTATCAAATTGCTGTGCACTGGCTGGAGTATTTTATCTAAAAGAGCAGTTGTAGGGGATGCCCTGTGGGGCCTTTGTGGTGGCTCAGCTGGGCCCATGTATTCATTTCTGTCTCTGTCTTTCCTAGATCCTAAAAGAAATGTGTGATGCAGATCAGGTGTTGCTGAGGCAGCCTGTGTTTGTCTCTCCTGACCACCCAGAACTGAAACCTATAGCATCAGAATCACAAGAAAATAAGGCCACGAGGAAGAAAAAGAAGCGAGCTCTAGCCAGCAATACCAGCTTCTTCTCTGGCTGCTCTCCTATCCAAGAAGAGTCCCACTGAGGTTAGGACCATTGTCTCATCTGTCTGCCCTGGACACACTGTGACGGTGCAGCACAGTGGGGAAGGGCACTAATGACTTCTGTAGTTTTAGGTCTTGCTATTGAGAAAAGGAGAAAAGTGTCCCTGAAAGGAAGAGGGCCTTGGCTGAGTGTTGGCCTTTACTATCCAAGCCTCCACCCACAAACAACTACTTTGCTTCTCTAGAAGGTGCTGAGCCTTCCTACTGGAGACAGAACCAACTGGCCTTCCTGATTACTCAAGAGGAACCAGTCCCCAGTACAATCCAGCTCACTCTTTGTGAGCAGTTGAGTTGTCTCTTCATGGAGCTGAGACCAACTTGTTCTTCTCTCATGATCACGTCAGCTTAATGGAAGAGCCTCGAGTAGGATGGAGACCTGGCTCGACTCCTCACCATGCCTCAGGAATTGGGCAGGGAGCTTTCCTGCTCCATCCCAACTCCAGACTTTACAAACCCTTCAACTGTCTGTCACACATGTTACTGAAGTGAATGAAACATTTTTAAAATGTTAAGAAAATAAATAAACCTTAGCTCATCTACTATTTGAAGGAGATCCTTCTATGCTAGAGGAAGAAATAAAATTCCAACATGTTTTCTTCATCCCCTGGGAAGTCTTAAAGAGATCCATTTCAATTTCCCCACAAATACACTTACTTCCTTTTTCTGGGAAGGCTGCCTAGTTTTTTGTGGTTTGTTTTGTTTACAGGGACAGGGATTGAGCACAGGGGCTCAAACATGCCAAGTAAACATTCTATCACTGAGCTACATCCTGACCCAGCTTCCTACCCTTTCTTAGGATGTTGTACCTCTGCTGCTCTAGGGGGAAGAAGGACACTGACAAAGCCAGTTTCTACACATTTAGTGAGCACCCCATTCCCACATTTCTGCCAGAATTGTATTTGCTTCTCAACCAAAACAAACAAACAAAAAATGCTCGGGCTGGAGACATGGCTCAGAAGTTAAGAGCACTGGCTGCTCTTCCAGAGGTCCTGAGTTCAATTCCCAGCAACCACATGGTGGCTCACAACCATCTATAATGGGATCTGATGCCCTCTTCTGGTGTACAGGCATATATGTAGTTAGAGCACTGTATACATAGTAAATAAATCAATCTGTTTTAAAATGTTCAAGGTCCATAGGAGCCTGGACGTTGCATATAAGAAAATAAAGTGTCAGCAAATTCCTGAGAGAACGAGTTCCTTGGGAGAATGTGTTTATTTTAGCTCACGGTTTTGGAGGTCCTAGGCCATGCTTAGAAGCCCATATTAGATGATGACAGAAGCCCGATGGAACAGAACTGCTCACCTCGTGGCCAGGATGGAAAAAACTAGTGGAAGGATCTGGGTCCCCATCACCAGCCTTCAAGAGCATACCTACTCTCCAGTAGACTAAAGATACTCCACAAGAACTTACCCCTCCTTAAAGTTTCCCTCAACCTCCCAAATGGGGAACATTAACTATCTAACATACAGATAGTACCGTGGTACAAAGGTAGTTATGTAGAGTTACAATGTCAGTGAGAAATAGAACTAGGAACAAAACCCAGTTACATTTACTGCAAAGCTCTTTCTAATGCCCTGTAATCTGATTAATGGGTAGAGAACCACACTGCTTTTCAGTTACAAAACAAAACTGCCCCCATGCTTTCTCCCTTAAAAAGGAAATGGAGGGACAAGGATTATTCCTTACTGTTTCTTGTCTCCAGTTAGAAGCTAGAAGGGGGCCAGCCTTGCAGTGCCTCATACAGGCTAGATTTGAAGTTTTGGGGGAGTTTGCAAGCCATGAGACCCATCTATGCATATTGAATCCTGTCCCCACTTCACCACCCCTAAAAAGGCTCTCAAACCAGCCCCACATACAAGAAAACAAGACTCTAGAATCCACCACAACCCAAGCAAAGGAAACTGAAAAGCAATCTGCCAAGAAGGACTCCCAGCGGAGGGCTAGGTGACCGCTGGCCCTCCCTGGCTTCCTGCCAGCAAGCAGCCTTGCTTCTCTTTGCATTTTAATTCTGAGAGAGTTAGAGAATCTCTGTCATTGCCAAATAGAGCCTCTGGATACAATGGGAAAGCTGAGAGGGAGGGAACCAGCTCCTGGCAGAAGAGAGCCAGTCTCCCTCACTGGATAAAATTGAGTGTGTGGAGGGGGAGGGGAAGTCAGCTTATCTGTAAGGAGTCATCCTTTCCCACCAACGCCCCGATAATGCTTCCACACAGACCCCAAGTCACTGTATCAGCCACAATCCAAGAGCTGTCCATCAAGCCCTTCCCAGCTCACATGCAACCCTTTACTTTTTATACTAAGCTGACCACAGCTTGCTAGGCCACCTGCTTTTGTACACATTCATCTTCCAAAAGCCTGGTACCCTAATACACTATACACTCCTGAAGCCATACAATACTTGGTAAACAAAGCAGTGAGATTGATATCCTGAATGAGCATCTGATGTGTGGTGCAGTGAGAGCTATTGAATACATCCACAGGGACCCCTGGACCAGAAATGGGGCATCTTGCTGCCCAGAGTTCATAGTCACTTCAATAGCATCACATAGATGGAATTTGCAGAAGTATAAATAGCCCAAGAGGAAAGGGAAGCTAATGATTGGAAGTTGTACTCCTAGGAAGCTTGAGGTTAGACTTCCTCGTATGCTCAAGAGTTTCCAGGGGACTGGCAGGGCCCCTTCTCTTTACTGCCAAGTTGCAAAATTGTGTGGTCACCTCCCCCAGCTTCCCTCCCTCCTATGCCCTCAGTCCTGGCCTCCTAGAGCCAGGACAAAGCCCTCAGGCAATGACTGGGAGGGGAACAGGAGGAGGGACAGAGGGATGGGGAAGGCTGCACAAAGGAATTCCTTACACCAAGCCCCCTGACTGCCAGCTCCAGAGAGTAAAGGAGCCGACCTCCTCGCCAGCTTGCTCACTCGCGCCCATCTTCCCACCATGGCTGTGCTGGGGCCATAGAGCCTCTCCAGGCCTTCCAAGAGGACCCACACTTCTTCCTGTAGGTGGCAACAGTGACACCTGTTTGACCAGTGAGGCTGAGCCAGGGACTGCAAGAGGGAGGAGGCAGACAACTCGGAGAGGAGCTGAAAGGCAGACCTGCTGGCTGCTTACTCACTGAGTAAAAGGTGTGAGGGCTCGGGAAGGCTGGGGGCTACCGCTGGGAGCTGGGAAGCGAAGAACCGCTCAACCCGGTAGGGATGGAGTCCAGGGAGCAAGGCAGCACCCCTGTCAGATTCCCTGCTCCGGGTCTTTCAGACTGGCCAGATCCTGAGTCCATCTTCCAGGCAACTCTTGAGGGAGGTAGGACTCTGGAAATCTGGGGTGTAGGGGTACGACCTTAGAGGAAGCAAGGGGTATGGATTGGTGCTCAGGACAGGCTACTGTAGCCCAGTTCCTGGATGGGGAGAAGCAGGGACCTCCCTTTGGGTTGTCTAGTCAGTCTCCCAGGGAGGGACCCACAAGGTAAAGTTTTCCTTCCCCAGCTCCCACCCCTCCACTCCCTAGACGGACCCTCCTTTCCCAAGGGGAACTTAGTAAGGGGGCAGTCCCAAGAACAGACACACCTTGCCTTCTTGCAGGAGCCCTCACACAGAGTGAACAGGGGGGCTGAGAGGGGGGAGGGAGGGAGGGAGGGAGGGGGAGAGAGAGAGAGAGAGAGAGAGAGAGAGAGAGAGAGAGAGAGAGATCTTTACAAACCCACTAGTCCATCACACCGTGCTTACTGCTTACACTGGTGGTTCAGTAGTAGAATTCTCACCTGCTGTAAACTGCACACCCTCTCAAGTAGAATCACACTCACAAGCCCAGTCTGGATTGTAGATCAGCTTGGTCTCAGCCATACTGAGAACCATAAGGCACAGGAGTATCCTGCTCCAAGACAATTCCCTGCTGCCGCCACCACCCACAGGCACGCACAAGCAGACACGCACACATGCACCTTTGCCCTATGTGTGTAATGTACTTTCATCAAGGAAAGCTCAGAGGGTGGGGCCTCTGGGAAGGGGAAGGTGGGAGTTGGGTTTCTATTTGGGGTGGAGGGTCACTGTATATGATGTCTGGGGAGGAAAGGATGAGGCTAGGGTGGGGCGCCTTGGATTTTCTGGACTGTGAAGGTAGGAAAGAGGTTCCTTTAGAAGGCTGGGAGTCAGGGATCCAGGCAGCCTACTCCCCTCGAGTCTTCCTTCTATTGGCAGTGCCCCTAACCCCTGAGAAGTAGACACAGAGAATCTTTCAGTCAGGGATTTGTGGTTTGTTCAATCCTGTATCCATAGCAACTAGTCAACTGGCTGTGCCTCCCTTACCCTGGGGTCAGAATGGGAACCTCTGCTTCAGGTTACTCCTGCTTCCTGGGGTGCAAGACAGCACTGGGCTGCCCCAAGCTCAGTCAGATCTGCCTTAACTTGCTGAACTGAGTTTGCCCCACCCTGAGGCAATTTCTCCTAAGTTACTCTGGGCAAGCACTCCAAACCCAGATTTAGATGTCATTAAATAGGAACGATCAGGAGAAAGTGTGTACACATGCCTACCAAAAGTTGGACCACTGACTTCCCAGGTATCAAAAATAAGGGGCAATGAAAGACTCCAGAAACAGTCTCTCTTTTCTAGGTTTGGAGTCAGTCACCTCGTGAAGTCCAGCGCTCTGGATTTGCTCTGTGACAACCAACCTTCCTGCTAAACAGCAGCTCAGGCTTCTTCCTACCTGCCCCAGGCTCCTCGGATACATGGGAAGGGAGACTGGGATCTGTCCTCTATCAGGGTCCCTGATGGTCAAATGTCCTTTCATCTAGGCCTTCACCATGGCAGATTCCCCCGGCTGCTGCTCCGTCTGGCCCCGCTGCCTTCATTGTCTGTACAGCTGCCACTGGAGGAAATATCCTAAACAGAAGATGCAAACCAGCAAGGTGGAGAAGGGATGGGGGAGGCAAATCAGAAGGCAAAGGCTGCTCTGAGGCAATCGGAGACCCAATGGAGTCATAGGCAGCTGAGAGGAAGGGGCTTTCTCTTCCCCAGGAACAAAAATCTCCCTCAAATACTGGAAGAACAGCTCAGTGCAGGGCAGGAAGCTGAGCTGCCATTCTGGGGGCCTCTGAGCATGAAATGAGGATCAGCTGAGAGCTTCTCTCCTGCTCCTTTGCAGTGTGACTGCATCTGGTTTGGCCTGCTCTTCCTCACCTTCCTCCTGTCCCTGGGATGGCTGTACATCGGACTCATCCTTCTCAATGATCTGCACAACTTCAATGAGTGTGTCATGTACCACCCACTCCTTCCTCAGCACACCGACCAACCTACATCCTACCCTGTGCTCAGCCCCCACTATAAGTTATGCCCAGCTCTACATGGTTCCTGAACCTCAGCACTTCCAACCTCCTTAGAAAATTCCTCCAAGAAAACTCACCAATCCCTGGAGACCATGGCCCTAAGAAACATTTTTCCCCCTCACTCCTATCTAGTGGGTTTCCTGGATCTAGCCACTTCAATTCCCAATCCCCCCAAGTCACCTCCTCCCCTTTAACACCTTCCTTTACCCTCCTACAGATTCCTGTTCCGCCATTGGGGACACTGGATGGACTGGTCCCTGATAGTCCTGCTGGTCATCTCTCTCCTGGTCACATATGCATCCTTGTTATTGGTTGGTCCAGGGCCATCTGGCCTAACTCCCACATAAGCCCTTCATTCCTGCTCAGGTCTACTGCCTTGTTCTCATCCTAGCCACTGAAGGGAAGAGGATAATTCTTGGGTGGGAAGACGATGACAGCCTGCAAATCCCCACTAAGAAAACTTGCCTTCTCTTAGAGCCTTCTAAGTGCCCCTTCTGTCTGTTCCCAGCTCCTGGCCCTGCTCCTGCAGCTCTGTGGACAGCCTCTCCATCTCCACAGTCTTCACAAGGTGCAGTGAATTGACAATGATGGGGAGAGGGAGTGCTGGGTCCAGCACCCTGATGGTCATTTGCTTTTCTATCCCTGGGGTCCAGATCAGGACCTAAAACCCAGTACATATTTATTGAGTGAAAGGATAGTGGATGTGTTCAGGAAGGAGAAGGATCATGTGTCTGCAGAACGAAGAGGTAGTCCCAGTAATCATGAGCCTAGGCTAACAAGGAAGGCCCATTCATTCATCCCTGGCCCCAGGTGCTGCTGCTCCTCATTATACTTCTAGTGACCACTGGCCTTGTGGGACTGGATATCCAATGGCAGCAGGAGTGGCATAGTTTACGACTGTCACTGAAGGTGAGTGGCTGATCTCCACTGTCTAGGTGGGAGCCTTGGCCCACAGCTAATTCTCGAACATTACATTGCTCCCTGGTCCTATGAGACTGCAGATCTCTCTGGACTGCAGAGAAGGGGGAGGCACAACACAGACCAATAGGAAAAAGAGCCTTCTTCACCAGCTGTTTTCCACAGGCCACAGCCCCATTTCTTCACATTGGAGCAGTTGCTGGAATCACCCTGTTGGCCTGGCCTGTGGCTGATTCCTTCTACCGCATCTACCCAAGAGGTGCCAACATCAGCCCATATTCACCCTCACTGGACAGCACAGTTTCCTGTACCTGAGCTCTACCCCTAGAGCTCCACCTTACCTGTTGCCTTTCCCCAGAGCTTGTCCTCCACATTCTACAGGCCCCAAGGTTCTGCTACTCTTCCTATTTTTTGGAGTCACTCTGGCCATCTACCTGACGCCCCTGTTCATCTCTTCCCCCTGCATCATGAAACTCAGAGATTTACCCCCCAAGCCTGGGCTGGTGGGACACCGAGGGGCCCCCATGGTAAGTGATGGGCAGAAACCTGGGCAAGTACAAAAGAATCTGCTCCTCTCAGCTTCAGGGACCAGGTCTATGGGTTCCCAGGCCCACCCTTCCCTGCTATGTCCTCACCAACTCCCTTTCACAGCTGGCCCCCGAGAATACCCTGATGTCCCTGCGGAAGACAGCTGAATGTGGAGCAGCTGTGTTTGAGACAGATGTGATGGTCAGGTGATGGAGGGTGGGGCCTAGGAACTTGGTGGGTGGAGGGACAAAGTAGGGACACTCAGGAGAAGATGGCAGCTCCAGAGCTTTGTCCCCTGACACCCTTTGTGCCCACAGCTCTGACGGGGTACCCTTTCTCATGCATGATGAACGACTGAGCAGGACTACCAATGTAGCCTCTGTGTTTCCAGAGCGAATCTCAGCCCACAGCAGTGACTTCTCCTGGGCTGAACTGCAGAGACTCAATGCTGGAGCCTGGTTCCTAGAGGTGAGGACGCCAGCCAAGATGAGGCCACCAGCTCAGTGTCACTCAGGGCAGAGTCCATCCCAGCAGTATGCAACTTGCTGCACCCTGTGCTGGTCAGTTAAGAACATTCTCTGCCCTAGTGTCACTCCCAGATAGTAAGAAGGAGAGCCTAAGCAAAAGACAATTGGAATAGGAAATAGAGTAATAAAAATTCTTCTCCTGGGCAGACGGGAGTGAGGTCCACTGTTTCACAAAGTAAGACTGTGGAACTAGTTCTGAGGTGCTGGGATGGAACCCAGAGCCGTGACTAGCAAGCGCCCTACCACTGGCATCCACCCCAAACCCTTGCTTGGGCCATAGAGTTCTAGTTTGGGGTACGAGCATTGGGTTTCTAGAGAACAAAAAGTAGCTCAATTTAACTGAAAGATACAATTCATGGGAGTGGTAGGAAACAGAGGCTTGATGTTAAAGAAATTTGAATGCTGTACATTGAAGTGTTGATTTTAACCCTCTAGGCACTGAAAAATAGACAAAGGGGGACTTCAGTTTTACAGAAAAATAATTTATGAACTGGAATCTCCCATAATCCAACCTGTCTAAAATATGTACTGATTACACATGTGTGTGGACATACTTTTTTCGAAAAGATAAAAGCACAACAGAGTTGCTGTTTGCTTTTTCTTTTATAAAATTAAGTCTACATCTAATGACATATCAGAGTGATTGAAAACCACAAATGTCTATATTTGAACTTTGGCTTTAGCACTTGCTAGCTGGCCAATGGTCCCTAGCCAATCTGTGCCTCAGTTTCCTCATTTGTACAGCAGGAATGATGATTGTAGCACTTCCTTTCTAGGCCTTTTGGAGAGATTGTCAGTTCATAAACACAAAGTACCTAGGGCCCTGCACATAGCAAATACCCTGTGTTATGCAGCTTTCTCTATGTCAGCACTTGGGGTCATTAGTTGATTAGAAGGGAAGGTGGACAGAATGGCAGAAGCTTGGAACAGCCACAAAGAGCGGTGAGAGAAAAGGCCAATCAAGAGCAAGGGAGAGGTGAAAGCCACCGTGGACAAAATCAGGCCACACAGCCAGTACTCCCTGTGCTGCGGACTGCCTGAGACAGTGTGCAGCCCCCAGGCTAGAGGTGGAGGAGGCAGACAGTTGTAACACTGAATCAGAGTTCAGAAGGTACACAAGAGAGTGGGAAAGGAGTCTCTTGAGAGCACTGTGGAAAGTGATTCAAGCTGAGGCTGGACTAACCGGGGATGCAGGTACAATGAGAAAGGCGCTGAAGGACCAGGGGAAAAGCAAAGATCACAGAGGCCTCTATGAAACTGAAAAGATGATGTAGATAACGTTATGTACCTGAGGTTATGCAGTATGATCTGATAGAAGAAAGCAAAGGTTTAGAGAAAGAAAGACCCTGGCTCAGGTGGACAGAAGCTGGAAACACTTGGTAAGACTGAGAGCAGCTAGTTGGGTGTGGTGGCTCACATCTTTAATCCCAGCACTTGGGAGGTTAGAGGCAGGCAGATCTCGGTGGGTTCAAAGCCAGCCTGCTTTACATAGCTGCATAGCAAATTCCAGGCCAGACAAGACTGTCTCAAAACAAACAAACAAACAAACAGTTGGCAAGGATTGGGAGAAAACCTAGAGGCCTCTTGTGATGTTGAAATAATTTACCTCTCTTATAGAGGCAACCTTTCTGGGGGGCCAAAAAGCTGTCAGGCTCTGATCGGAAGGAAGCTGAGAATCAGACAGTACCAGCATTAGAAGAACTACTGAAGGAAGCAGCAACCCTCAACCTTTCCATCATGTTTGACTTGCGCCGACCCCCAAGAAACCACACCTACTATGATACTTTTGTGAATCAGACATTGGAGGCTGTGTTGAGTGCAAACGTGCCCCAAGCCATGGTGATGTTATCCAGGACTCCCAAAGCCCCATCCCCACTTTTCTGCCCCTCTTCCCATCCTACCTTCTTTAGACCATGATGATTTCAAGGCAGCTTCCCACCCTCACCTTCCTACCCCCTCTCTCCTACCCCATTCTGTGGCCACAACTCTCTGCACCTGTCCCTGGCATCCCTAGAGCTTCCTTAGCATTATCTTATGCTCATGGTCCCTGAACCACAGGTTCTTTGGCTCCCGGATGAAGATCGTGCTACCGTGCAACAACAGGCCCCCAGAATGCGCCAGATATATGGGCATCAGGGCAGCAGCGGGACTGAGAGGCCCCAGTTTCTCAACCTCCCCTATCAAGACCTGCCAGTGTTGGATATCAAGTGAGTGCCAAGGAAAGGAATAGAAAGGACCTCAAGGTTGACTGTTAGAAAAGAACCAATGCAGGGGGTGCAAAAGCTGTGCATTCCTTCCGCAATGCATCCTTACTGGATGGTTGCTATATATCATACAGTATTTATTGCGGGCTTAAAGAAATAAATGTGAATAAGATGGGAAAGGTCCTGGCGTTCATGGAATTTAGGAACTAGCAAAGCTATAGACAATAAATCACCTAAACTAAACTACATTTATGCTGGGTAGTGATACCATGAAAACATGGTATAGTAGTGACTGGGGTTTGGTGTAAGGAGCCACAATAGAAAGCTGAGCACCAGATGATTGATTACAAGGAGCTCACTATGGGCAACACAGAAGAAGCAAGGGCAGAATAACAAGCAAGACAAAGGAAGGGGAAACTGCAAAGATAGACAGGGCTCAAGCTCGTTGGCGCTTTGTAGGTAATGAGAACGGTTTTAGTATTACTCTACATTGCAGAGGTCTGCATAAAAGAGAATGGATCCAGGGCAGAGCGTCTCAGACATGAGCTGGGCAAGTTCTGAATGTTCCCCCATTTTTTCCCCATTTCCACAGGGCACTGCACCAGGATAATGTCTCCGTGAACCTGTTTGTAGTGAACAAGCCCTGGCTCTTCTCCCTGCTCTGGTGTGCAGGGGTAGATTCTGTCACCACCAATGACTGCCAGCTGCTGCAGCAGATGCGGCACCCCCTCTGGCTTATTGTAAGGACTCTAGAGCTGTCACTGTCCCTCGTCTCCAATCTTTTATTTCCCCTAAATCTGTCCCCTTCCATCCTTATTTACCCCATATGCTACTCTTGGGGGTTCTGGCCACTGATGGGCCTTTTCTAATTCCATAGCCCCCTCAAAAATACTTAATGATATGGGTCATCACCGACTGTGCCTCCTTTCTGCTGCTTTTGAGTATCTTCCTCCTCCGAAGGTGAGTGCTTTTGCCTTGGTCTCCTGGGCACTTTCCCCAGGCCCCAAGTGAAAAGGTTGAGTCTGACTTGAGTATGCTGCCTGGGATTAAGATTCTGTCTGTTCCAAATGCTGAGCCTTCCTTATCCTAATAAAATGTCTTGACCCTGGGGAAAGCAGTTTGGAGAACCCCTGGGTTGGAAAGTCTTGCTACAAGTTGGTGGAACTTGCAACAGAAACTAAGTCTCTCTCTCTCTCTCTCTCTCTCTCTCTCTCTCTCTCTCTCTCTCTCTCTCTAGGAGATGTGCTAAGAGAAACAGAAAGGGTAAGAATGCCTTTCCCTTCCTTTCTCATTTTCTCCTAATTTCTCCTGGCTTCACCACCTCTTACCCACTTCTCTAGGCTTAGAAACAGCAGTGCTACTGACCAAGATCAACAATTTCACCTCAGAGTAAATGCCGGGCCCAGGCTCCCACCAGCTGCTGTCTAAGACCTGTGTGCACTGGTCAAAGGGAAGGACAGGAACTGACATGGAATGTCCTGAAATCAAATGTTTGGAGGAGGGAGCATTGCTAACAGAAGATTTTGAACTTAGAGGGCCCTCTGTCCAGATGTGGGCATGTCTGAAGCTGCCATGGAATTTGCTGCTTTTAGTGTTTTGACATGAATTAGTCGGAAAGACAGTGACTGACAAGAAGTTACTCCCAATATGAAATTAAAGCAAGGAAGTGAGAGAGATTGCCAAGATAATGCATTATGCTTGTGTGCACACGTACTTCGATAGAAGATGCAGGGTGTGTCAGGATGGGATAGCTCAGAATGATGACTGAAGGAAATTTGGCCGCAATGGCCTTTCTGGAAGAACTCTTAATATGATGAAGACAGTGCATACTCCACGCCTTCTCTTCTCACCCTCACAATTCACCTTTTCTTCCTACAGGCTGGGAACGAAAAATCTCATTTAGCAATGTAATATTGTGTCTATGGTCGGTTTTTGTTGTGAACAATGAATGGATTCTGTATCTTGCCTGTTAATCTGTTATTCAATGAATTTTTAATTTGTCATTTGGTCACAGTCTAATCATTTTGGTGCCAGAGTTGGAAGGATGCTTTTTCCATCTGGAACTGGATGCAAAATGACATTGAGAGGTCATCATGAGGATGATTTGCGGGCGGGAGATGGAAGGACTAACACCACCACCCTTTGTCCCCAGCAGGCTGGAGATTAGCGACGACTGCCGCGTTCTGGGTGGCCCAGAAGCTTTGTGCAGGGGTTGCGTTGTAGCTCCACCTTGTGGTCACTCGCCCTAAGAGGTCTGGATCACTGGGTATGGTGACATACTGATGAACGCCACCACTTTTCCTTGTGGGTTTGGAAACTTGTGTCCTTGACTTCAGACTCTGAGAGCAAGGTCTGATTTCCACTCTTTTTTTCTGGGATGGGCTTAGGGTCTGGTTCAAGCTAGCCTTCTCCTTGAGCAAATTCCTCAATATGTTGCTGCTGGTAAAGCTAAAAGCTGAGATGGTCAGGGCAGAGCTGGCCTGGCGATGGTGAGGCAGGTAAACAGGGAGTGGGACGGCAAAAATTGCGACAAGTAGGAATTCCGTAGCTGACCTTGCAATCCTCCATTACAAAGCCGTTCATCCTGGTTCCTGCCTAGACTCAAATGCCAGTCAAATTAAGATTTTAGTCAGGACAAGAAAAGGTCCTCGATTCCTTCTCTCCCGCTAGATCAGGACTCGGAGCAGCACTAGCATCTCAGAACAAGACCCTATCTCTCTGGTCCCCCACCCCTTGGTTACTGGCAGCCATGGGAACTACAATTCCCAGTATGCCTCTGAATATTTAAGGTCTCCTGTGGATGGAGGCGAGTTTGAATTTGCAGCGGCGGCGCGCGCGTGCGCGTGCCACACACACACACACACACACACACACACACACACACACACACACACACACACATTCTCTGTCTCTCTGTCTCTCTGTCTCTCTCTCTCTCTCTGTCTCTCTCTCTCTCTCTTTCTCTCTCTCCCTTTCTTTCATCGCCGCCCCCCTCACTCTCCATACCGACACACCTAACCCAGGCAGGCATGGCAAGGCTGGAGGGACACTGCGAGCCAACGCTGTGGCTGCTGTCTGGGCTAGGCCTTTTGAAGGTCCATGTTGCCTTAAACTGAGAGTATCCCGCTGTGTTTCAAACTGCACTCCCTTATTTCCCTCTTCCTGATCCGGCTCCTCAGTCTAGCCGACTACTGACCTCAGCTCTTGGAGCCCCCAGCCTGTCAGGTACTGCTGTACCTGACATATTCTTGACATATACTTGGGCATATACTTCCTTCCCACCTCTTACACCATTTTTATTCTGCCCTTGTGAGTTGCCCAGGCTCCCTGCCCTGCAGCTTCTTCTTCTCTTTTTCCTTTCCTTTCCTTTCCTTTCCTTTCCTTTCCTTTCCTTTCCTTTCCTTTCCTTTCCTTTCCTTTCCTTTCCTTTCCTTTCCTCCCCTCCCTTCCCCCTCCTTTCCCCTCCCCCTCCCCTTCTCCTACCCTCCTCTCTTCTCCCCTCCCTCTCCCCCTCCCATCCTCCCTCCCATTCTCCTCTCATACCCCTCTCATCCCCTCCCTTCTTACCCCCCTTTCCCCTCCTCTCCCCTCCCCTTCATAGACCATCAACCTCCAGCCACACAGTTCTGGCTGCAGTTCTCTAACTCCAGCGTCCAGATTCCCAGAGCTCCAGCACCAATTCAGACCACACTCCTAGCTCCTAGCTTTGTGTACTGAATTCTGAGCTGGCCACTGCAAACTCTCCTTCCTAGGAGGACCAGACAGCTGTAGGCACTGAACATCTATGAGGCCCAGGACTGGAGACTAAGACTGACCGAAATTTGAGGGCAGAAGGCCAAGGGGAGCTGCTCATTGGGTTTTGGGTGCAATTGCTCGATATTTTTAGCTGCTGACTCACAGTTTCTGGCATCTGGGTTTGGGGCTAGCAGGCTGGGTTAGGGGGCTATTAATAGTGCCAAGGCACAGCCCCGACCCAGTTCAATTTGGAAACATGGGGAGCAAGGAGCCTCCCCTGCCATCCTGTTTTGTAAAGCTGCAGAGGATAGAGGCAGTGACTGCAAGGTACCTCAACCTAGTATCACCCAAGGGAAAGCCTATAAGCACAGTCCTGGGTACAGCTCTCCCCCAAACTTGCCATGGATTGGGGGCTCTACCACAATGAAGGTTCTGTTGTACTAGCTGAGAGGGCAGATGTGAGTCTCAGTGCAGAAGTTATTGTGGCATGCCTTGGCCTGCATGGGCCTACTCCCAGGTTACACAGATTACTAACTTACTAGAAGGGAAATCTGAGAATTTCTAGTCCCCGGAGACCTCGTGAAGATAGGGCACTTCAGCATGATCCTAGTAAAGGTGGCACAGAGCCAAGAAGCTTCCAAGTTCCAGGTCCACCCTCCTCCCATCCTTTTTATTTCTTCTGCTCTTCTTGGACTCTGTCCCTACTTAAAGGGGTCTGCAGACTTGATCGCTTTTTCACTTCTCCACAGAGAAACCTAACTCAAGAGCCACCTGTGAATAATCCTGTAGATTTTGTCATTCCAAACTGAGCCTTTACTGTAATGGGCTAAAGTAGGAGTTTCTGAGGCACACATGGAGAATGGTGGGCAAATCTTAATAATTCACTGGACTAATCACCAAAATTATTCCCACCCACTCTCAATTTTCTAGAATTCCCTTTGGTTAAGAACAGCCGTCCTCATCCTTCACCCCTTGAAAATGAGAAAATTTCTGCCTTTAGCAACCTGCTTATCTGGCCCCTAGATGAAACAATGTGTGTGCCAAAAGACATTGCTTTGCCACACACAAAGCCTGAGGTCACCTGCTGAAGCTATTTTCAAAAATGAGCTCAGGTTATAAGACAGCAGTGAACAGTGCCGACCTATCCTAGTTTGTTTGTCGAGGGTGCTGGAGAGGCGGTGGAAGGAGAGAGAAATGGTTTCCGTGCTCACAAATCCCCCCAACTGCTCAATCTCTCTGTCTCCGCTCAGGCTGCCTGGTCGCCTAGCAACCGCAGCCGCCTGCCTGTGCTTGGAGGCTGCGTCAGGCCGGTAGGGGGCGCCTGTCTCTCTGGGGCCTCAGACAGGAGCACAAGCAGTTGGCAGATTTCCCTGTTAAATGTCAAAGCTTCTCAGTGTTACTGACCTCCTCCCAGGCTTGTCAACTCAAACTATTCTAAGTGTCAGAGTGCCTGTATAGTTGGGAGAGACACACTGAATCTAAAGGGATTTTACAGAGATTCATTAAAAATGCAGAGAAGGATGGAGCTGGAGAGACAGCTCAGCTGTTAAAAGCACTTGCTGATCTTCCAGAGGACCCAAGTTTTGTTCCTAGCACTCATGCTGGGTGGCTCACAACTCCTTGTAACTCCTTTTCTAGGGTATCCAACACCCTCTTCTGGTCCCTGAGGCCTGCCAAAAATATATTTGTATAAATGCACAAACATGCACATGAATAAAAACAACCCCTGTCCCTTTTTAAAAGACAGGCTAGCAAGATGGCTCAAGCAGGTAAAGGCATTTTCTGTCAAGCTTTACAACCCAAGTTCAGTTCCTGAAACACAGGTGGTAGGAAAGAAACAATTCTGAAAAGGTGGACTCTAACCTATACACACACACACGGGGCGGGGGAGGAACTCAGTGGTTAAGAAGATTTGTCGTTCTTACAGAAGACCCAGGTTTGGTTCCCAGCATGGATATGGTGCATCACACGCATCCAGTTCCAGGCACCCAGTGCATTCTTCTGGCTTATGTAGGTACTAGGTATTCATGTGGTGAACCCACACACATGTAGGCAAAAATGAATGCTTGAAAAAATGAAGAGTAAATGTCTTAGTCAATGTTCTATTACTGTGAAGAGACACCATGACCATGGCAACTCTTATAAATAAAAGCATTTAATTGGGTCTGGCTTACACTTTGAGATGTTTAGTCCATTGTTATCATAGTGGGAAACATGGTGGCAGGCAGACATAAATGATGCTGAGGAAGTAGTTGAGAGTTTTATATCCAGATCTGCAGGCAGAAGGAAGAGAGTGACTCTGGGCTTCGTGTGGGCTTTTAAGGCCTCAAAGCCCACCTCCAGTGATACACTTTCTCCAACAGAGCCATATCTCCTAATCCTTTCAAATAGTGTCACTCTCTGGTGACTAAGCATTCAAATATATGAGCCTGTGGGAGTTAACTCTTATTCAAACCATAACATTCCACTCCTTGGCCTCCATAGGCTTATAACCATATCATAATGCAAAAGTATATTATATTTAGTCCAATGTCAAAAACCCTCATAGTCTGTAACAGTCTCAACACTGTTTAAAAGTCCAAAGTTCAAAGTGTCTTCTGAAACTCAAGGCAATCTTTTAACTTTAACCCCTACAAAATCAAAATGAAAAAGCAGATCATATACTTTCAACATACAATGGCACAGAATTCGAAAAGGGAGGAAAGGGATCATAATGAGGAAATAGTGGACCAAAACAAGACTGAAAGTTGGCGCACTCCAAACTCTGCGTCTCCGTGTCTGGTGTCCAACTCCTTTCAGCTTTGTTGACTGCAACACACTGCTTTCTCTTGTAATGGTTCTACTCCATTGTAGCAGGTTTTCTCAGCAGGTATCCTATGACTCTAGCATCTGCAACATCCTGAGGTCTCCAAGACAATCCAGGTTTTACCCTCACAGCTTCACACAGTGACCTCTCTGGACCTCCATGGAAGAACACACACCTAGCCTTTCCTTCATCATAGAAGGAGATTCCCTTTCTTCTATCCTTAACTCTAAAGCCAGAACCATGTGGCTGAAGATGTCAAGTTCTTCTGTTTGCTGGGGCTGAAACATGCCCCACTTGTTCTATTACATCTATACCATATTTCTGTTTTCTATGGTTTCTTTCACTGCTAAACTTTTCTTAATTCATTTTCACAAGTTGGAGGTTCCACTGGGTGGAGTCTTGCTATGAGGTCACCATTCCCTTTATTACATTTAACATCAGATTTTCTTTAATTCTTTTTTTTGTTTTGTTTTTTTTTTTTTTTGTTTTTTGAGACAGATTTTCTCTGTGTAACCCTGACTGTCCTGGAACTCACTCTGTAGACCAGACTGGCCTCAAACTCAGAAATCAACCTGCCTCTGCCTCCCAAGTGCTGGTATTAAAGGCGTGCACCACCACTGCCCAGCTATTTAATTATTTTTACCTCCTTGAGCACGGGACTTGGCTTCATTGCAATTTCCAGTGCTCCTTTCCCCCTCAAACTGTACATTTTATATTTTTTCTTGCTCAAATTCGTTCTTTTAGTTATAGATCTGCATAAGAGTTACCACGTATAACCATGTGACATAGTCAATATTAGTTTGTCTTGAAATCTCCTCTGCCAACACCATTAATCCAAAAGTCTTCAATTTAGCCTCAGGCAGATTTTTAGGACAAGGGCAAAACCCAGCTACATTCTTCACCAAAACACCACAAGAACAGTTTCTAGGTCACTTACTGATATTCTTCTCCTCTGAAACCTCTTGAGCTGGGCCATCATAATCTACATTGCTCTCAGCACCACTGCCTTCCATGCTCCTGCTAGTATGGCCATGAAGCCCCACTTAGGCATCCAACTGCTTTCCTAATACAAATTCTCAAACTC
>CM052722.1:47752074-47797636 GCA_028551405.1 Uromys caudimaculatus
GAGTTTGAGAATTTGTATTAGGAAAGCAGTTGGATGCCTAAGTGGGGCTTCATGGCCATACTAGCAGGAGCATGGAAGGCAGTGGTGCTGAGAGCAATGTAGATTATGATGGCCCAGCTCAAGAGGTTTCAGAGGAGAAGAATATCAGTAAGTGACCTAGAAACTGTTCTTGTGGTGTTTTGGTGAAGAATGTAGCTGGATCTTGCCCTTGTCCTAAAAATCTGCCTGAGGCTAAATTGAAGACTTTTGGATTAATGGTGTTGGCAGAGGACATTTCAAAACAGGTCACATGGTTATTATGGGCCAGTTTTATACAGATTATAATGAAAAGGAGCAAACCAGTAAGCAGCATTCCTCTATGACATCTGCATCAGCTCCTGCCTTCAGGTTCTTACCTTGTTTGAGCTCCTATCCTGAGTTCCTTTGATGACAAACAGTGATATTTAAGTGTAAGCCAAATAAACCCTTAGCTTCCCAGCTTGCTTCTTGGCCATGGTGTCTCACCACATCTAAGTGTGACTCTCAAATTTGCACCTTTTTCTTTCTGTAGTAGACAGAGATTAATGAAAGGAACTCACAACTGGTCAAAGGTCAGAGAATAAGTGTCTGTGATAAGCCAGCCACAAATGGCACATCAACATTATCGGCCTCCTTATAGGCTTAGGGACCATTGCAGATACAGAGATAGAAAGATTGTGAGAACCACAGATTGGGGGAGGACCAGAATCAAACAGTGTCTTCTAGATATGACAGGACTGCTATACTTACGAACTTACAACATCAGTGTTTGCCAGAAAAAGGCCTCTACAATATCAAGCAAGTCAATATTTGACCATGTTTATCAAACCTGATTATGCATTCTTAGGCTCAGAAAGTAACTACAGTTCAGGGCACAGTTAACCTACTGTGAATCAGACCTCTGCTAAGAGTCCATTGGTTACCTTATGTTCTTAAGTCCCTCCTTTGACGGAAGAGCCATGCTCTCAATGCTATTTGAGGTCTCCTGGAATTAATGTCAATTCAGAGTCCATGTAGGTACTAAAACATCTGATTATTTCCTTTTCCTCAGCATTTAGTTACCATGGCAAAAGACTGTGGATTTATTTTAGGAGAGATTGGAGAAAGATTAATAGTAAAAAAAAAAAAAAAAAAAAAATGGCTGGGCAGCAATGGTGCAAGCATTTAATCCCAGCACCCGGGAGGCAGAGATAGGCAAATCTCTATGAGTTCAAAGCCAGGCTGGTCTACAAAGTGAGTTCCAGAATACCCAGGGCTGCACAGAGAAACCCTGTTATGAAAAACCACACACAAATAAATGGTTGTATAGTAGAGTCCCTTCTCAAAAGAATCTGGTATCCATTTATTTCGTAGGCTTATAAATTGTATAAAGTCTGGAAATTGGTTGAGGAGCCATGATTCTTTATGGCTATGATTCAAGATAGACTTTTGTTCATTTGCTCTGGAAATACATTTCTTATATGGATTAAACAAGAACTTAGTAGACTTCCTGTATATTCCATGTCTCTGAATATCATGGTAGATTATCGAGCATCATAGCTCTACACAAGAGAGACCATCATGATCGTTCCTTTGCTTCTACTGTCTATTGAGGCCAGCATCCTCACTTTGCCTTTGGTAATTGGCCCTTGTAAGTCTTGCACCCTTACACCCACTCCATTTAAGTTATCCAATTGAGTGGCTATGGCTCCTACTCTAAGGTCTGCTATATAGAAAAGAGTAGTGACAGAGCTCTTCCAGCAGTCTGGTGTTTCTCTCCCAAATCTCCCAAATCTGCTTCTTACAGTATTATTGGAACTTTCCCATGATAGAGGAGTAGATACCAATATTTCAGTTATACTGAGCCATCGATTCCCTTCATCAACAGTAAGCCAAAGGAAACCAGGCATATCCAGCTCATTAACAGTAGGTCATTTCTTGAGTCTTACTTCATTCAACCAAATAAACTATTATGTGCAGTGGAGGTGGGTGGGAGGGTGTCTGAGTGTGTCTGGGTGAATATACGCAGATATGAATGCAGTGTCTGCAGAGGCCAGAAGAGGGCATTGGATCCCCTGGGGCTGGGGTTGCAGGAGGCTGGAACTGTCCCATGTGGATGGCGTGGCAGCTGAAACATTAAACCACAGAATTTGTTCGATGAGTTCACATCAATAAATTCTGCCTAGAATGGTTTTGTGTTCTGCCCACCACGATGCTATACCCTTAAAATCTATTAGCATACACATTCTCCAGACCTCTACTTGTATGGGCTAGAAAATTCAAGCAGTTCTTCTGGAACATAGTGCATCTCCTCAGAGTCATACTGTGTTCCTCATGACTAAGAGCCTGCTAAGACTTCAGTGGAGTTATAGGTCTAGGATTAAAAATGGGTGGTAAGGGGGTGTTCTGAGGGGCATCAGCATTATCTTGCATGGCGACTCCTTCAGAAAAGGTAATTGCTAGTTCTATAAATATTGCAGGATTATTTCCCTTGGATAAGGATGGAGAGGCCAATATTTCAGGTTATAAGGTAGGGGTATACCTACCACTAATGATAGGAGACTACTTTCTCAGGTAAAATAAACTGAACAGATTTGGGGCTAGAGAAATGGCTCAGTGGTTAAGATTGCATTGTGCTTTTCCAGAAGACCGGAGTTCAGATCCCAGAATCTGAATGAAGTGGTTCACAACCACTTTCAACACCAGGGAATCTGACACTGTCTTCTGACCTCTACAGACACGGACTTTACATTTGTGTACACACATACACGAACACGCACACACTTAAAATAATAAAGGAAAGTTTTAAAATATGAAACCCAGGGCTGGAAAGTTGGTTCAATGGTTAAGCACACTAGTTGTTTTTTCCAGAGGTTCCTGGTTCAATTCCCAGCACCCACATGGCAGCTGACAACTGTCTGTAACTCCAGTTCCAGGGGATCCAACACCCTCCTTCATACAGACATACATGCAGGCAAAACACCAATGCACATAAAAATAAAGAAGTAAATAAATAATTAATTTAAAAAAGAAACTCATCAATATCTGAGGGCTCAGTGTTTTGGCCTCATTAGGGTCCTCATACACTTCTCCATCTTAAAGTTGTAGAATCCCAATCTTTACCAGTCAGTGTCCTCACTTTAACTGCAGACAGTTTTTGAGGCTCAGACCTAAACCTGTGTTGTAAGTCAGATAAACTAATAATGAGAGTTTGTGTTTGGTTTTTGGCAACTTCACGCTATGGATGCCAAAGAGGGAATTTTCTCTCAGGGCAAATGGTTTTTTTTTTTTTTTCTTTCCTCCAAGTCACTCACCCAACCTCCCCTCTTCCCTATCCATAACCACTCCTTCCTTTCTCCTCAAAAAAGGGGAGGCCTCCATGGATATCAACCAGCCATGGCGTATCAAGTTGCTGTAAGACTAGGAGCATTTTCTCCTATTGAGGCTAGATGGGGCAGCCCAGTAGGAGAAAGGGTACCAGAGGCAGGCAACAGAGTCAGAGACAGTCCCTGCTCCCACTGTTAGGAGTCCCACATGAAGACTGAACTACACAACTGTTTCATATGTGCAGAGGGCCTAGGCCAGTCCTATGCAGACTTCCTGGTTGTCAATTCAGTCCCTGTGAGCCCAGGTTGGTTGATTCTGTGGGTTTCCTTGTGATGTCCTTCCTTCATTCCTTCAGTCTTTAGATTTTTAATATACACCTGGAGCTGAGAAACTGCATCTCTGAACTTATATTTTCCCTTTGTTACTTTATCCAGAGATATAAGAAGCAACCAGCTCATAACATTATATTGTCTGTTTCGCAGATATACTCAAATGTATTATGTATAAACTCACCCAATTCCCTGCCTCTCACAAGTAAGTGCTGACGCAGGAGTGTCCAATGCATTTATAGCACACCCTTCTTTAAACAGTTCACACCAGGGATTGTTCATCAGTGCTCTCCATACTATCAGGAGGAGAGTTAGTAACTTTAGATACAAGTAACTAAATGAGAGAACTGGTGCAGACATCACTATGCTTTCATCTTTCTTTCTCTAGAACTACTTGTAGTACAAAAAACCTGCATTAGACAGGTTTCTGTAGATGAATAGAACCAATAGAAAGTATACATAGTATAATGAGGGCTTATTAGATTGGCTTACATGATAGGGAAGCTAGCAGTCCAACAATGGCTGTTGGTACACTGGCAAGTCACAGAACCTGGTAGCTGCTCAATCCAAAAAAATAGATGCTTCAGCAGTCCCAATCCAGTGCCAAAAGTCTGGAGGATCCCTGAAAAGTCACTGGTGTTAGGTTCACTTGGACGACTGAAGAACATGGAGTCTGGTAGAGGTCAATGATGGCAACAGCAGTGATACACGCACTCAAATGGAAGAGAAAAGGGAATGAAGAGATGGCTCAGTAGCTAAGAACACTGGGAGTTCTTGCAGAGGACCCAAGTTTGGTTCTGATCGACAACTTCAGTATCTATCTGTAACTTCAGTATCAGGGGATCTGACACACCCTACTGGCCTCTGCCAGAACTGCATGCAAATGGTGCACATACATACATGCAGCTAAAAAACACTAGTACAAGGAAATTGAAATAAGTCTATAAATAATTTCTCAAAAGGGAGTGAAAGCAGATATATGCTTGCTGCATTTTCTCAGACCTCTCTATATCTGGGTGATCCATTGGAAAAGGCCACTCCCATTGAGGGTTGGTTCATCTGCTCTGGTAATGCCCTCGAAGATACGCCCAATGTGTATCTTTTAGGTGATTCTAATTCTACTTAAGTTGACAATCATGGCCAGTTATCATAACTACATGATCATCTTTTCTTTGTTGCAATTATGTTTGTCTGCATCCTTTCACTAGAATGTAAGCTCCCCAAGGTCAGGTACTTGTTCTGTTTGTGGTATATCTTACTGTTCTATTATTATATTCTAGAACAGTATTTGGCATGAACATCTGTTGAATTAAGCCCAAGTCTCTATTCGCAACACCTATGTAATGGCTTTACACAGGGTAAGCACTCAATGTTTGTTAAATTAAACGGAGACCTAAAATCTGCAGGAGAACTTAAAGCAAGGTACTTATATGAGTAGTTTAGAGCATGGGCTCCAGTCAAATGGCGAGAACTTTTGTCTTTCAGTTATGATACCTAGCTATGTTAGGACTTCCTGTTCTTATTGGTAGAATGGAGTACCTTTAGAACTGTCTTGACAGAGAATTTTGTTTGTATTTCAGACTTTGCAATGATTCAGTCATTGCCTGCTAAAGGTAAAACAAGGATAGCAACAAAAAGTTAGGCCAGGTGACACCTGTAATACCACCAATCAAGTAGTTGAGGCAGGATGATCACTCCGTCTCAAAAAAAAAGATTGTGTCTTTAAAAAAAAAGATTTACTTATTTTATTTATATGGGTACACTGTAGCTGTCTTCAGAAACACCAGAGGAGGGCGTCAGATCCCATTACAGCTGGTTGTGAGCCACCATGTGGTTGCTGGGAATTGAACTCAGGACCTCTGGAAGAGCAGTCAATGCTCTTAACCGCTGAGCCATCTCTCCAGCCCCAGAGTTTTATCTTATAATTATCCTTTCCCCACCTTCCAACAGCGTGAGCCAGGAGAAGCCAAGGAGACCTTCTTCAATAGGTATACCTGGGTGCTGTACCAGACCCACAGAATTGGCTTCTTTCACTTCAGATCTTTTCTTACCACTTCCTTGTACCCAAACTCCCTTTCTTCTCAGCATTTCAAGCCTCTTTTCTCTAACATAACCATGGAGTGGAGGCAGAAGTGTCAGATGCAGGCATAGGTAGTTTTCTCTCATTGTCGGTTCTGAGGTTAAGTCTCTCACTGGTGATGTAAGAAAGGTCGACTGTGAGAGATAGTCATTTCAGGGCCTAGGGAATGAGAGAACAATGGTCCTGATCAGGATCCGCTGATCGACCTGGATGCTGCTCTTTTCCTTCGTCCCCTGCAGGAGGCAGCACTTCTCTCACCCTGACCAGATGCCCCTTTGGTCGGTTCTGTTGCTGCTTTTACTTCTGGTGGCCCTAGCTTAGAGCAAGCTTAGGGACCCATTGAGCATCTCACTGCAACTCCCTCTTGCAAGTGGGGCGGGGTGGAGTGGGCAGAGGACAGCCTGAAATTGGAAACATGAGGACACAGGATCGCAGGATCATACTCTTCAGCTCTCTAGTGGCCCAAATCTCAGCTATCTAGACTAGGGTCTCCAGTAACCCCAGAGAATAGGGGAGGTCTGTCTGAGCCCGGGGGGCGCCTCTGCTTCTGTTCCTTTAAGGAGCCGCTGTTTAGCATTCCTGCTGCTGCCGCTGCCGCTGCCTGACTCTGCGCTCTGATTGGCTGGAATCAATTGAGAAGGGAGCCAGGGAGAGATGCTCTTGACTCCACTCAGATCCATCCTGGGGACCTGAGCAGAAGAGGTTCTCGCCGCACCTAGCCTTTGCCTGGGCGCCCTATTCTTCTTTGCCGCTGGGCCTCGGCCCAGAAGCCACAACGGGCGACACGGAGCCGCCAGTGCTGGAGGGGGAGCCATGGGTGCGGGGCAGCGTGGGGGCAGAGGCCCCGGGACGCCCGCCCGGCCCCAGGCCCCGCTCCGCCCGGGCACCCCCACGGGTGCCCCCCCCTTCCTGGTCTGAGCAGTGCGAGTGTGCTAGGGAGCCCGGCGGCGGTGGCGGCGTGGAAACTGGCGTGGGCTGGGGGGTCCGAGCCGCGGGGGGCAGTGCTATGCACAAGCACCAGCACTGCTGTAAGTGCCCCGAGTGCTATGAGGTGACCCGCCTGGCCGCCCTGCGGCGTCTTGAGCCTCCTGGCTACGGGGACTGGCAGGTGCCGGACCCCTATGGGCCAAGTGGGGGCAATGGGGCCAGCTCCGGTTATGGAGGCTACAGCTCTCAGACCCTGCCTTCACAGGCAGGGGCTACCCCCACCCCTCGCACCAAGGCCAAGCTCATCCCCACAGGCCGAGATGTGGGGCCAGTGCCCCCTAAGCCAGTCCCTGGCAAGAGCACCCCAAAACTCAACGGCAGTGGCCCCGGCTGGTGGCCTGAGTGCACCTGTACCAACCGGGACTGGTATGAGCAGGTAAGGACCGGCGGATGAGGAGGAGGGGAGGCTGGTGGGACAACCCAAAGGGCTAGGGATTGGGGTCTTGGAAGTCTGGGGAGCAGTAGAGGTTGCTGGGGCTCCAAGTCTACAGATCTGAGCCTTAGCACTGCCGCTAACCAAAGAGAGACTGTTGAAAATACATGCTTCTTCTATGTGTGTCTGTTTAGGGGGGTCTCCATTTGGAGGGGATTGGGAGGAGCTGTTTGTATCAGGGGGTGATGGTATGGCGGAGGGGCGCATTTTCTAGTGTGGGGGATTTGGGTTTGTCTCAGTGAGGGGCGGGGGGTGGTGGCAGTGTCTCTGTGTCTGGCAGGGGGCGGGAGGTTCTGCGGGGGTTGTATGTGGTGTGTGTCTCCATAGGAGGGGAGGAGGGGGCATGGTGCTCTGCGTGGGGGGACATATGTGTTTGTATGTATGTTGGGGTGTGTGGAAGAAAGCAATGGAGCTTGCGTGAATGTATGTAGCGGAGCCCATGTGCCCAGATGGCTGAGCTTCATCTCTCCATACCATGAGTCCCTCTCCATCCCAGTCCCTTTGTGTGTGAACGTGCACATGGATATGTGAGGATGTCTCTCTGAATGTGGAGGTGTCTCTGTAGATGAGGCTGCAGGGATAGCTGTGTTTGCCTGAGGGTGTCTCCATGTATATGTGTGTAAGCATGTGGCTGCAAGAGTGTACACGTGTGTGTGTGTGTGTGTGTGTGTGTGTGTGTGTGTGTGTGTGTGTTGTCCCTGATGAGAAGCACTTGACAGGCAAAGGTGGGGGGGAGGGGGGGAGACATGTCCCAAGCAAGGCTGAGAGGCTGCTGAGAAGGACAGACTCTTTTGTCCAAGCTGCTCTGAAGTGTGTGTGCTTTGAGGGGTGGGGGGCAGGGGGTGTTAAACAAGCCTTCTTGCTCCAAAGCAGGCACATTGCCTGGAACCAGGCAAAGGGTAACTGCCCTAATGCAGGGTCTGCCCTGAGTGGGGCATGGCCCTTATAGGTACCCACAGATGTGGGAGAGCTTAGCTCCCCAGCTCTGATTTGGCACAGCTTGGGAGCCCCTGGGTGCTGGGCACAACTCCGGCTTCCACTCCCAGCCTGAACTGCCAGCTTAGAAAATGGAAGGAGCGTCTGTGGGAGAAGCAGCAAAATGGAGGCTGGGCCAGCAGAGCCAGGTCTCTGGCACGCATGGCGGAGGGCCTGTCTAGTTCTTCAGCTCTGCAGCCCCCAGGGTGGAAAGAGAAGAGGAGAGGCTTTGCCCTCTATGGCAGGTGCTGACTGCCCCAAGCTGGTGACCATTCTGGCCACCCCTGTCCTCTTTGAAGAATAGGGTGTGCTTTTACCTAGAAGCAAAAAAGGGGGCTTCTTGGAGATAGGAATCCTCAGCTCTGTATATCTGTCTTTCTACACCTCTTCTTATGTCCCTAGCCTTGGTTCCTTACCCTCTCCAGTGAGTCCCCTCTTCTTTGCCCCTCCCTTACAAACACACACTCATGCTTGGCCTGCCCAGTGGGAAATAGGTGCCAATCCCAGGGTTGGGCCCGTTGGCTACCCTATCTTTACCCAGGCTGATCTTTGAATGGCTCCTGACCCTAGAGGCAAGGTCCCTGAAGGGAAGTAGGACCAAAGCTAGAGGATGGACTCCAGGGAGCTGAAACCTCCGGGTACCACCCAAACTAGGCTTGAGGCATGGCTTGTCACATGTGGAACACACTAGGTACATGGAAGAGCTGCATGGGCTCTCCTTTGCTCGGTGTCGGTTGTATTGCACTTCAGTCTGCTGTGTTGGTTCTGGGGTCTCTGAAGAACCAGTGATTTTTTTCCCTCCTGGGACCAGGGAGAGGCTGCAGCTGGAGTCCTACCCACTGACTCCTTAAGACCACAGAATATGAAGGAGGAGATAGAGGAGGCATGGCTAGTCAGCACTCTTGAAGCCAGTGCTGCAGAGGATGGAGGTGGGAAGGGGGAGGCAGAGCAGAATATGTTAGAAGGGCCCTCACCCTGGGTGTCCAGCTGCTCTCTTCTAGGGCCAAAACTTAAGAGAGGTATAATACAGCCAGAGAAATTTGGATCAGTGCTGGGACACCTGGTGAGAGAGACAAGGGGGCTCCTTCAGTCTTGAAAATGTTTGTGGGAACGAGGGAGCAGGTGTACTTGTCTGTGCAGAATCAGATTTCCACTTGAACAATGGCCACAAGTATGTCCTGTCTGGAAGGCAATGTCTATTTGTTGCTGAAAACAACCCGTGTTTTTTTGAACCCCTCACTGGCCTGTCTTCCCATGGCTACTGTGTGCTAAAGATCACAAATTCTGCTACTACTGTCTATGGGTCATCAGGTTCTCCGTCATGGGGACTTTTGTCTACCCAGTCCTGTCCTACCCTGATATGTCGTCAGACTCCTGGGCAATTCCCACTCTGACCCTTTCTTCTGGGACACAGAAAGGGTGCAAATAAAAAGTTGCCTTGGAAAAAATGGATTAGGATGTCTACTCCTGTCCATTTGAGAACTTGGATTTCTGGAACCTTTGAAGGAGGTGTAAAACTAGGGCTTCCGGGGAAATAATTCTGATGGAAGTAACATGGGGGAAGGGATAATTGGCCAAATTACCGCTGGCCTTGACACTTCCTATAACCCAAAGAGTACCTGAAGATGCAAGTTCTAGATCCTACTCCCAGTGTGCCCTTAGGCACATCCCACAACCACTCTGGGCTTTAGCGTCCCCAACTGTCATGTGAAAGTGGTGTCTGTTGTCTTTCCATATCTGACCTTGTGGGAGTCTATGATCCCAAAGTCAGGGGGAGCTGCTGTTCACCAGGCTTCCTATGGATGTTGGGTGTGGTACGGTTTGCCCTCCATGTTCCATCTCTACCATCCCCCTTAGGCCAGCCCTGCACCCCTCCTAGTGAACCCCGAGGCCCTGGAGCCCAGCCTATCGGTGAGTGCACCACTGGTTGGCTCAGTCTCAGACAATTGATCTGGGCTAAACAAGCAGCTGGTTTTGGACTGATATGGTTGGACACAAGGGGAGGGGTGTGCTCGATTGGGGTCAGCCTGTCCCCATCTATGGTCTAGAGATGCCTCGTGGTGTGCTTGGGATCTTTGTGGGAGTGGGGAAGGAAGCAAACTGACTAGAGGGCAGATGACTGGGAAGGCAGGAGACACTGAAGGAAGTGCTTCTGTCTTCTTTTAGGTGAATGGCAGCGATGGCATGTTCAAGTATGAGGAGATAGTCCTGGAGCGGGTAAGTTTTCAGTAGGGAGATTGGGAAATGGGAGGCAAAGGTTACATCCAGGAGAGGGGAGGGCCCTGAGCAGCATTTCACTGCTCCCGGGGGAGCCCATATTGAGAGGATGAGGAAACAGGGCCCTCAGAAGCTACATCATTGCAGCTATCAATCAACTCACAAATATTGATCTTGCTGACTGAGACCTGGAAACTTGGGGTGGGGGTTGGTTTGCTGAGGCCTCTCCGCCAAAACAGTCAACACAGACTGAGAAACTGTTAGGTTTCTGATGAATGTGTCCCATTCTTCCCATGGGACCCGGAGAACCTACTCTGAGATATGGAGGGAGATGGAGAGCCAAGAACCCTCCTGTGTGCTCTCAGAATGAAATGACTGTGCCCTTCCACCCCCTTCTCAGGGCAACTCTGGCCTGGGCTTCAGTATCGCAGGTGGCATCGACAACCCTCATGTCCCTGATGACCCTGGCATCTTTATTACCAAGATCATTCCTGGTGGAGCAGCTGCCATGGATGGGAGGCTGGGGTGAGATGGCCTGGAAGCAGGGCTGTGGGTGGAAGGGACAGGATGGAGATGAGGGACAAGGGCAGGATGAGCCTTCCATTATATCGGAGAAGGAGAAGGAGAGGGAAAGGAGGAAGGGAGAGATGAGAAGAGGGAGGATACAGGAGACATAGTAGAGGGGCGGCCGCACAGTGTCATGCCTCTTGGGCTTTCCCCACAGGGTGAATGACTGTGTGCTACGGGTGAATGAGGTGGACGTGTCCGAGGTGGTGCACAGCCGGGCCGTGGAGGCACTGAAGGAGGCAGGCCCTGTGGTGCGGTTGGTGGTGCGGAGGCGACAGCCCCCACCTGAGACTATCATGGAGGTCAACCTGCTCAAAGGGCCAAAAGGTGCGGCCCTCTTGGTTCCTATGCTCTAGCAACCCACCCCAGCCCCTAGTTCATGGCTGCCCCATAGGTGAATGGAGGGGAGTGGCTTTTCTCCTAGCATGAGTACTCCAGTCCCAGATCATAGCCTTCTTTCTTGACCTCAGGTTTCAATCCTTACTGACCTTGGGATGATAGGCTGGTGTTTGACTGGTGGGAAAGGAGCTTTTGGAGGGGACAGAGGGAGGGAATTGGCTTTGAAATGGATGAAAGATGCTAACTTCTCCTTGTGGCTCTCTCCCACCTTCTGCTGGCTGCCATCTAGGCCTGGGTTTCAGCATTGCTGGGGGCATTGGCAACCAGCACATCCCAGGAGACAACAGCATCTACATCACGAAGATCATTGAAGGAGGAGCTGCTCAGAAGGATGGACGCCTACAGATTGGGGACCGGCTGCTTGCGGTGAGATAGTCTTCAAGGGGATGTCCAAACAGTAGGGTAGGGAGGAACAGCTCTGGTACCCTCTCTCACTTCATCTAAACCTCAGTAGAGGATGAGGCATTTTGGCAAATTTCAAGACTATCACCTGAGTTGTGTTTACTCAGCTAACAAGGTTAGCTGGGTTTTTCCATGGTGGGGCCAGTCACTCTTATATCTCCCTTTAACCCTAGCCTACTTGGACCTGTTAGTGTACTGAAAGAACACTCCTTTGAGCACCCTGGAGAGGTTTTCCCTTCGAAGACCCACCTTAGGGTGTCTCCTCTTCTAGGTGAACAACACCAATCTACAGGATGTGAGGCATGAGGAAGCTGTGGCCTCACTCAAGAACACATCAGACATGGTCTATCTGAAGGTGGCCAAGCCAGGCAGCATTCACCTCAACGACATGTATGCTCCCCCTGACTATGCCAGCAGTACGTACCCATTGGTCTTTGGCCCCGGTTTTAGTGGAGATGGTGTCTGTGCCCTTTGTTCAGAAAGAACTAGTACAGATGGTATTGTCATAACTGAGTTCAGGTCCAGTCTTGTGCTTGCGAGTTAGGTGCCCTTGGGCAAGCCCTTTTCACATCTTTTGTTTCCTCTTTAGCCTGAATAAACTAATGGTGTGTGTGTGTGTGTGTGTGTGTGTGTGTGTGTGTGTGTGTGTGTATTACCTTCCTCATAGGACTGGTGCAAAGATCAAATGAGATCATGGATGAGAAAGCCCTTGGAAAACTGTTAGGGCTACAGAGCTGTAAGGGATTATTAGTCACACCTCTAGTCATGCCTTTCTTTGTAGACTGCTTTGACTTCAGTTCTTTCTAAGATTCACAGGAGTGAGCCCAGGGTTTAGAATGGGACAGAGGAGGAGGAACCCTGGGGTGAGGGTGGGTAGTGGGTAAAGCAGAGAGCAGTGGTCTAGGGAATCAGCATTCCTTGGTCCTTTTTACACCTGAGGGGTTGGGGAAAATTCCACAGTGGGACAACTCTGGACTCCTGTCTCTCTCTTTCTACCTCAGCTTTCACTGCCTTGGCTGACAATCACATAAGCCATAATTCCAGCCTGGGTTATCTTGGGGCAGTGGAGAGCAAGGTCACCTACCCTGCTCCTCCTCAGGTGCCCCCTACTCGTTACTCTCCTATTCCCAGACACATGCTGGCTGAGGAAGACTTTACCAGGTAAGACACTCCCCTGTTCTTTCGACCTAGAGAATAAATTTTCTGGCCGGTGACAGGCCTTCTTGTAGTATGGCAAAAAGGGCAAGGCCCTCATCATTCCCAGCAGTAAGATGTGGGGCCCTTCTCTGTGAGGTTTTCGGACTTGAAAGAAACAGAGGTGGCTGCAAGAACAACTACTGCCGTCAGGGGGAGTGTCAAGCGAGTGGCCCAGATCAGAAAACGCAGATCCGGGGTGGGGTGAAGCGTTTGGGGGGCCGAGGAAGTGGGGACAACGGGGGTGTGTGTTTCCTGCCCCGCGACAGTAGCAATCCTCTCTTCGGCAGCCATCCATAGTCGCTGAAGAAAGCCTTTTAGCCGACGGGGTTGGCGGGTGTCAGAGTGGCCGCCAGGCCAGCCCGGGACCGCGGGAGGAAGGGTTCCGCCCCTTGGTGGTGGCGGCGGGCTGGGGCCGTTGAACTGGTCAGGCCGGCCGGGGTTGCAGGGGGACAGGTTTGCAGGGTGGGGCCTAGGTGGCTGCTGGGCCAGCTGCGGTGGAGACAGAAGGGTAGCTGACCTGGGGAGAACCAGAGGAGCCATGGAGAGGGCTCGCAAGTTTTCAGGCTCAAGCTTGGCCCTGGGTCTGGGTTCGGCCTCGGCTTCAGCCTGGAGGAGGGCTTCGCAGAGGTGGGCCTGGCCGCTCCGCTCCCTGCGGCCTGGAGGGGATGCCAGGTAGGGAGCATTGAACCCAAGACTCAGAACTGCAAGAAAGGAAGAGGTTCACTTGAGACCTGGGCTTCCTCTCAGGAAAGATGCTTGTAACAAATGAAGATGGCGGGATGGGACAGTGTGCTGGGGAGTCGGGCGAGTTGTATGGATACCCATGTGCAGATAATTCTGCTCATCTGGTGGCACTGTGAATATATATGTATATGTATATATTTATAAAATCTCCTATCTCCTCTCCTCAGTTTAACCTATTTTGGGACCTGGGATTTTCTCATCTATTTCTTCCACACCATTGGTCAGTGGTGGCTGCCATGTTGGGGGAAGGTAGAAAGGGTCATATAGTTGAAGGGTGAAACTTCAAAACTTCCCAGCAGTGGGTGTAATGAAAGTATCTTTTGGATGGTTAGGGAGATCAACCCAGGGTGACTGCACTGCCCTTAACAGGTTTCTCTTTCAGTCCAGGGCCTTTCACAGAGCTTACTAGAACAGAAGACTCAGGGAAGAAAATGAGCGAGTGAGTTGGGAAGTTTGGGCTCCAGAGTTCTGGATGATGTTTTGTGGACTTGAGAGTGCTGAGGAATGCCCATTGGGAAATTGACTAGGAGACTTTAGGAAGGAGGGACAAGGAACTGAAACTTGGCACCTGATGTAAAAGAGCAGCCAAGCAGGTTTCAAGAGACAAAGGGGAAGCACAGGGCATCACATATAGAAGCCCAAGTCTTCACTTCCTACAGCAAGTATGGATCTTGTAATGGGCTGGTTGGTTCTCACAGAATCAACAGTTCCTGTCATCCTTTCCTGACCTCCCTTGTCTTGTCTCTTTTTCCTTTCTCTCCAGAGAGCCCCGCAAGATCATCCTGCACAAAGGTTCTACAGGCCTGGGCTTCAACATTGTAGGAGGAGAGGATGGAGAAGGCATTTTTGTTTCCTTCATCCTGGCAGGAGGCCCAGCAGACCTAAGTGGGGAGTTGCGAAGGGGTGACCGGATCTTATCGGTGAGACAAAGTCGGGGATGGGTGTTGTGCCAGGCTAAAAGGGAGGACGGGAGTCCCTGTGTCCACTAAAAAAGTGTTTCTTGGGACGAGGGAAGGGCTGAGAACTGAAGAAAATGTAAATTGTTTTTATAAACATCTTTAATTGGGGAAAAGAGAATAAGACTAGACTTATGCTTGAGGGAGAAATGAATGTCTCTAGATCTTAACTTTGATTGGCATTTGACTTCCACAAAAATAATTATTACACCAGAGGTATTGTATCCTTTAGGCCTAATTTGTGGGGACAGGATGGAATTTGTGGAAAACCAATCCAAATAGGCTGATAGGTTGTACATCCTCTTTATAACTGTTATAAGGGGGGGCTCTCTCCCTCTCCTCCCCCCCTCGCCTTTGAGGTAGCTCACAGCTCCTTTCTTTGGACAGGTAAATGGAGTCAACCTGAGGAATGCTACCCATGAGCAGGCAGCGGCTGCTCTGAAACGGGCTGGCCAGTCAGTCACCATTGTGGCCCAGTATAGACCTGAAGGTAAGAAAAGGGAAGGTGGGGAGAGACGATGAGTTTCAACTTATACTGAGCATTGGCTTATCCCACCGTAGGTAACAACACCATTTGACCAGGTCCGAGGGATTCCAGTGCAGTTACCTCTTTTTTTTTTTCCCTCTAGACAGTGTGGTAGCTATGGTGGTTTGGGAGCATCAATCAAGGCAGTGCTAAGATCCTGCAGATGAGGAATGCAGTACTGCAGGAAGTCTGTAGTGGGCAGCAGCCCACGAGAAACACCACCAAGAGATTTTAGGGCAAATGGAAAAGACAGAGGGAGAATAAGGACTCAGAGGCGGTCATTGGGAATTGTGTGCCTTGGGAAAGAGTAACTCGGTTAGAAGAACTTCAGAGAGTAAGAAATCCGATCTCCTAAGAGATCTTAGAGGAGCCACTTATTTCCCTTCATCAAAATAAGGTGATACTAAGCCCTTGGGATGGGGGATTCAGGAATAGAATCACACCCATATGGAGATCTTCGTATTCTCAGCTAGTAGGCCCTCCGCAGGGGCGAGTGGGCGGAGCCGGTTATGCAAACAAAGGTGTTTGATTGGCCCGGGCCAGCGGAGGCCCAGGTGAGGAGGTGAACTGTAGGAAGGCGCGACCCAGTCTGCCAGCCCCCTGGACAACCATTGGTGCGCCGAGCGCGGCCTCCTGCCGCACGTCCCGCCCCCTGACCCAGGCGGAGGGCCACAGGCGCCCCTCCTCCTCTCGCGCCTCTGGCGTCTCCTCCTCTATCCTCTCCCCCTCCTCCCCTTCTCCCCTCCTCCCGCGCGCCCCGCTTTGTGTCCGTGGTCTCTCGCGCGGGACAGAGGGACCGGCCGGAGCGGCGCTTTCTCGACACCAGACCTGGACTCCGACTGGGCGCCAGGTGAGGTGGGACGGACGGGGGCCAGGTCCCCTCACAGTCCCCCAGTCTCTCCACTGTTCTGTTCTCAGCCTCTTTTCCAACATTGCGCCCCATCTCTGCCCTCTCCCCCGAAAGCCTGCCCTGTGCACCCGGAGGCCCCTTCCCCGCCACCTTGGCTTCCTCGACTGCTCTGCGAGGGGCTCCTCGCCTTGTCTGGCTTTCACCTCCGTGCCATCACTTCTTCTCACCCAGCAACTGTTACCCCTTTTCTTCCTAAAGCCTCAGTGCAGCTCACAGCCTCCTTCCTGCTGCGTCCCCAGCTGCCCTCGATCCGTCAGAGGAATTTTCTAAGTCTTCCTCTTTCCCCCATGCTCGGTTCTCCTCCTAACCCTAGGAACTCCAGCAATTAGTTTAGGATTCTTGTTTCCCCAGTCTTCGCAAGGCTTTCATTCTTTACCAGTCGTCTTTCGTCTCTCCTCCCTCTTGCAATCCTGGCCTTTGTCCCCTTAGGGCTTCAGTGCCTGGGTTCCTTGGACACTCAGGCCCTGCAGGCCTGTAACTCCTGTGGAGGAGGAACCTGGTGCTGGCAGGTGCTCTAGTTGTGCAAGAAGAACGGGAGAAGCTAGGATCCCTGTGACAAAGCTAAGACTCAAAAGCGACCACCTTTGTCCTTCCCGCCCCTCCCCCACGCTAGTTCGGTGCCCTCCGAGCCCTAAAAGAAAGGGCCTTGTCACCTTTTCTACTAGGCTTGATGAGAGACAGGAGTGCAGGCAGGTTAACTAATAGGAGAGCTTGTTGGTCTAAGATAATTGGAAAGAGAGATGCATATGGACACTTGGAATAATTTCTCCCCATGTTTGGCGTTCAGCTTCCTGACAGGGAATGCTCCTTAGGGATTTTGTTTTTTATGAATCAGGCTTATGATGTTTGCTTCTGAAGAGAGGGTTCGCTATTGGATTTTTCTTAGCAACTAATATTTATCATTTTTTTGCCCTCAGTTTAAGAGTTTAAGAGTAGATTCTGCAAAGGAAATGGCTTCTCATTGCCTGCGCCTCCCCCCACTGCCGTGTGTGTGTGTGTGTGTGTGTGTGTGTGTGTGTGTGTGTGTGTGTGTGTAAGAGAAAATGGTTATTCTCTCTGATGCTGGACACATGGAAACAATACTGTGAATTTGCCTGGTGGCAGTATGCTGGAAAACTGGTGACTAAATATTTCTATGACTTTGGTTTGGGGAATGCAACTGGTCTGCATAAAAAGCCGTGAGTGGCTGAAGTCATTCCTGCAGTGTCTGCTGTCTCAGTGCAGTTTTGAGAGTTTATGATGTAGACTGGGATGCTGTCTTGTGTCAGGTCATTGTATCACTTGCTGCTCAAGGTCTTCCTTTCAGGAATTAGGTGAAGCACCTCTCAGCAGGGCCTCCCCAGTCTTTTCTTTGGTTTGCTCAATCTAACAGAGCCCTAATAAGCAAAGTTTTTCTTCATTTGAAAATGGACCTTTAGGTGCTGGTCTAGATAGGGCCATCACACATTCTGCATTGAATCCATACTTTTCATAAATTAATTCCTTGTATTTAAGAGTAAGGATTACGTGTTGATAATTTTAAAAATACATTAAATATGGTTCATGTTGATAATTTAAAATACATTAAATATGGTTCTTTGGAGGATTGCATCATGGTGCCTGTTTGCAAGGTTGAATAATTCAAATATGTTCATCTGTTGGCAAAAGTGGCAGAGACTTCGAATGTTGTTGGCTAAGCAACTGTTCACTATTTGGATTTTCTCGTAGGATGTGAGCACGGGAGGGGGTCAGATCACACTCTTCATCCCTGCTGTGCAGACTGGAACAACCTAAGGAGAGCTAGGACTAAGCTGGCCTGAGAACACACGGGGAAAGTTGCTGAGGATCAGCAAACCATTTAATTTTGAGGTCCATTGGGGGCACATACAGTGGTTGTAACAACTGAGACCTAAGACTGGCTCAGAGTGGAAGGATAACTGGAAAGGGATTGGAGAAATAACAGACAGGCAACTAGGGAGCGAATGAGGGAGAGAAAGCAGCGGGTAGAAGGAAGACTGCAGAGGCACTCCCGTGTACCCTTAGACTGCATCATATTTAGCAGGAGAGCTTAAAAATAGCTTTGACTAATTAGAACAGTCAGGATAAGAACTTTTTTTTCTGCCTTTTAAAATGTTTTAAATGAGATATAAGTCATAATAGCACTCACTTCCCACATGTAGGTCTATAGTTCAGTGACACAGAGTTGTGCCTGTGTTGCCACAGATAAATTTAGAACATTTTCATGATCCTCCATATCCTTGGAATACATAAAGAGGGACAAGCATTGGGAAGGTGATAGGCGTAAGGCAGCTGCTTCGCAGTGTATGTCCCTTGAGCTTTTGGGGGGAGGGGTGGCAACTTAGGACATTTGTGGTATATGTGGCTTGTTTAGTGTGAATAACGAGGTATAGGAATTGGGTCTTTCTATTTGAGCTTTATATTGTGCCTAGCATGTGTGCTTTACAAAGTGTTTTCATGATGAAGTTTTGGAAATAGAAGTGCTAAGTGGCAAGAGATGACAGTGAAAGATATTTAATAGTTTCAGTTCTGATTGCTCCAATCTGTTGTGGATGCCAAAATCCTACCTGTTAGCTAAAAGTCTCATTAAAATAGAAAATGTAAACAACTGGAGGCGGAGGCTTTCTTCCAAACTATTTTAAAATGGGTATTATTTCTCAGTGGCCTATGGAACTGCAGTGGCAAGGTGAAGATGGGTTGGCATTACAACATTTTGAGATCTCCCACACTTTCCCCATAGTTACTCTGTTCCAGCCTCAGCTTATAAACTGAGCTACTGTTTTTGTGGAAAGACCTTTTGTTTTTAGAGTAGGAACCTGATCTCTAAATCAATAATTGAGCCAGAAATGGCTCATTTAAAGTAGCCCAACTGGGGACTGATCCTTTGTGAAGTTTTATTTTTGTTTTTGTTTTTGGTTTGGTTTGGTTTTTGTTTTTTACTAGAATATAAATCCACATAGGGTAGAAGTGTGCAAACTGAGAGAATTCTTTTTCCATTTTAAGGTGCCTAATGGGCTTACCACAGAAACCCCTCCACATAAGCCCTGGAAGAGCTAGGGATCACAGCTGATATCATGAAAGTTCCAAAGGGATATTTTTTTTTTTTTACAACATTTCCCCATATTTAGGAATGAAGGATATAAACATTGCTACCTATAAGTATGGTCTTTCATGAGGGCAGAGATTAAACTGCATCAAGGCAAAGAAAGTTTTGAAACTCCTGCATTCCTAAAGCAAGGCTAAGGCAAAGATGAAGATGAATCCTCACAGTGAAAAGTTGGAAAGAACCTAAGTGTCCATCGAGCCTAGAATGGGTAAACAAAATACACTCTAATTTATGCCGAATCTTTTGTTCTACCATAAAACAGAATAAAGAATTGATTGTCCCAACTTAGCTTAACCTTGAAAACATTAAGTAAAAAAAAGCCAGGCACACCTTTAATCCCACCAACACTCCAGAGGCAGGCAGATCTCGGGGTCCCAGGCCAGCCTGGTTTATATAGTGAGTTCCAGAACCGCCAGGGCTACATAGTGAGACCCTGTCTTAAAAACCAAACTAAAACAACACAAACAAAAAGAAACCAAACATATTGTATGATTTCATTTACATAAATTGGCTATGAGAGGCAATTTGATGGAAGCAAAGGACCTAGGTAGGGCTCTAGTGAGGGCGGAATGGGGGATTATCTCTATCTCTTTTTAATAGACAAAGAGAGGGCTACACTTTGGGAGAGTGATAGGTTTAAGATACTTGCTTCCTAATGTATCTCCCCTACACAAGTAGGGGTTGGATGCCATTTAATCTTTGGGCTTCTATTTACTTTGGGGGAGGGGGGATGTTCCCAAACAAGGTTTCTCTGAATCCTGGCTGTCCTGGACCTCTACTGTAAACCAGGCTAGCCTCAAACTCACAGAGATTCTCCTGCCTCTGTCTCCCCATGCTGGGACTAATGGTGTGCACCACCACTGCCTGGCTGTACTTTTTTTTCTTTTTGTTTGTGTGTTTTTGTTGTTGTTTTTGAGACAAGGTCTCCTTACCTGGCGTTGGTTGGTCTGGAACTTGCTGTGTAGATCACGATGGTTGGCAGACCAGATCTTGCTTCTGCCTTCCCAAATGCTGGTGGGATTAAAGGTGTATGCTACTACACCTTGTTTATCTCAACTTTTCAGTCCTGGTGATCATACAATCCTGCACCAAAAGAAGTAGTAGTGGGGAAGAGATCTCTGGAAGCATGTGGGAGTCTCTCCTATAGATGCAAAGTGAGTTCCCACAGGGAGTGGTTCTGTTGGGAAGGGGGAGTTGCTTTGCTCAATTGAATAGCAAATGTGACTAGGTTTAGAATATTAATGGTGTGAGTAGGCACTTCTCATGTCTTCAACTGGAGTTGGGTCATTCCTTTTGAGTACTGGGGATGGTATCTGGGGCCTTAGGTGTGCTAAGCAGGGGCTGTGACACTGAGTTGACACCTCAACCCTGTCATTCATTTTATAACAATTCAAGGCTACACATAAATGGAGTTTAATAGCTTAACCACCACCACCAAACTTCTTATCCCTCTCAGCCCTAGGCAACCACAAATCCCCTTTCTAATGCTTATGAAGTTATTGTTTATTCTGAATTTTTCATGTAAATGAAAGTAGGTGGTATGTGGCCTTTGAGACTGGCTCCTTTCACTTAGCACATGATCAAGGTTAATTATGTTATAGCATGTAATGGTACTTCTTTTCCTTTTGTGGATAAATAATCTCTCTCTCTCTCTCTCTCTCTCTCTCTCTCTCTCTCTCTCTCTCTCTCTCTGTGTATGTGTGTGTGTGTGTGTGTGTGTGTGTGTGTGTGTGTGTAGTTTTTGAACTGTTACAAATAATACTCCATGAACGTCAGTGTGCGATCTTTCAGTGGACCTAAGCTTACATAGTTCTTGGATATATTCTCTAGATCGAATCACATTACCATTCCCCTTAGAGGACTGTCCAGGCTGCTTTCCACTGGGCCTGCACTATCTCTGCATCCTCCCCAACACTTGTCAGTCCTTTTGGTTGTCACCATCCTGCTGGGTGTAAAGTGGTATCTCCTTGTGGTCTTGATTTGCATTCCCCGATAGTAATGTTGAGCATATTTAAGGGTGTATTATTTGTTGTTCAATTTTGTTTTGATTTGGTTCTCATCCTGTTTACAAATTAACTTGAGAATAAATAGGGCCAGGCATGCTATTGCTGCAGTGATTAGAAGGAACCAGGGGGGAACTAGCTCTCAGTCTTATCAGCTAAGTGTGCTGGAGGGGTTTAAAGCTTTAGTGATGTTGCTTTAGCTAGAAATGCTGATCTGATAAAAATAATAGGGTCCGTTTCTTTTGGAATCAGGTTATTGAGATATAATTCACATGCCATAATATGAGCATGTCCATTTAAGATATACATTTCAGCTCTTTCTGCAATTTTCAGGATTTTTATTGCAGTCAATTTTAGAATACTTTCATCACTCCCAGAAGCCTTGACCCATTAGCAGTCCATTTCCCCCTAGCTCTTTCCCTCCCCAGAGCCATAGGCACCTTCTAATGTTTTACAGGCAGTTCATGTAAAGTTTGCAATACGTGGCCTCTCGTGCCCAGCTTCTCTTAGTGTAACCTCTTCAAAGGTTCAGCCATGTTGTGACACGTGTCTGTTCCTCACTGTTTCCGGGTGGGATAATAGCAGTCTACAGTTAGAGCCCATTTTGTTTATCCGTTCTTGGGTTGACGGGCATTTGGGTTCTTTTTGCTTTTTTACTGTTGTGAATTACTGCTGTTACCAACATTCCTGAAGAAGTTTTCCTGTGAACAGATGTTTTCAGCTCTCTTGTATTTACACCTAGAAGTAAAATTGCTGTGGGTCAGAAGGTAACTACATTTTTGAGGCCCTGCCAGACTTCTTAAAGTGACCACACCCTTTCAGGCCCACCCAGTTTTGTAAACTTAGAAGAGAAGGTGAAACTCTCCTTCCTTACAGTTTTGTCCCCTGAAGCTGCATGTGTGTTTGTGTTGGGCCTTTCCGTATTCTGTGTTTCTGTAGCCCAAGGACATTGGAGTGAAATTTGGCACAGTGTTTTGAACATAGCTAGCTAGACAGGTGCTTTCTTGTCCTTGCTAGGTGGTGTGAGTCAAAATCTTAGGAGCTTAGCTCTTTGTAAAATATCAGATCTTCCTGCTTGGTGGAATGATTACAATGATATGTAGTAATAAGAATGGGTTATTTCTTAATGTAATTATAGAGTTTGAGGGCTTTTTCTGTCTATTGTGTTGGGTGTTAAAATCTTGACCTTGATATTGACACTGATGTTTTTTAAAAAAGAAAAAAACCACCACCAGTATATTCTATAACAGGGTAAATGTTCTGTTGCTTTATACAGAGGAACAGAGGGAGAATAATTTAGGATTGCCACTGTCACTGGAACTAAAACTACTGTTTTTGCTACTCTTGTATAAGATACATGCACACATACACACACACACACACACACACACACATGTACACCCACACATACATACATATCTACTAGCACAATATATAGACATTAGACTCCTACATATATGATATAGAGGTCATATATTATCTATATCAGAGAAGCCAAGCTCCTGAGATCTACTTTTGAGTTTTTCTCTAAATGGATAAAAATTCTTGACTCTTAGACTCAGTTTTCCTAATGTCTAAAATGAGGAGATTATATAAAATGTTTTGTGATATGTTTTCTAGCTAAGATTCTGTGTTAGATAAGTGGAAGTCAGTTTTTAATTCAATTTATGAATTTTTGTTTGTACTTATTAAATCACACGGTCTTGAACTAATAAGGGCTTTGCTTTAATAAAGGTTCCCACCCTCCCCTCTTTCTTGAGCTAGGCTTTTATCCTCTTGAGAAAGGCTTCTGTTCACTTTTCACTGAATTCACAGCTCCTTTAAAAGCAAAGGCCCCAGAGAGTTTTTTGAATCTTCTGTCTGACAAAATTGAGTTATGAAATACTTTGTTAGATAAAAAAATGAAGATAACATGTTTTGTATAAATATGTACTTTAATGATTTGGATTTCAAAAAAGAGAAAGAATTTTGTAAATGTGGGGTTAAATTCCAAGCTGTATTTTCTAGTGTTTTATAACTGCCCCGAAGAAGAAAGTGGTAAGCACCGAAGTCAGACAGCAGCTTGCTCACAGTCTTTCAGTGGGCGGGGTTACTGCACTGTGTGGGCCAGGAGAGTGTGCCGCGCTGGATGGAGATTTCAGTAAGGCACTGATCGCCTGGGTTCTAACAGTTCTGTGTTCATGTGGATTTGTTTGCATCTGCTTGCTAAGCTAGGAGCAGTGTAGACTGGAATTTCTAGTGCAAGTACACCCTGGCTTTGCCCTGGTATACTGTTGGTTTGTTCAGTGTGTCTTCTTACTCAGATCCCTTAAGTTTTATTCCTGGATATAAAAATATTAGATTTACATATAATTGCAAATTTAGAAAATACAAAGTCAAATAGTTCAAATCGACTGACTGGTGCATGCACATCTTTGTATATTTCTTTTCTCTTTTTTTGTATATTTCTTTTCAAACCATATATATTTATGTTTTATATATCATGCAATGTGTCTGTAGCTTTAAAAGTAGGATTATTGGATTGAGGCAGTTTTTATATTCTTTTCCATTATTTTAAACTACATCATGAATATTTTCTTAGGTCATTATATATTATTTTGAAAAAGTGATTTGAAGTAGTTAACAAATAGTCCCTCCTGTGTGTGCCATAATTCAGGTAACCATTCTTCTGTTAGTGGCTATGGATATTTAGGGTTTTTTTCTCCAAGATTTTGTTCTTCTAAAAATGCCTTAATGAATATCTTTGTACAAGGTTTCTTTGAATCTAAAATTATTTCCTGAGAATATGTTCCTTCAAATGGAATTATTCATTTGAAGGATATGAACTTGTTTAATGCTTCTGATGCATTTTTTTCAAATTAGTTTTTACCTCTGCTGGCAGTATAAGGTCCTCCCCCACCAAAAAAATTCTCACTAATGTGGCATAATTTTATTTATTTTCATTCTTTTGGCAGTCTTCTACATGCATAGAACGAATCCCAACCTTTGCCACCTCCTAGTGCTCTTTCTCTCCCCTTCCTTCCCCTGCTGAGCCCTTTCACGTCCTTTTGCTTGTGGGTCCCCACTGAGTTTAATTAGAGTTCCTTGCATGAACATGGGTGGGAGGTTATTTACTGGAGCATGGGCAACTTATCATCAATCACTACAACATTAAAGAAAGTGACACCCCTTCCCCAAGCTAATTGGCAATAGCTCTTTGTAGGACTGGGGCTTCATGAGCCCTTCCCCATTCCAGGATGAAAAGTGGTTGGCTCTCCCCAATCTTATGCAGGTCTTCTGTAGATATGCAGCGTTGCAATGAGTTTGCCCATGAAGTGGCCATGCCTTTTTGGCCTCTCCATCCTGCAGCTCTTCCATTCTTCCCACCCCATCTTGATCTACCCAAGCCTTGGAAGTGGGTGATGTGCTGTCGAATTTAGGGCTGAACACTTTAACACCCCTTCCTCTCAACACTTCTATCAGTGATGGCTCTCTTCATTAACCGCCATCCAAAGCAGTAAGAAGCTTTTCTGATGAAAGCTGAGAACAGCACTGACTTATGGACATAAACATGAGTGTTCCAAAGGCTGTTTGAACTCGTATTCATCCAGAAAAAAAAGAGGGCCTGTGATCTCTCCATCTACCAGCTCTCGACCAGGTTTACAGTACTAAGTATGGATTCTCCTGTGGAGTGGGCCTCAAATCCACTCACAAAGTGTTAACCACCCCACAATATTCATGCCATTATTGCACTAATGGGTACATCTTGCCAAGCTTGTCCTTATTGTAGCTAACAGGGTTCACAGCTAGGTTGAGACTGTTGATAACGTGTCTTGTAGCAGCCTGGGTAGCACCTTCTCGCACTATGAAAACTAGCCAGCTAGGAGGAACAACTGAGCTCCAGCTTAGTTTCTCCATGCCCTGTGACTAAAGTGTGTGGTATCTTCAGCAGTAGGATCTTACCGTCCAGTTCTGGTGGGCAACCAACAAGGCCAACAACCTGCATGCTTTGGGGGCCTCTGGGGCCTCCCTGACCAACATCTTACATGGTGTTATCCCACATCTAGCAAGGGGTTTTCTTTAATAATCTATGGCTTCTAAGTTAGGTTTCTATTTATATGATAAAGACCATAGCTAGACACAACTTAAGGAAGAAAGGGTTTATCTCACAACTCACAGATCACACTCTATCACTAAGGGAAGTCAGGGCAGGAACCTGGTGGCAGGAACTTGAATCAGAGGCCATGGAGAAAACCTCTTGCTGGTTTGCTGGGCCTGATTTCATTCCTCTGTATATGTATACATATGTATATATGTACACACACACACACACACACACACACACACACACACACACACACACACACAGGATTTCTCTGTGTAGCCCTGGCTGTCCTGGAACTTACTCTGTAGACCAGGCTGTCCCTGAACTCAGAGATCTGCTTGCCTCTGTCTCCTGAGCGCTGGGATTAAAGGCTTCCACTGCCACTACTTTTCTTTTATATTTATATTTTGTGTAATAATCCCCAAGGGGGCAGAAGAGGGCATTAGCCAGGTTCCTTTTACTTCGGTAACAGATGATTGTCAGATGCTGGAGTGTGGGCTGGGGATTGAACCTAAGAGCAGTCAGTGCTCTTAGCCACTGAGCCATTGCTCCAGCCACCAGTTTGCTTTCATTTACACTCCAAGACCATCTGCCCAGGGCTAGCAGCACCCACCATTGGCGGGGTCCTCCTGCATCAATCATTAATTAAGAAAATGCCCTACAGGCTTGCCTGCAGGCCAGTCTTTAGGAGACATTTTCTCCCTTGAGGTTCCCGCCTCTCAAATGACTAGCTTATGTCAAGTTGACAAACAAACAAAACAAATCAAGATAGTTTCTATAAACACTTGAGAGGCAAAAGTATGCAAGTCTCTGAGTTAGAGGCCATCCTGGTCTAGATAGTGAGTTGCTAGGCAGGAGTACAAAACAGAAAATAACCTGGGGCTTCTGGGAGAAACATCTCCCTGTGCAGTGCAGGGTACCTCCATTCTGACTCTTTTTGATTGTATTTTAATGGGCTTATAAACTAGTAGGTTCCTTGGGGCTTTTTCATAATGCTTAGTGTTGGTTACCCACTTCCCACCCCGTCTCCTACCACACCTCTCACCCCTGGTGGTCCCCTTTCCACTTTCCTATCACTTGGGTTTTATAACCCCCATGCCTGGCTTTAAGGTCTGCCCCACCTTCCCTTCCCTCTAATGTTTTTTTCTAACTTCCTAGCCTCTATGTGTACCCCATGTACTTTATTAGAGATCCTCCACACATGTGATACATAACAAATTCTATTTGATGTGTATTTTTTTGTTAGTAATAGAATTGAGCCAGGTGTGATGGAGCAAGCCTGTCACCCTAGCACTCAGGAGGTCCAAGGCTGCCTTGAGCTACATAGCCAGACCATGACTCAAAAACCAAGTGCTGGGGTTAAAGTGGGAGGTGACTTCCCTGTCATGTATAAGGCCCTGGGTCTGGTTCCCAGCACTGGATGGAACAAACAAAAGTAGATAATAGAATTGAACATTTGTGTCTGTTGATTGGTTGTTGGCCCGTGGTTGTGGTTATGTCTTTTTGAGACAAGTGGAATTCCTCGTGTAGTTTAGGCAGGCCTCAATCTCATTGTCCTTCCGAGTCTCCTGAATGCTAGGATTTATAGGTTGCGCAGCCACACGTGTGGGTATCATCTCTTGCAGCCCTCCCCAAGTGCCTGTTTATGCCCTTCCTTCATTCCCTGTTGTGGTAAGTGCAGCTATTGAAGGTTTAATATAGGTAAATTATTAGTTCTTTGTTAGATATATTGTAAAGGCCTTTGTAATTTGCTTTTTTGTTGTTAATTATTTCAGTAGTGGGAAATCAAATCCCAAGGCGTGCTCACATAAGCTAGGCAAAGTCTTTACTACTGAGCTACATTCCTGGCCCTTTCTGTTTGAGACAGGGTATTGCTGTGTAGATTGGGCAGGCTTTGAACTCAACTATCCTCCTGCCTCAGCTCACAATGTGCTGGGATTACTAATCAGCTTTCATTCCATGGTTCTCTCTCGAGTTTTTAGTCTGTATTGAGAGATCTTGAAGGTCTTTTCCTATCCTGAGAGAAAATAAATACTCAACTGTGTTTTCTTGTGGTCACTTAATGTTTTTGTTTCACATTTAAAACCACTGACTTGAAGTCTTACCTTTATAAGCAAAATTATTTTATACTCTCATAATTTGGATTTTGGGGTTTCTTACTCTCTTCTGTCATGGTTTACCTTGGACTATCTGATTATTTTGCAAAGAGATTACTTGAAAGCAACTACAGATTTTAGCAACTGTAAACTAGAGGAGAGGGGTCTTTCTCTAGGTCCCTTTTTTCTCTGGTCTCTTTTTACAGAAAATTTGATCTAAAAGAGATTCAGATGATACTGCAGTAAATATTGTTGGAGAGTTTGTGATTCTGGGGGGAGTATTACTGTGAAGGGCATTTGAATCTGGATTGTTGACCTGGTAAAATATAGAAATTGGTTATATTACCTTAGATTGGCAAGCTTCATCCCAAGTTGTGTGTATTTTGGTCATTGTGGGGCAGCATCACCATTAAGTGTAGAAGATTGTTCTGAGAACGTCTGTTTGCTATTGAAAGCACAGTAAAGGTAGAATTCTGCCTTCATTCTCAGGTTTTCTGCAAGAGAAGACTTGCCTTGGGTGACCTTTCCATATACTTTGACTTGTGGGTTAAGGGAGCCAAACTTGGTAATCTTTCATTGGAACATGCTATGTGAAATTTCCTTTGAAGTAGGGAGATGGCTTTGTTTGAAGCTTTTCCCCACTCTGACTACTTGATGGATGTGAAAGCAAGGTACTTTTGTACTCACTTCAGACCAGGTGGCTGAGTGCAATAAAGCCTTTAGTGAGCATAGCACTTTCACCTAAACAGCCAGCTCTTCCTACATCCTCACTTCTTGGGGAGACAGAGCGCGCGGACACACACACACACACACACACACACACACACACACACACACACACACACACTCACCAACACCAACACTACCAACACCAACAAAAAAAAAATCCCCACACGGTCTGTAGGGAAAAGTGGAATTTTTCTAGCATGCTTACTGAGTGCACTTGTTTTCTGTTTTAGTCTCAGCGTCCATCCTTCATGATGCTCTCTAGAGCCTTGGCTGAGCATGTGTCACTGAGGAAGTGCGTTGTGACAGTTCAGGCACCAGAACAGGTTTCTGTTTAGGGTTAGTCATAATTTCGAGTCATTGTTCTAAAGGTAGAGCTGGAATTATTTTTCCTTAAGCAATATTTGTCCATATGGAAGCTGTTTGTCACTTCTGATGGCTTACATACCCTTGAGATTTTTTTGTGTTTTTGCAATTTATATATTTTGGTTTTTTTTTTTTTTCATGCAAAGAGTTTGAGGTTATTTGTAGGATTTTAAATTTTGTTAAATAAATTAAATTAGACTATCCTAGGTTTTATTCCTCATGAACCTTATTGATTTTTTTAAAAATCATAGTGTTATAATTAGAATAGACTTTCAAAATTGTTTAGCTTTAGAGATGGTGGGATTCTTTCTTTTCTAGAGCTGAGGACTGAACCCAGGGCCTTGTGGTTGCTAGGTGAGTGCTCTACCAGTGAGCTAAATCCCCAACCCGAGATGTGGGATTCTTGAAGTAGTGGGCCCATAATGAGAAACTAACCCAAGTTTTCTTAATTGTATAGAGGCAAGTTGTGATTCCAAGAAATGTACTTTTCTTTTGGCAATTCATGTATGCTGTTCTTAGAGGTTTCTTATTGCTGTTGTTTTGAGACATATATCATTGTAGCCCAGGCTGCCCTGGAACTCACTGTGTAGCCCAGGCTAGCCTTGACATTGAGGCAATCCTGTATCTTGGCCTCCTGAGTGCTAGGATTACAGGTGTGTGCCACCATGTCTGGCTTGCTAATAGGTATCTTGATTGACTTCTTTAGCTCCATCTGTTTCTTCTGAAGCCATGAAGAGCTGAGGCATTTCCATAGGTGCTTGTAATCCACACAATCCCAAAGGATCATACTCCAAAGGCAGCATTAGAAACAATTTACACTCATCAGAATCTGTGCCTCTCTGTGGAGCCTGTACCTTTATTTCCACCAGTGCTCTGTAATTTTTCACAATTGATGATTCCTTAAAGCCTTGGGGGCAGCTCAGCAATGACAAATGAGAAATGTGTGAGTTTGAGATCTGAACTGATGAGCTTTTGGGGGGGGCTGTTGATTCATTCCGAACATGAGCTAGGTAAGGTTCAGCCATGCCTTCCCTACTCAGCATTTTGTGGGACCTCAAGGTCAGAAGTTCATATTCTTTCTCCCTACTACTCTTTCCTCTCTTCCTCCTCCTTTTTCCTTCCCCCTCCTTCCTATGGACTTAAAGGTCACTTCTCCCAGGAAGAGCTGTGTTGAAATCTCTCCCAAGTAGATTGGCTCATTTGGTCTGAATCTTCCTTACTATTCCATTCATTGCAGTTTTAAAGGTTGTAATTGAAATTGTAATTAAGGAGTTATTTGTTGATATGATTGCAGTTTATAGAGACTGTTTGATTACTGGTATATTCTCAACAGCTAACACAGTGAATGGTACGCAGTATACTTGGTAAATACTTGAATAAGTACATGAATGGATAAAACTTATACAGTGATGAAGGAATGGTGTTGAAAGGCACAAAGAATGTTTGGCTTCAGGCAGTGAAAATCAATGCAGTAGCAGGGCCTAACAGACGTGAATGAATCGTGTTTAAGGGCCCCAGACCAGGGAGTTCAAGAGCATTTGTGGAATGAGAAACAGGTAGATAATATGCAGGAACGTTGGGACAGTCCTTGAATGTTTACTTCAGCTATTAAGGGAAGATTCTTTAGTTGCTGTGATAGTACATACTTGGACGGGATGGGGAAGTCTAGAAACTGTAGTTTTATGGTGGCCAAATAAGGATCTAAAGACCAGTTACCACAGTAGAGCAGTGGCCCAGAGGAAAAGAGATGACACAATGTGACTAAGTCATGGCTGGAGGGCAGAGATAAAACATTCTGACACTGGTGTCATCGCACATACCTGTAGTTCCAGCTATTCAGGAGGTTGAGGCTGGAGGATCTTTTGAGGCCAGGATTTTCAGTAGGCCTGGGCAACAGAGACCCGTCTTTTAAAGAAACTAAAATAGTCAAGAGAAAAGGAAGAAGTTAAACCAAGAGAAAAGCAGTAGCTGTGAAAGTGAGAGATGGAGTGAGGACATGACGTGATTAAGAAAAAGATCAGAGCTTCACATACTGGCTGTGCACAGACAAGTGGGGTGTCAGTCATAGTAAGGGGACTTAAGGAAAGAAAGGCTTGGGTTCGGGTAGGAGAAGGCACAGTGGTTGGTCAAAGCTAGTCCTAGCTGCTTATAAAGGCCTTTATAAGATGGTCTTATAGGTAGTAGCTGAAACGGACTTTACCCAGAAGAAGGAAAGGAAAGCCCCTGGGCCCTAATGCAGAGTATCAGCAGCTATGCTCACTGGTAGAGCAGCCCTTTGCATTACTGTGCAGAGAACATCACCTCTCCTTTCTGTCCTATCCTTTCTATACTTCATCTTAACCAAAAGGCCAGGAAGTGGTTGTCTGTTCCAGAGTAAAATCTTGGCCTCACTTTTTCATAACTGAAAGGCTCATTAAAGTCTAGTCCCCAAACAAAAGGTTTCCCAAACAAAAGATCCTCAAAAGTAAATTTTGCCTCTACTTCTACAGAAACCAAAAAGCTTCTGGAAGCTTCCAAATATCATTTTATCTTTACAGTCAGAAAGGCTTCAGAATGGTTTCAGAATGTTAGGGTTTCATATAGTAGTGACAATCAAAATTTTGCTTTTTTGTGGTGCTGAGATAAAACTCGGGGTCACATGCATGACAGGCAAGTGTGCTACCACTGTCCTGTGTCCTCCTTCAGCTCTGTGATGATTTGAGTGTGCATTCATTGTGCATTTGACTCTGCACTTTCACATTTAGAAATCTATGCTTCAGACAGATTCATACAATTATACAATGCAGCATTGATTGAACATTAAAAAATGTAGGCTGCATGTGTTGGTGCACACCTATAATAGTAATTGTCCAGAGTCCGAGAGGCAGAATTGCCATGAATTGAAGCCCAGCCTGGGCTATACAGCAAGTTATCCTGGCTATATTGCAAGAACCCCATCTCAATGAGCAAACAATTTAAATGTACATTGACCAGGATATGACTGAATAAGATACATTATGTCCCCTCTAATATGCGATACTAGATGGCCATTAATATGTATGTGGTCTTTATTTGCGTGCTGATGTGAATGGGTTTCTATGACATCAGAGAATGAAAACAAGTATGTGTGTGAATCTGTCTGAGCTGTGAATACGTGGATATGTATGGAGGGAAGCCTGGAAAGCCACATATGAAAAATATTAACAGTGATTGTTTCCAAATAGTGGAAGGAAGAAACCAGACAGAAATTTCTAAATTAGAAACTGGAAACAGTTTTTTTTTTTAAAGTGTTTAACAGTGAGCTTGTGACTCAGTGGTAGTGGTCCTGCCTAGCAGGCATGAAGTCCTGGGTTTGACCACCGGTACTGCAAATTTTTAAAATAAATCATGTGTTACTTTTTGTGGGACTTTTTGCAGTTGAAAAGGCATTTATTGGAGGTGAAGAAGCACATATATGTAACAGACCAAGCAGGATGGGGACTCAGAAAGCTGAAAAATCCCACTGTTGGAGCTTTTAAAAAACTTCTCAGGCACATTGGGCAGTGGCCTCTTTTGTGTTGTCCTTTTTGTGGATTTGGAGTTGGATTATCAAATTTTTTTGGGGGGAGCATGCCATTCCTCTTGCCCTGCCTTCCTTTGGAAACTTTCTGCAGGATCACTGCCTTGCCTTTACTCAAAACCAAACTGACTTCTCTAAGTCCAGACAGCGGGATCCAACTTGATGGGGCATCACACTTACTTAATATGTTTTGAAGACAGATTTCTGGGCTCTGCTCCATTCAGTGGCTAATGTATCAGGGGCAGGGTAGGGGGCTTCCCAGAATTCTGATCTTGAGGCACACTATGGTCCCTGAGAAATCCTTTCTGTACTGGCTTCTATTTGTGCCTCTGGCTTCTTTCTCCCTGTGTGATTAGCATTGGTAAAGGGAAGGAGGAAGCAGAGTGTGACTCACCGTGGATCTCTTTGTGGGTCACAAATGGTTGGCTTTATCTGAATGGGAAAATGAATAAAGCGCAGTTTAATAGACTTGAGATTTTAGTAATATGTGGTGCTTCTTGAAAGTAGCCTATTTGAAGTGGGGCCCTCTCAGAAGGAAGGCTGGTCAAGTAGCTTCCTACGCAGTGACTTGGGCCTAAGAGATGTCCTCCAAATAATGGCTGCTTTACTGGCAAATGAAAGAATGGAAAAATCTTGGGCAGTCTTAGAATTTAGCTATTTTATAACAAGTATGTGTGTGAATCTGTCTGAACTGTGAATACGTGGATATGTATGGAGGGAAGCCTGGAAAGCCACATATGAAAAATATTAACAGTGATTGTTTCCAAATAGTGGAAGGAGGAAACCAGTGAAGCTTTTGTCTTGGGGAAATATTTAATAATATTAAGAGTCACTGTCTTAAGTCCATTTTACATACATTATTGTTGGAATGACTTTGTCTTTGTTTCATATAAAGTATGTTAAGCAGTCCGGGATGGAGCTTACTGGTAAAGGGCTTGTCTGGGCCTCTGTTTCCTCCCTAGCACTGTGGATCTAGTAACTGGGTGAACTAAAGCACCAACTCTCCTGGAACTGCAGTTATGGACAGTTGTGAGCTGCCATATAATGTGCTGGGAATTGAACTCAGGTCCTTTGCAAGAGCAGTCAGTGCTCTTAACCACTGAGCCATCTCTCCAGCCCCATGATACTTCTTTATTACCTTTGGAAATCCTCTGTGAAGCTGGTGGCCATCAGTTAAACAAATCATTTGCTTTATTAGTTTGATAACAGATGCTTCCATTTGGACAGAGTTTTCCTCAACAATCTTTGAGCACAAGTGTCAAGTATCCAGCTAGAGGCCAGAAACTGATAAGGAGTGAAACTCTGGGGGGGTTCATCTGAATAAGAAAAATAAATATCGCAGTCCAAGGAACTTGAAAACCAATAACAGATTCCTCAAAGCAGCAGCCTTGCTCCCCTTCCCTCTCTTACTTTTAATTGGGTCCCCTGGCTCAGAATTATCAACCTTGGATTATGAGTTTTGAGGAAATGGTGGCTTAGTGGTTGTTTTTAAAGGATTTTTTTTTTCTTTTTTTTTTGAGAAACAGTTACTAAGCAACCGCTGTGGCCTGCTGCTGCTCTGTGAGAGTTCAGTGGGCAGGGTCACCTCCAAGAAGGCAGTGCATAGACAAGAGCAAAACACTTGCAGAGAGATTGGATAGCATTTGTTGTTGTTCTGAGTTTAGGGATTGTGTTGTTTTAGTAAGGCAGGGTCTTAGGCTGTATTCCGGGCTGGCCTGGAATTTATCAGCCCTAGCCTTCTGGGTGCTGTGGTTACTGGTATGAGCTACTGTGCTAGACTCAGTCCAGGTTCTGTGTATAGTTCTTTGATTCATCATCACCAAGGAAGTACTGCCTGGTCAAATCTCTTGCCTGCATGGTTCTTCCCTGAGTGAGTGAGCTAGAAGGGAGGGCCTGGAAGGAAGGAGCAAGAAATGATCCCTGATTCAGGGGTTAGAGGCCAAGCCCTGGGGTGAGGCAAGTATCCTGTCTCTCTGAGCAGCCCAAGGCTTCTATGACAAATCAGTCACCACCCTTTACATTTAGATTAGGACAGCTTATTTATATGGATGTGTTGCCTTGTAAGTCTCAGAACAGGCACAATGTCCAGCTGCTGTGCCACCCCCCACTCCCCACCCCCACCCCCACCCCGCCACCATTTAATAGGTGAGTCAGTGAGTCAACTGCTACTTCCAGGATTGTAGGGACAGGAGTAAGTAATGAGGACAAATCTCAGTAACACTCAGTGCGTGATGAATGAAAGAACATTCAAATTTAACCAGTTGGCTCCATTGATACCTCAGTGAAGAGAAAGAAACTCTGAGAGGAGGGGATTTTTGTGACTTTTAGGTCTACCCGGTCCTCACCTTGGCTTCTGCGCTTTTCCCTTTTCACCCAGCTCAAGGTCAGGTTGCTTTGCCCAGGGAGCTGAGGGAGTGGAGGGGGAGGGCAGGTGTTGGAGCAGGTGTTGTGTTTTCTCCCACAGAGTAACACTGACTAGGTGGGGTTGCTCTTGCCAGCCCCTCTATGGTGCATAAAAATGCTTTTGTGAAAATTTTCCCCTGGAAGGGTTTTTAAGCAGTTGCTCAACCTTCAACCTTCAGTATAAATTTTGACTGCCTTTGTAGTAAGCTTGTCACTGAAGTATGCCTTGTTTTCTGACATTTCTATATCGTGTGCCTCTCGGTATACCCCATTTTACAAAGCAATTATAGACCTGAAAATGTTGTGTAAGGAGATTTAATGTTGGACAAGTGGTTGCAGCTTGTTTCTTTTTAGACATTGTACTGGGATCTACTATGTCTCCACTAAAAATGTCATCCTGGGAAAGTGTCCTCCTTACCTAACAGTGACTGAAAGGCCTCTGGTCCTATCCAGCCCCCCTGCCCTGTGTCTCAGGGCCATCTGTTCTCTGCAGTCAGCTTTTTGGGAAAGTCTCCTTGCCCATCTGCTCTCCTTGGGCCTTAGTGCCTGCTCTAAAGATTTATAAAGGCTGCCCTGGAACCTCTCTCCAGTTGTTATGTTTTAAGGATCAGGGAGATTTTGAAGCAGATAAAAGCTGTTTCCTTTTGACATGCTCAAATGCAGCTCTTTTTTTCCAGGTGCTTTTTTCCCTTCTTGGTGGGGAGGGTTGCTCTGTCTTTCTCAACTTGGGGGAGGGACTCTGCTTATCAAAGCAAAGATTCCATCTCCTGGCTGCTTTGAAGCCAAGTGTCCTTCTGACATTTTGGCCGCGGGTGTGCTGGCCCAGGGAGCTCCTTGGGTTCATTCTTTCCCCCTTGTCTCCCTGACAGAGTACAGTCGCTTTGAATCCAAGATACATGACTTGCGAGAACAAATGATGAACAGCAGCATGAGTTCTGGGTCTGGGTCTCTCCGAACCAGTGAGAAGAGGTCCTTGTATGTCAGGTAAGCTGCCCCTCTGAGCACCAGGCCTAGTCATTCTTGTCTAACTGGTAGGGTGGGGATTGTGTACTCCCTGCACTAAACCAACGCTTCGTACCTGGTGCGGCTTTGTACCTGGTGCGCACGGTGTGGATTTTATGGTCAGTATCTCCTCCCTTTTGTGAACTGCTTTCTTCCTTTTCACTCACAAATGAGTCAGTCCTGGAAATGTTCAGTTTGCTCTAACTGTAAGACCATTAGGTGATTGTTGCTAGTCGGCATTCAAATAACACTTGAAAATTTAAAGTATGTTACTCGCAGACTGTGTGCTTTGAGGGGAAAAATGAGCATTTCCTTCCACATATGCATGGCAGACATGAGGATTTGTGTCTGAGCATATCAGTTATCACCGTGTCCTGGTACAGGGCCTCTAAAGAGACCAAAGAGCTGGCAGGTTGCTGCATTCTGGATGTTTTGCTATGTTCCTGTCCTCCTCTCTCCACCTGAGGCATGTGATTCATAGGACAAGATGGCGAGTGCACCCTAAGGGCAAGGCAGGGACAGCTTATTGTTGAAAGGTACGTGGTGGCATTGTCAAAGACCGAGCTTTTGACCCTTGAAGGGGTCAAAGTATAAAACCTTCCTTAGCAGACTGATAAGGGAACCTTGAACTTTTCTTAGAATTGGGGGTACTTTCCTTCTTCCTGCCTTGCTCTTGAGCACCAATCGTCTGGCCACCAGTACTGGAAGGTCAGCTGCCTTACCGAAAGGTGGTGGGGTTACTCCTCTGAGCCAGTAGTCTTCCCAGGCTTATTTAACTGGTTGAACATTTTATGGTGGCCTCTGATACTTGCTGGAGGCGGGAAGGAGAGGCCAGTTGCCTGGTAACGTGACAATTACTGTGTCCTTGGGGTGTGAAATGAAGGTAGCTAACTGATGTCAATGCTAATTGCAGCTCTCACGTGCTCGTTTTTCTTTTTCCACAGTTGGTTGTCAGTGACCCCGCTGCACAGGGAGCCAGCCTAGGGAGCATTCTGTGTATCTGAGGCCCACTAGACTCCTTTGAGTTCTTTTCTAAAGTGAACCCTGCACTCTGCTCTTTGTGGGTGGAGAACATTTGCTGCATTCACCTCCTGCTAGCAGCACAGAAGGGGAGAGAGGCTTGGTAAGGCCCAGCCATCTTTCCAGTCTCCTTCCTGGAGAAGAAAGGCCTGTTGGTGGTCACTGAAGCTCTTGCTCAGGATCTACAACATGGACAGGGTCTCTGATGTGGGGGAACCATCATGTGCTGTCACCCTCAAAAGTGGGTAATATTTATGTGACTTGGTCAGGATTGTTCCGTTCCATGCTTCCAGCCCCCGCAGATGTGGCACTTCAGTGTGCGTGGGAAGCTCTCTTTAGGCAAGACAGTTCCTTCAGAGAGCTTTATTTTTAGACCTCTCCTCTCCGCCTAGCCTCTTTGAGTGCTGTCCTTGCCTGGGTAGGGGAACTGGGCACTAGCTCTTGATGTGGATCACGGTTCTGTGGCTCAGGCAAAGCATCCACTCACCTGGACCCTGGGAAGGAAGGGAAAGACCATGACTTTTTCTAGCGAATCTGTTTTATATTATCTGCTTCTAACCTTGGCTAGATAACTTTGTCCTCCGAGGAAAGTAGATATGGTTTAGAATAGGAACTGTTTGTGGTCAATCAGGCAATGAGGGGAAAAGATGTTTTATGGTGACAGCTGGGAATGGGAGCCCTTTCTTGGGTTAACCCCTTGGCCTGCTCTCTGTAGCCCAATACAGTCTTTGAATTTAAGAAACTCTTTCTTCAGCTTTTGGAGTAGTAGGGATTACATGCCTGCACAACTAGTTTCAGCTTGTTTCTTACATTCTTAAAAAGAAAAAAAATCCATTGATACCAGTAGTTCCCTAAACCCCCTCTTCTCTTTCTCTGAATTCTGTGGCAGGAAACACTAGTTCCCTAAGAGACTACTCTGACTGCAGAAAACAAGTCCTTTAGTGAAACTGGACAAATTCAGGCATTAATAAAGGAAAATGGGGTTCTTTTTTGTGAGTGTTGTAACTCACCAACTCTATGACTGCATATCTTTGTATGCATGCGCATGCATATGCATGGGGGGGAGGTGAAAGCTAGGTGGACCGATTGCCTGTGAGCCCAGGATTTCTCATTGCCTCTGCTTCCCAGGTACTGGGATTGCAACCATCATGCCCAGTACTGGGATTGCAAGCAGGCATGTACCGTCATTGCCCAGCAATTTTGTGCAGGTGCTAGGGATTGAACTCAGGTCCTTATGATTATACAGCAAGTACTTTTCTGACTGAGCCACGTCCCCACCCCCAAGAATGAGATTCTTCCTGTTTTTAGTGTCCAGAAAGCACCATCTTTGGCAGTAGGCAGTGTTGCCCCCTAGAAATATGAATAAAGGAATGTCATTTGCAGAAGCCTAGCCTCCTAACACCCAGGCTGGGAAATTTTGGAGTCATGTACTCCCCACTGCCACTTCTTCTAGTCACTTCTTTCAGTGGCTTCACATGTTGGGAGCACCAACTTTTCATGACCTGAGCAGCCCAAGAAGGCTCCAGAGGACCCTTTGCCAGGGATCAGCAGTGACCTCATGGCCGCCATATTCAATGACTAGTTCACTGGTTCTTCCACAGCAGTCTGACCTCCTCACCTTCTACAAGGCCTTTGCTTGCTGCTTTAAAGGCTCTGTCTGCCGTGCTAACTGTCCCTAAACACCTCCTTAGCTCTGGGCCTGAGATGGCTATACCATTGCTTTTCAGAGCTTTACATCATATTGTTGCATAAAGCTGCATATCAGCCGGGTATTGGTGGCACACGCCTTTAATCCCAGCACTTGGGAGGCAGAGGCAGCCGGATTTCTGAGTTCAAGGCCAGCCTGGTCTACAGAGTGAGTTCCAGGACAGCCAGGGCGACACAGAGAAACCCTGTCTCGAAAAACCAAAAAAAAAAAAAAAAAAAAAAAAAAAGCTGCATATCAACAAACTGACGGACGTGAGCAGAAAAGAAAGCTGCTCACCTCACGCCTCTGACAAGGCGTATTCAAACTGGACTCCTTCCCTCTCATTGTTCCTTAAGTTCATTTCCTTACCTTGTCATGTGGAAAAGGGATTAGATTTGTTCTTTCACCCAGGGCACATTTCAGTTCAATGTAAGGATGAAAGAGCTCATAATAAAAAGTCTGAAATGGAATGGACTGCCTCTTGAGAGAAGATACTTGATTTTTTTTTGTCACTGAAGGGGTTATACAAGAGCCTGGGTGACTTTTTGCCCTGGGCAGGGCAGGGTTAGGGCTAAGGCACTATTCTGGGCCTGTCGTGCTCTGTAGCTTTTAGTAGAGTGCTGGCATCTTCAGCTTAAACGGAACCCAAGGTTTCGCATGCTTCATGACCTTTCTTATTCTCTTTAGATGGGTTTTTTAAAAAATCCTTTAAATAATGGTATATTATGATCCCATTTTGCATATGAGAAAACGGAGGCTTAATGAGACAGCCAGGAAACTCCCAAACTGGAATGTGAACTGAGTTGCACTGACCTTTAATAAAGTGTAATTCATTCAGTTTCCCCATCTCCCTGATGGGATTAGCTGGAGTGCTGGTAAAAAAAAAATTATATCCCTAGCTACCGCTTCTAGAGCTTCAGGTCACTGTATATAGTGATTTTTTTTGTTGTTGTTGTTGCTACTGTTTGGTCAGTTACTATTTTCCCCCAGTACTCAGGATTGATTGAGCCTAGGGCCTCACACATACTACCATTAGGCTGTATCCTCAGCCCTCCTTCTTCTTTCTTTTTTTTCTTTTGAGGCAGAATGTCACTGTGTGACCCAGGCTGACTTCAGTCTTGAGCCCCTCCCACCCTAGCATCTCAAGGAACTGGGATTACAGACCTATGCCAGTGGGTCTCGGACAAACTGTGCTTCTAACCATCAGAACGCTCAAGAATGGCCACTTTATGCCCTGATTGACACTTATTTTTACATCAGTGGACCAACTAAACATTATGTTTCCTGTTCTGTGGAAGGCAGTAGTGCAGAGCTAATAACTTGAGCCTGCTTGCTGGGATAGACTCGGGGAAGCTGTGGTCTGGTTCCTGTCTTTCTGCAGCTGACTTTTACCCAGAGGGTCATATGGCTGCATTCAGTTTGGGTTTCAGTTTATGGTTCAGTTTTGCTACTCCCTCCCCTCCCCTCCCCTCCCTTCCCCTCTTCTCTCCCTTCCTTTCCCCTGTCCTCCCCTCCCAAGTATGTATCTCCCTCTTGTTTGCATGGGTTTGCAAACTATTTTGAAAGAGGTAACTCCCTCTCACAGCTGCACTGAGGCTGTACCAGGTGAAACCCTAGGGTGCTGCAGCAGTTAAGAACATAGGGGTTATGGGAGTTTCAAGAGGGGAGCAGGGAGCTGAAGGAAAGATAACAGTGTTCGGACACTGGCAGTCAGCTTTAAAGTCACCAGGAACTTAACGAGAAAGCCTTTTTTTCTCTTTACCACACTAGAACCATCTCTTACTGGGTGAGTGTGATGAACAGAGCCTTTGCGTGTGCCTAGCCTCGGACTTTTGCTCTGTTACTGTGGTGTTTGCTGAACTGGACCACAGAAATCACCACTCCCGCTGCTGGCTGCAGTGAGTTGGCTAGATGTTTGATTTAGGCCATTTGCATGTGAAGGCAAGGCAATGCTGATGAGTAGATTCAAATTCCAGACTTGACTTTGATTTTATGAATGAATGAATGAATGAATGAATGAATGAATGAATGAATGAATGAGTGAATGGATGACCTAGGACTTTAAAGGTTGCCCAAAAGGCTCAATTGTGCAATTTTAGAAGTAGCTTTTGAAAGTCTGTGCAGACTCATCTGACTGCATTCTTTGCAGCCTCAGGACAACATTCTGGCAGTTTAGGAATTTTGGCCTCCTGGCTGGCCATCTCCCAGTCTTCTTCCCACTCTAAAATGGAAATCCTGTTGAGGCATCTGTAGTTTTGATTCAATAAAACAATGTTAGTATATTGGCTTGGTCATCAAAAAAGACTGGAGAGTGCTTCTTCTGTCAACAACAGGACACTTGGCCCAGGGTGGTGGTCTTTGAAGCTCAACTTGAGTTATTCATTAAGTTCCAGGAGGGGATAGAGGCGCTAAAAAGAAAATATTGGCAGGCTTCTCTGTCTGACAGAATTGGGGGGTGGTGACAATATTGTTTATTTTCGCAGGGTTAGGGGTCAAATCTAGAGCGTCACGTGTACTAGCAAGTACTCTACTGCTGAGCTGAACTCCACACCCAGGCTTGTATTAAAGCACCAGTACATGTATGGAAGTCATCGGTGCTCCCACTGGTTGCTGGAGCTGCCTGCTTCCAAGCAGTATCACCAGTAATCATTGCATTCTTCCCAGGATCTGCAGGACCTGTGAGCCCTGCATGGTCTCTTATTTTGGGTTGTTGGTCCTTGAATGTCTCTTAAAATTCATGGTTGTCCTTTAGGGCCTGGCACTTTTTAGGTAGACTAGAGATGACCTGCTCCTTTTTTGAAGGTGCATCAAGATAGGTGACTCTGGCAGCCACATTTGGTGCTACCTTTATGATCCACATTCAATGTCCCCTGAAAATTTGGCTTTAGAGTTTTAGGTTGTTCTTGGAAGCTGCTGGAAACTTTAATTTTCTACTAAGATTGAGAGCTGATGTGTAACTGCTACTTTATAGTTTTCTGTGCTCATATTAGGCCAACTAGGCAATAGATAGGCTGTTCAAACTTCAAATTTTATGCTCCCTTTAACATTTTAGTGATACCCCAAACCCCAGCTTCAGTGGAAGGGAAACACTGCAGAAAACTGAGGAATAATAACTTGAGGGTGTTCTGTAGGATAGCCTGGGCTCATACACCTACAGGCACTGAGAAGGGCTTCCTTGGTGATCTGCTCTGAAAACTCAAAAATAATCATGCAAGAATTAAATTGCAATAAATAGAAATTATAAAGGAAGGCTGCTACCAAATGTCTGGAATTGATTACAAAGGAAATTTGGGGTGTGCAGTATCACAAAGCAGGAGAAACTTGGGCTGGACCATGGAGGATGGGGGTCTGAGGGGAACAACACAACCCAGGCAAGACAGGTGGCCTGTAGGTCAGGAGGTCAGCACAGTCCTAAGTGAGTTCTGTAGAAGCAGCCCCTTGCCTGTTCTTGTTTGCTCTGTGTTGGGAAAGCTGCCTAACCAGTTCCCTCCAGGAACTCGCCTTTTCATTGTATCCTTGCTTGTTAAGTTTAAGGTGCCACAATGGCTGGGCAAGGTGCTTATGACTTCTTTGGATCTGTTACGGGCAACCCTCACAGTTTATGATCTGAACTACAAAGACTTTTGCTAGGTAATCTGTTTGCTTAGAGCTGATTATATCCTCCTTTCCCTCCTATTAGAGAGGGGTCAGCTGAAATGAAGATTTGGTAGAGTCTCCCAGGACCATATGCGTTACTCCTGTGGATGGGCATATGTAAGATCTCTTTGAAGATTTTAAAAAGTCACCTCTTAAACAATATAGCTCCCAAGACCTTTGGGAACATTGTCTCCTTAGAGGAGCAGGCAGTGGCCTTCAATGGTAAATGCTGAAGACTGGTCTGGGATGTGAGCCTGGACACTCCTGGGTCTATCCCGCCTTGTGCTGATGGAACAGCAGTGGAGGGTTCTTTGTGCTATTTCTCTATTTTCCAGGCCTTACTGTGTAGTTTCTTCCTTAAACAGTTCAATATTTTTCTGGTTTGGCCTTGATGATCGATAAGTTGTAGGGGTACCCAGGATCTGCCTCACCTTGGGGCTTCTTGAATACACAGGCATGGCTGAGAGGCTGGGAAAGTGCTTTCTGCTGGTTACACAGAGCACTGTGGCTATGGACTTGGGAGTAGAAATAGTTCTGGAAGCTTTGGCCTTGCATGACAGTGTTTCTCTGTGATCTCATTGGTCCTTAATTTAACCTTAACTTCATACGATTCTTTTTACTGGGCCAACAAGATGGCTCAGTGAGTAAAGGTGTTTCTCATGGAATCTAGAATCCTGATAACCTGAGTTTGATTGGCCGGATCCCACCTGAAGGCTAAGGCAGATAACCAACTCCACAAAGTTGTTCTCTGATTTCCACAATGTGCTGTGACATTCATGGCCATCAACAACAGCAGTAATAATAATAATTGAGGAAGAAGTTAAAAATTCTATTATGATTCAGAAGAAAAGGGGGCTTTTTGGACTCTTAGTCTTCCAACACACCTGTCCTCTGGTAAGCGTACTTGTGCGCGCGCACACACACACACACACACACACACACACACACACACACACACACACACACTGCAGATGTTTTTATTATGCCCTTTTTTTTAGGTGTGTGAGGACAAAGGTTTGGCCTTCTTTATTCCTTCCTGCTGTTTCTTTGAATCAGAGGTTGAAAAGGTTTTGTGGTGCTGGGCCTTGCTTATGGTAAACTTCACCTCTGGGACAGTGATTCAGTTTGGCTTTCAAAGAGCTAATGTTTACCTTAATTCCCTTAGGCTAAAAGTGGAGAAGGAGGAACTAGCTGTGAGAGGCTTGTAGAAAGGAGGTGCTGAGAATAAGAGGCTGAGCCTGTCCCTTTATTAGGACTCTAGGCTGCTTGGCCAATTGTCGTTGATAGAAGGCCACAATTTTTTCTTTTAATCTTTTTTGACAATTTCATGGGTGTGTGTTAGGGGGGCAGCATAAATTTTTGTCGTTTTTACCCCCATTACTCTTTCTTGTTCCCTTTGTGTGTGACCCACTGAGGTTAATTATGACTGCTTGCATGAACATGAATGGAGTTCTTCACTGGAGCTTGAGAAACTTATCAATGAAGAAAATGGCCCCCTCTCTTCCAGCAACTGTGTTAGAGATCCACTGTTTAGATTTTTAAAACTTAAGTGTGTGACTGTTTTGCCTGCATGTATGTATTGCACATATATGGGCCAGGTCCCCTGGAACGGGAATTATGAATGCTTTTGACATTTAAAGACCCTGGTACCACACAGTGCTGAATGATGATGGACTGTGTGTGTACTTCTAGCTCTGGCCTTCATTTGGAGGATATCTTCCAATTCTTAGCGTAACAATTTCTGCAGGAAAGGAGGAGTAGATTTGGAGGAAAACCTCTATCGTGGGTTTTGAAAACCAAAATCAGGACAAAGGAAGGAATTGTTGAAGGAACGACCCTGGCTCATTAAGTGCTAGAGCTAGAAAGGAGTTTCAAGAATGTCTAAGAAATTTCCTTTTTAGATAGCAAAGTGGACAGAGTGAACTCTGAGGCCCCAGTGTTCTGCTGAGTTCTTTTCCTATTGGCAGCCCTGATTGAGAAAAGGGAATTCTCAATTCATCGTTTGGGTTCATTACTGCACATATTAGGGATATCATGTTTGTATGTCCTTAACAGTCATAGCTCACAAGCATTGTCCATCCCTTTCTTTGATATAGCCTTGTCCAATCATTCATAAAGCTGTCAAACAAAAGCCAAATGGAACAGGTGCTACGTTTTAATGGGAAGTTGGAGTTATGTAACCTTTTGACTTTGTTTGCCAGGGAACTTAGAGCCTCTCCTGAAGTAAAAGGCTCAAGCCTGTACTTAGTGGAGTGGTTTCTCAATTTCTCTGTTAATCGACTTACAGTTTTAGAAATTGTAAAGGGAACACATGCTGTGGTTACAAAACATAGCGAACAGCACAGTCCTAATGTGGCTTCCTTGCTGGCTTGGATCTCTGTGTGTTGAGTGTGGTGCGGCGCCTGAGCTTATCTCAGAAGTAGATGCCATGTAGGTTTCAGTAAAACTTTCACATGTTTTAAAATGTCAAATTATTGGATTCTTGGCATCTAGAAAACTCATTTGTATTAACTCTCCCCTATGTCCCCTGCTTGCTGCTGTTGTCACCAAAGGTCAAGCCCAGTTTTTTGACACACACACACACACTGTAATCTACCTCAGTTCTTTTGTTTGGCTTTAGTTTTATTTTCAGTTTTTGAGATAGGATCTTACTAGTTGTCTTAGTTACTTTTTTCTTACTATGACAAAACACCACGACCAAGGCAACTAATAAAAGAAAGCATTTAGGGATTTGCTTACTGTTTCAGAGGCTTAGTCCATGGTCATTGTGGTGGGGGAGCCTGGCAGCAGGCAAGGAGGCATGGTGCTGGAACAGAAGCCAAAAGCTTACATCTGCTCATCAAGCAGCAGGCAAAGAGAGCTAACTGAGAATGGCAAACCTCAAAGCCCATCCCCAGTGACACACCTCCTCCCACAAGGCCACACCTCCTAATCCTTCCCAAACAGTTCTTTCAAGTAGACCAATAAAATATATGAGCCTATGGGGCCATTCTCATTCAAACTATCATACTATGTATGTCATGCTCATGATCCTTCTGCTTTAGCCTCTCTGGTGCCTGTGTTACTACACCCAATTCCTGATTCATTTTGGCATTTTTCTATTTCCCTCTCCAAACTTCCAAACTAATGTGTGCTTAATACAAATTCTGTTTTTCTGCTTCAGTTTTGGAACTCCTAATTGTGTATTGCTCATCAGTTAGAATTACATTGCTCAAGCTTGTTGGTCTTTGTAGGACAGCTGACAGATGCCTGCCTTGCATTAGGTTCCAGGGAAATCAATTCATTTCAAATGTATTTCTCCTGTCCCATAGAGAGCTTGGAAAAGACCTTGTAGACCAAATTCTTTATCTGCTGACCTCTGCCACTGCCCTTATTGCTAGGAGTGCATGCGTTGTGAATTAAAGGACTTTTTGTTGGAGCTTGGATATTTTCTTTTTTTTTTAATTTATTTTTGATACTTTATTTACATTTCCAATGTTTCCCTTTTCTGGGTCTCCTCTTTGGAAACCCCTATCCCCTCCTCAACCCGCCTCTATGAGGGAATTCCACCTCCCACCCACCCATCCCCATATTCCCGCCTTGACATTCCCCTTTACTGGGGCCTCTAACATCGTCAGGCCCAAGGGCCTCTCCTCTCTCCCTGATGGCCATCGAGGTCACCCTCTGTCACATATGTGGTCCGAACCATGGGTCAATAGATGTGTATTCTTTGGTTGGTGGTCCAAACTCCAGGACGACTGGGGGGGGGGTCAGGCCCATTGACACTCTTGCTCCCTCCATGGGATTGCAAATTCCCTCAGCTCCTTCAGACCTTCCTCCAACTCCTCCATCTGGGACCTCACTCTCAGTCCA
>CM052722.1:47798136-47827696 GCA_028551405.1 Uromys caudimaculatus
TATCCGCTTATCAGTGAGTACATACCATGTTCGTTCTTTTGTGACTGAGTTACCTCGCTCAGGATGATATTTTCAAGTTCCATCCATTTGCCTGCAAATTTCATTAAGTCATTGTTTTTTTATAGCTGAGTAGTACTCCATTGTGTAAATGTACCACATTTTCTGTATCCATTCCTCTGATGAGGGACATCTGGGTTGTGGACATAATACTACCTGAGGACCCAGCTATACCACTCCTGGGTATATACCCAGAAGATGCCCCAACATGTAACAAAGATACATGCTCCACTATGTTCATAGCAGCCATATTTATAATAGCCAGAAGCTGGAAACAACCCGGATATTTTCATCTTCTAGTTGTCTTGACAGCAAGCCTTAAGAGGGTTCTGTTTCTACACCCTGTCCTTCATCTGGGCTTGTACACATGGAGATATGGTATTTTGGACTTGTAGCTTCCTGCTAAGTGAGACAACTGGAATGAAAGTAAAGTCTTAGCATTGGGTGCTGGACAGTCCCTTGGCCTGTGTGCACTGTTAAAGAAGAATGAGAGAACCAGGCATGGTGGCATACACCTTTAATCCCAGCACTGGGGAGGCAGAGGAAGTCGATCCCTGTGAGTTTGAGGCTGGCCTGGTCTACAGAGTGAGTTCCAGGACAGCCAGAGCTACATAGTCAGACCCTTTCAAAACAGGAGGAGGAGGGTGTTGGGGGGCGGGTGGAGAGGTAGCCCAGCAGTTTAAGAGCATTAGCTGCTCTTCCAGGGGAGCTGAGTTTGGTTTTCAGCATCCAAGGTGGGCAGCTCACAACCACCTGTTTCTGCAGCTGTAGGAGACCCTCCGCCCTCTTCTGGCCTCTATGGGTCTCAGCATGCATAGCACACACCCTTTAACACACATGCATAACCAACGTGTTACTGAAGTCTGCTATTTGTGCTGACTCCACACACTTAGTTATCGTGGGATGAGATGATTAGATTTTATTTAGGTGTGCTTGTTCCCTAAGTAAGAAGCGCTGGTGGTATATGGTAGATGAGCTTCACTAGGACCCAAACTTTGGAGCTTTGCTTTACATTTGCTTCCAAATCTCCTCCTCTCTCATGTCCCACTGCATTTTAGGGTGGAGCTTAGGCAGTGGATCAGGTCCTACTTTTGACTGCTACTGTGTAGAAGCTTAGAGGAGATGGGATTTGTGGAAGACTTTTTCTAATGCTCCTTGGGGAATAGGCCGTTTCTTTGAAAAGGAGGTGTGCATGTATATGTGTACACACACACACACACACACACACAGAGAGAGAGAGAGAGAGAGAGAGAGAGAGAGAGAGAGAGAGAGAGAGAGAGAGAGAGAGAGAGATTGGGGCCTAAAATGAGGTGCCATCTCACACAGTCTCCTCCTGTGTGCTGTGCTATTAGGTCGGCTCTCTGCTGATATCCTATCTGGCTGCCATTCTCCCAGAATTCAGGAGTAGGATGATCTCTCCACTTTTTATGTCTGTTTCAGGGCCCTGTTTGATTATGATCGAACACGTGACAGCTGCCTACCAAGCCAGGGACTCAGTTTCTCTTATGGTGACATTCTGCACGTCATAAACGCCTCTGATGATGAGTGGTGGCAAGCAAGACTGGTGACTCCACATGGAGAGAGTGAACAGATTGGTGTGATCCCTAGTAAAAAGAGGTGAGCTGTCAGGGGTTTTAAGCATGGCTTTTCCTGGTTTCTTGTTCTCATTCTCTGTCTCTGTCTGTGTCTCTGTCTCTCTTCCTCTCCACCTCCCTCTCTTTTCTTTCTCTCTTCCTCCCTATCCCTCCCCCTCTCACCCTCCCTCCTTCCCTCCTTCCCTTCCCACCTACCCTCTGGTTGCTTTATATGTTTTATGAGACAGTGTCTCACTATGTAGCACAGGCTAGCCTGGAACTTCCTTTGTAGCCTAGACTGGCCTTCAATCTGCTGCAGTCTTACTGCTTCTGCCCCTTGAGTGCTAGGAATCAGTAGTACTGTAGCACACCAGTCCTTGTGTTTGTCTTTGCGTGCCTGTCATACTGTGAGTTGCTTGAGAGTCCTGTGTATGTCTTGTTAGGCCTTCTGGAATAGAGTCAGTACTTGGGACATGGTACTCACTGAATGAACCAGTGTGGTGTTGTGCCTGCCACAGCCCATTGCTGAGACCGTGTGCTGGCAGTAACTAGACTTCTTGACCCCCGAACAGGGTTGAAAAGAAAGAGCGAGCTCGATTGAAAACTGTGAAGTTCCATGCCAGGACAGGGATGATTGAGTCGAATCGGGTAAGTGGGGACCCCCACCCTCCCAAGGCAGTCAGCCAGAGTGTAAAGAAGGGTGAGAGGCTTGGAGTTTGGGTTGAAATCCAGGAGAAATGGGAAGCATGAAAGGCTGGCTGTCATTCAAGGGCTGGCTCTGTCCTGCTAGGAAATTGCCTGCTTTTTAGCAAGCTGCAGGAGCCCGGAAAGCCCACAGTTAGTGTGTGACCCTGCTATTGGGTGACTGGCTCCGGAAGGGGTGGAGCTGGCTGACTTGGTGGGGAAGATGAAACCACTCCTGATTGTCTTCTGGCAGCAGACCCTGCCAGAGCTGTGGAGATGCTGAGCAGAACCTTTTGTTACCATACCATCTTGCCAAGAAGGTCAGCCCCAGAGTATCTGCTTGCCTTCAGACAGCACGGGGCAAGGGGACTCGCCCAGCACACATTTCCTTTTATGAGCTTTGCAGCAAAGGCCAAAGACCTTGAGGAGTAATAGAGGGAAGAGAGGCATGGAGTAGATGGCTGTGTATCAGTGGCACCTTAGGGCTGCGTTTAGGAGGCAACAGTGACCTTTACTCTGTAGGAAGGTCAGTGATGCTGGACTCAGTGGAGCATCTAACATCTCTACATTTTCCTCTTAACATCAACTTTCATTTAATCTCATAGACTCCATTTGTGAAAGATGGTCTTTTATTTAGCTCATCATTGTCTCCATTTTAGTTTTTCTTGCATGCTTTAAAATCCATTGTTGTTTTTTTTCTCCTTCTGTCCTTCCCTCCCTCCATCTTCATGTTCTTTCACAGTCGATCAAAACGAAACGTAAAAAGAGTTTTCGCCTCTCTCGAAAGTTTCCATTTTACAAGAGCAAAGAAAACATGGCCCAGGAGAACAGCATACAGGAACGTAAGTAGCAGCAGAGTCCAGAGAGCAAGCAGACCATTTGCAGCCCTGTCTTCTCGTCTGTAGTTGCCCCTTAGAGGGAGATGGTGGCCACCCAGGCAGTTGTGTGCATACACCCACTTATTTGTAGTCAGGATAGAACCTGGCCTGCACAGGCAGATGTTGGGGCTTATTTGTCCAGCTCCTCACTTAGATCGGAGTGTTGGAGGCTCCGAGGATATCCCAGGCACCTATGTTGGAAGCATGAGACAGCTGTGCTATTGTGATAAGGAATGGTTTTCAGCTAGTGTCAGGGTTAGAAAGTGGTTTTTCAAGAGAACAAGGTCAAGAGACTAAGTGTTGCTCTCCTGGCTCTCCCCTCTTGTGTTTTCTTTCCCTTAATATTCATTAATCAATGTTAAGAGAAGAGCCTGTCCCTCCTCAGACCCCTAAGGTTGAGGCTGCTTCTGGAATGCTCATGTGTGTATAAGCACACAGGACACCTACATGATTCACAGCAGGCTTCCTATTATGTCAGGGCACTCGCAGAGACAGTTACCACAAGAAAACCTTCCTGCTTATATGAGTTGATGTGGACACAGTGTTGCTCAGCGTTATCTAAATAAAGATTTATTGAGAAACACAAAGCCAATTTGGTAGAACAGGGCTACAACACTGGTCTGCAGTAGGAACCAATTCGATCCCGCTGAATCCCCTCGCTCTACCACATGCCTCAGAAACAAGCTGCTCTGACAGGGATCTTAAACACCAGGTCAGGTTTGTACAGTAGGTTCTCATTCATGTCATTGTGAAATTGTAAATTGTGAATGTCTCATTTACCAATCATTCCTCCATCTTTCATGGAGCAATCTTGTCATCCAGGGCTGTGGGGTCTGACAGGAGACTGAGTAGTTTGGGTAGAAAATGGCTCCTAGTAGGCTCACCTGGTTTATGATCATGCTATGTGTGGGTTGTGGCCACTCGGGGTAACCCTGATAGAATGGGGTATCTTCATAAAAATGAAGACTAGGGCTTACTGGGCTGACTCAGTGACAAAGGATAGAGGAGGTTGATTAGACTTGTAAGCAACGGGAGCCTAAGACAAAGATCTGAGATAATGCTGCCACAGTTTACTAGATTAGCCCTGAAGCTTCCCAAGGAACCCAGCCTGGGACATGTCACTAATTAATGACCTACCCAGTTAGAGGTGCCCATTGCCCATACCACAGAGAGCCTTTCTATGAAGGGCTTGGGCAGGCTACGGTATCGTATGGGGAAACGCTCCCAGGGTGATGATAATTCTGTCTGCACACTTGGCATATGGACATGCCTCTTTCATGTACCGGTGGGAGATGTGTTGCAGGGCAAAGCAGAGACCTGGCCTCTACAATTACACATTTGATCAAAGAAGGTACTTTTAAGCCTTGGAGTGTTGCCTGTCATGTGCTATGAGTATGTGGGCTGTCTACTCCAAGGCCTTCTGGCCACAAGCTGAATAGCATAATGCCAGACAGCTTAGCTGACCTGGGCTATTCTTTCTTTGGCAGATGTCTTCACCTCACTGTAGTTCTAAGTCTTCACTGGATACTCCTATCACTAATGCTCAACTGCCTCTGTATTCTTCCTTCCCTTCGTTGTTTTTCTCTGTTTTTTTTCCTCTTTTCCCTGGTTTTCTCCTTTCCTCCCCTCCCTCCCCTTCCCTTACCCTTTCTGTCCCTGTTGTCTGTGAAATCAGGACTTCCCTGGGTTAAGTGACGATTATTATGGAGCAAAGAACCTGAGTAAGTCAAACTTACACACCATTAACTGTATTTGTGGCATGATGGAGCTCATGGGGTGGGGATGGGGTTGTAGGGGACGGGTGGGTAAAAGGGGAGGGTGAGGGAGGGGAGTGTTTGTGAGACCCTTTCCCATGGCAGGAGGAAATCTGTGGCTCCAAAGGGCCCCTGGTATTCTAACAAATCTCTAGTATTCCTGTCTGCGTTCTTTCTACACCTCTGGGTGATAGGGCATGAGCTTAGTGGCCCCATAGAAGTGAGTTGGGTCTAAGCGCATGGTAAAGGTGAGCGCTCAGCTGATGTGGAGCTTCCTGGAGACCGTGGGACCTGCTGGTTGAATCTTCTCCCAAGTAACCCCATATGTAAGAGTTGAACTTGGGAACCAAAGCTTTACTAGTTCTCCTAACCGAGGACAGGGTGAACAAAAGCCACATCTGAGCAGTCTCAGGAGTTGAGGGTTACCACATAAGGGCAGCTGTCAGTAGAACATCTCCAAGAAGCCAGGCTAGCCTGGTGGGGCTAGCTACACTGCTGAGGGATTTTTATCCCAGAAAAGCTCTGACTGACATCTCCATTTTGGAAAAATTTCCAGAGTGGGAACTAGAAGGATCTTAGCAGCCATCTTTGCTCATTGCAAATCCAGAGTACAGCCTTCCAGATGGGCTCTGTCTGCATATATTGTCCCTCAATAAAGAATAAAGGTGGAAGACATAGGACCTGTCCTTAGAGTGAACTCAGGGGTTAGCCACATGTGACAGACGACCCAGCAAATCCTTGGGGAGGTGTGCACAGCATATTATGGTCCTGGCTGAAACGGGCAGCATCTCTCCATAGTCTGGTGTGTCTGTGTCTCATTTCCATTTGCCTGCTGTTCCTTTGAGAGGGCTGCCATGTCTGTGCCTCCTGTGAATGCAGCTCTTTGCTTGAGCTTTCTCCACCCACACTCCAAGATGGGCAGGTCCCGACTGTCTGTGATGGGAGGGGTAGCCTGTCTTCTACATAGTCTTATTGGCTTGTTGTTTCTGTGTGTTTGACATGTGTCTTGTGGTGGGTCAAGGTGCATCCCCCTCACTGCTGAAGCCAAGTTCTCCTCAGCATTGGTAGAAGGAGGGCTGTGGGTTGCACCAAAGTTCCTGGTGCCTGTTATATCCATCCAGTGATGGGCCTCTAAGTTGGAGAGTGTCACACAATTCTGTACCTTTGGCTCTGTCTTGGGAGAAAGTGCGTGAGCAGCAGCATGCCTGGGCTTTTCTCTTTGACTGTCCTTATTGGTTTCCTTCCTGCCCATTAGCCTTAGGAGGTGAGTTCTGAGCCAGGATTTGGAAACGATCCAAATCAGCTGGCTTGATTCAGATGAAGAAAATGCTATGAAAGGAAATAAGGCTTCTAGTGCCTATGGAGGGACTTGGCAAACTGAGTGGGCTCTGGGGACATGGAGGAGGTGGCCAGAACATCAGGATTGGAGCTGTACTTCCCAGTTGGTGGCCTGGATGTGGCAGGCTTCCTGTGGCCTGACTTGGTTGGCAGCTCGCTGTCTCACTCCTGGCGCATTTGAGTTTGTGCTGCATGTGACCTCTCAGTGGTGTGTTCTGAATTGGAGTCTCTTTTTTGTTGGCTTGCAGAGGGAGTGACATCCAACACCAGTGACAGCGAAAGCAGTTCCAGTAAGTGTGTGTCATGCCCCCGTGTCCCGTAGCTCCCCCATGTCTCCCTGCCGTCATCATTCCAGTGTCCGCTGCTGCCATCGCTGCTCAGAGGCTGCTGCTCCTTTTAGCCATGTATACTTTGAACCCCTGGAGATGCTGTGGCCAGCTAATTCACCTTGTGGGGTGGAGTTTGTAGATTAGAGAGAGAATAAGCCCTATAGCTCTAGCTATGACCTGGCAAACCATCCCTGGGGTACTGGGGAGGATAAACTGCCAGTGATCAGGTCCCTGCCATGGGCATGCAGGCTGCTGAGACTACCAGCTGTACAGATTTGCTCAGAGACCAAAAGTAAAATGGCTTCTGCCTTCCATCTGCCTTTCTGGGCTCCTAGGACCACCTTAACTTCTGGCTGGGTTACATAGTCAGGAAAGGAATTGCCCCAGATGCCTTGGGAGTTCCTATGACTACAGCTCCAGGAACACTGGCCTTTAAGGAGCTGCAGTGACCAGAGGTCTTAAAAAGTCCACCCAGAAGTCTCAGGCTCAGGAACCCTGTAGCAAGTACCCTGTGGCTCCATGTAGCTCTCGCTGCCTTCCCGAGGTACTCCTGTCAGCTAGTTTGGGAACAATAGGCACCCAGCACCAAGTATCTTGGTGACTTTTTTAGGAAGACCTCATCATTGCCAGGTCACATGGGGGTCCACCATGAGCAGAGAGCAGGGTCAGTATTTCTCTTAAAGGATACTGGGGCATTAGCTCAGACATGCATCACTTTCCTAGATGCTTCTTAGAGATAGGAGGTTGGTAAATAAATAGACCTTTAAAGGGGCATCGTTAGGCTGCAGCTTTGGAGGTTGGGCTAAGTATCTGGACTCAGGTAATGTGACTCTGCAAGTATGTTTCAACCAGTTGGAGCTTCTCTATGATTCTCAGAACAAGGGGGCTACTGAATATAAGCAACTATTACCTATAAGAAGTAATTTCCCTAGAGCTTGGGGTGATTTGGTGGAGACTTCCGGGCCTAGCCCCATAACTGGGCAATATGAAAATAGCCCAGCCCAAGGCTGGTGAATGGCTCCTCAGCCTTCTTGCCAATAGAAAGTGAGACTGTTTTGTGGTGGGCGTGGGATGTGGTGAATGCTATACACAGTCATCAGATCATAAAGTGCTAACGTGCTTCCCCTTTTGCAGAAGGACAAGAGGATGCTATTTTGTCATATGAGCCAGTGACACGACAAGAAAGTAAGCCCCCTTCAGAGAGTCTTGCCTTTGTGCCAGTCTCCAGGTCATGGGGCTTAGTAAAGAGGGTAGCTGGGGGGCACGGGAAGAGGAGGCCTGGCACATCCAGCCCGTGGCTCCTCCCTAGCAAAACTGGGTGGGTGCCATGCCGCACACACCTCTTGTGATACTTTTGCCCACTGTCAGGATCCCTTCCAAAGGGCAGGTGGATTTCAGAGGAAAGCAGGGGAAGACCTGTTTCAGCAGAGGCAGTTGTTCCTGCACAGGCAAAGGACCTGTACCCTCCCCTGGGAATCTGCTTTGCAAGAACCTTGCTTAGTAGCTAGGGTCTGTGTGGAGCTTGCTCCTGAATCTGTTGGAAATGGAGAGAATTCTGATTTCGGGCTTACCGGATACTTTAGATTGTCAAATTTAAAGGGTCTTTGAAGTCTTTAATTAAAAGCCAGAGAATAGCTGTAGTTGCTTCACCTTGTCTGAGTGGTGGCCACAGAGCCTCTGTCCTCGGAGGCGGGGCAGGTGGTCCTGTGGGACCTCTGTTCATTGTCTTCGCTCTTCCTCCCCAGTTCACTATGCCAGGCCTGTGATCATCTTGGGCCCAATGAAGGACCGAGTCAATGATGACCTCATCTCTGAGTTCCCGCATAAATTTGGATCCTGCGTGCCACGTAAGAGCTCAGGCAGACCCAGATGAGTGAGGTTTGGTACTCTGGGAAGTGCTACTTTTTGAAAGTGTCTAGGATCCTAGGATCAGGGCCATTTGGGACCTCCTGGAAGGCAGTAGGTAGCAACGGATACCCTCAGAGTAAGTGGTATTGGTAAGGTTACCTATGAAGTTAAAGTTTGGGTGGTGATGGTCAGGATTAACTTACAAATGGAGAGGCCCATCATTGCTTTGGTTTTTTTCTTGTGGTGCTGGGAATTAAACCCAGATCATTGTACAGAAAGTGGTTTGAGGAATCATTTTTTGGGCTTCTTAAATGCCAAGTATTGCATCCTCTACCAGGCCATGTCTCAATCAAGCCCCAGCTTTTTGGTCCATATTATCTACCCTCAAGGACCCTGTGTATAATATCTGGAGTTTGGAAGAGGAAATAGGCCAGACAAAATCTTTCCAAGTGTTTTTCTCATTCATCTGAAAAATATTGGAGTAGCCTTATGTCCTTCCTGTGAGAAGGGACGAAGGTGGCTTTTAACAGCGCAGGATCATTGCCTTTGGAGCACACAACATTTCCTCCCTTCTTTTTTCTTCCTTCAGATACCACCCGGCCTCGGCGTGATAATGAGGTAGATGGACAGGATTACCACTTTGTGGTTTCCCGGGAACAGATGGAGAAGGATATTCAGGACAACAAGTTCATTGAGGCGGGCCAGTTCAATGATAATCTCTATGGGACCAGCATCCAGTCTGTGAGGGCAGTTGCAGAGAGGGTAAGCAAAGAGGAGGTGATCTGGTTACCCTTGAGGGAAGGCCCTCACAGACATAGTAGAGAGCTTCACTAATCTTCTGTAAGGTAGTACTTAAAAAATATGTTTATTTTTATTTCAGGTATTTTTCCTGTACATATGATGGTGTGTGGGTGTTGTATCCCCTGGAATTGGAGTTAGACAGTTGTTCACTGCTATGTGGGTGCTGGGTATTAGACCCCAGTCTTTTGGAAGAGCAGCCAGTGCTCTTGACCTCTGAGCCTTAACCTGATCTCTTTAACAATCATAAAGAACCATCACAGAAACAAGAAACTTCTGGGAACTTTTCGGGGCCTCTAGGATGTGTGTGTCTGGGTTCTTCTCAGGCTGATGTTTGAATTGCTACTGGATTTCTTGGAGATCTCTAGCCAGGGACTGGGTAAGCTGATACAGGTCTGCTTTTTCAGGGCAAGCACTGCATCTTAGATGTCTCCGGCAATGCTATAAAGAGACTGCAGCAAGCACAACTTTACCCCATTGCCATTTTCATCAAGCCCAAGTCCATTGAAGCACTTATGTAAGTATCCACAGGACTCAAATGACCGTGGAGAGGGAAGAAAATAGATTTTCTGGGCAGGGGTAGAACTCAGAGAAAGGCTGAAACCAACTCTGAGTACCTGCTGTCCCTCCTGTTGGGGGCCAGGTGTGTTCCTCCTTCCCAGTTGGGCTCTTAGACTTAGGGGTTTTGAGCAGGGAATTAGCCATGGTCTACTTTAAGGTGGCTGTTTAGCAGATTTTTCAGAAACCTAGAACATTTTGCTGTGTTAATTAAGACATAGGCTCTCCCCTGGGAATGGACTGCTTCTGTGTCTTTGGCAGGGAAATGAACCGACGGCAGACATATGAACAAGCAAATAAGATCTATGACAAAGCCATGAAACTGGAGCAAGAATTTGGAGAATACTTTACAGGTAAGAATCCGGAGTCCTCTGGGCAGGCCAAACGATAGCTAGGGAGACTTAGACAGAGCTAAAATGCCCAGGGAGCTTTGCAGTCACTGAGCACAGACCTCTCCCCAGGCACTCAGATTTCATGTCAGCCACCAGTTAGCCAGGTTCTAGCACAAGCCACTCCCAAGGCATGGCTTTTGCTGGTTCCTTTGTTTAATCTGTTTGCCTGTTCTGTGAGATTGCAGGTTCCTTTGTCTCCTCCCTCCCTGCTCTTCCTCCTGAATATTTTTGCCTCACATGCTTTGGTGTTGATAAATGCTTGTTGGTGGTTTCTTAGTATGGTGTTTAAGTTGCCAGTCAGTCTGCATGTGTGTACTTTATGAAGATCAGTTCTCAAAGTGGAGAAAGATTTCCTTCAAAGTACAGCACTAGGTGTGTGTGAGCATGCTGGTAACGAGTAAATTCAAACTTGTAACATGGGGTTAGCCAAGTAAAGAATTCAAAAATTATTCACATACCATGGGTCTTTGGAATCTTTTATCATCCATATGTATGTCCTTGTTTGCTGGGCTGACCTCTGACACAGCAGATGTGATGGCCCCTAGGAGCTCTGCCTCTTGCCAGAAATTGTGGCTTTCTGCTCTTTCCCTGGGCAACTGGGATTTTCCAGATCTTTGAGTGAAACTGCTTTAGAATTATAGGCTGCCAGCCCACGGCAAAAGCAATGGGAGCTTCTGTGTCTGGCACGCAGTGGGTACTCAGTAAGCATTTTTCCAATCAACACACTGCCTGTACATTGCTAGTCTCACTGTCTCACTGACTCTGGCAGTTGATGTCCAGCCTTGGGCTCTGGGCACCTAGCCAGCTATATACTTCTGCTTTGAACCCTAGGCAGTTAACTCAAGAAGCCAGACTCCATGCTTCTGTGAGCATCCATCATACCCTGAGGACATCATAGGAGGGTTGTTACTAGAGGCAGGATGGCTGGGGCTTAGGGGCACTATTATGGACCACAGTGGTAATTTTATTTTGTTCTCTCTTCACTTTAGCCATTGTACAGGGCGACTCACTGGAAGAGATTTATAACAAAATCAAACAAATCATTGAGGACCAGTCTGGGCACTACATTTGGGTCCCATCCCCTGAGAAACTCTGAAGAATCCCCTCCAACCATCCTCTTGTGAACAGAAGAAATCAAGTCCCTCTTCCCTCCTTCCTCTTCCTTCCTGTCCCCACTGGGAGAACAAATGACTACTATTCTTGTCCCCCTTTTTAGATATGTCAAAAATTGAGTTTTCTAGTCCTGTTCTTTTTTAAAAGATGTTGTTTTGTTTTGGTTTATTTTTTGGGATGATGCCATCTCACTCATCATGTGACCGTGCCCATTCCTGCATGGACCTTTCCCACGCGCTAGCACAGGTGCAAATCCGTCAGAGTTGTTGTTCTCATAAACACCCAGCAGAAGCGAAGAGAAGACAGGAAGACTGATGGAAAGACAGACTCTGGACAACTGCACAGCTTGTGAAGTGAGCGAAACAGCCCACGTGATGAGGTGCTCCTGGGCATTTCTACCCTGCACTGCTGGCTTGCAGCTCTGAATGGTGCAACGTAACGGCTACAGAAAGTATCTTATTTATATATAGATATATATATATGTAATTTATATAAAATATATAGAAATTATATATATATATTATACACTCTTCTATTATATATATATATATATATATATATACACACACACATATATATATATATATATATATACACACACTCACATACATTGGGACTAGAAAATCTATGAAGACGTCCATCAATGGTACTATGTTATTAGAGAAATGCTTTAATTTTCATATTCCAATCAGATGACATCTTATGTTCCACCTGGTTGGGAAGGGGTTGACAACAGTAGTAGTAAGTGCTATACCAAAGCACTCGAATTTGGTCATTCTCTTCAGAGCCGAGGTTTGCTCCAGGTGGGGCCAACCTACAGCATAAGAGAAGGGGCTTTGGCTGGGAGCTGGAGATTGGAGACCTGACTGAAAGCAGTTGCTGCCCCGGCAGGGCAGTCATTCCTGTGCAGAGAGAGAGAATGAATGGCTAATGACGCCCCGGATGAAATTGCCTATTGTTTTATGCCGCCTGATGTGTCTGCATGAGAGGTTTCCTTTTTGTTCATTTTGAAGCTGCTGTTAAACCAAAACCATGTTGTGCCACTGTGTCAGCCTTTTCATTATTCCACATTTTACTTTTACTATTTAAGTGAATGCGTAGAATCCTATTTGCCAGTGTTCTAAAGGCATGTGAGGTTCTGAAGGAGCCAGGCCTGGGATCCAGCAGTAATTTAGGCCTGGCCATCCAGTCAACAGAGGGAAAGCAGGGGCTGGTGAGGGCAGAGAGTACACTGGGGCTCAGAGTTACCATGCTGGACTTAGCTAGGGGGTTCCTTCATGGGGCCTCCGACAGGCGTAGGGAGGTGCTTGCCTTCCTTCCGGCTCTGTGCTGGGACAGTGGAAGAGCACCGGGCTTGGCCAGCCATGTAGTGAGTTGGATTTGGGTTCTTTTATTTTGCAACTGCTCCATTTGCCCTACCCCAGCCCCCTCACCAACAGCTGCTAGCTTACTGTTTCTTCAAGAAGAAAGTAGACTTTAATGCTGTAAATTTGAGCTGTAGAGCTAAGACTCGCTTACTAGTGAGCTGTGAAATCTTGTTGCTTTTTTCCCAGAGTCTGATGGCAGTGACTGGTCCAGGTAGTTTTCCTCCCGCAGCCAGTGCAGGCAGCAGGTGTGGTCCAGGCCCTACCCCACCCCACTATGCTCCTTTGAAGCCAACGTGCCTCCCTCACCTCCACACTGGAGGGATGACGCAGGGGAGAACATAGAATTGCTTGGCCCTCAACTGGGTTAGGACCATTGCAGGTGACGCAGTGTTGAAGACACCTTAAAGCACTACCAGCCACATTCAGGAACTCTGTTCACAGGGATCCTACCAGCACAATGAGGCTGTGACTCGTGGGGCCCAGAGTTAGAAGAAAGGAAAGGCAGCAGCTTTCTCTTGGGCAGTACACTGGATTGAAGGCAAAGAGGGATGAAGCGACAGATGACTGTGACTCTCATGAGGGGGGAGCTGGGAGTGCTGATTCTCTGATGGTAACTGACAGGTGTGAACAATGCTCAGCCCTCCCTCCCAGGGAAGAAAAGCAAAGATTCAACGTAAGCATGATAATAGTTGGTTTACCAGTGTTCCTTCCAAGGAGACATATATTTTTTAATAAATGATAGTTGCAATGAACAATGGCTCAGAGACCTTCTTGAAGTAGCCGAGTAGGGTGGTTGGGGTCCAACGGCAGGAAGAACTCAGACCAATGTTTCCTAGTGCCGGGGGAGGGGCAACTAACCAGGCAGTCCTTGAGAAGGGTGTGGCCCTGGGTGACGCTGGATCCTTTGCTAAAACTAAGCTAAAAGTGTATACTGAGGCTTCTACCCTGGCCTGGAAGCTGTCCTTAACACTCTCAGCTGGGTAGGGGCCATGTCCTTGGGGGCAAAATGCTGACACTTTTCTAAAATTTCTGTGTGGTGGAAAATGCTACCATAACAAAGTGCATGCTGGAGAAGCAGGGGCCAGCCTGCCATCACAGCACTGAGAGGACTGGCAGAGAGAAGTTGCCTGCCTGCCTGCCTGCCACCTGCCAGTCCTGCTCCCCTACAATGGAGGCGGGATGGGCCCAGCTTGGAGAGGGTGCCAGTCGTCCTTGTGGCCCTGGAGCTGGGAAAAGTGCTCGGAGCAGGTATTTTTGCTTATGACTGATGTCATACAGGCAGCTCGTGGGAAGAAACCTGAGGTGGTGCTGCCATAATTAAGGTACACGACTGAAACCTGAATGGTTGAGCCACCCCTAAGGTGTGTGGGCTGAGTCCCAGGAAGGATGATTGCCCTCTCATTTGTGGGGTTTCATGGTATGCACAGAGCTTGCCTCGCTATATTCTCTCGTGTGTTACAAGGTAGCCCAATCAAAGGGAACCCCTAAAGAGCTCTGTGGGGCTGAGGAAATTCACTTGGCTTGTAAGTGCCCTATGCTGAGACTCTGTCTTCACAGTTGATGTCCTGTCTACAGGAAGTACAGCTGGAGGAAATTAAGCCCCAGCACAAAACAACTGAGTAACTTAGAAACAGCAAAGGGAGACAGGCCCCCTGGTGTGTGGGGCCAGACTGTCAGCAGGGCCTTGTCTCTGGGAGGAGTCAGGTGGGGTCCTCTCTAGTCTGCTCCTGACCGAAGCCAAGCCTGACTAAATTTCTTTATCTCTAACAGGAAGAACTCAAAAATATCCACAGTTTGATGCCTGTGACTAAATAAAATACTCATTCAAACAAACACAAATTGTCAACTCTATCCTACTTTGAAAGTCCACTCTCACCAGAAGCAAGTGCAGATATTGAGGGGCCAGGAGTGAAGCTAACAAGGACACAGAAGAATGTGGAGTTGAGAACTGAGACAGCCTGAGAAGGAACCTTGGGCTCAAGCAGAGCATTACTAAAGGCCACCAGTCTTTTCTGATGGGACAGTGCCTGCCTGGTTTAAGCCCTGTCTAAGCCAAGGGAGCAATAAGGTGAGCAGGGGTTCCCAGCATTCACCGTTTTAGGGTAGCATGTGCTGAGCAGAGCCCCGGCCTAGAGGCCTCTTTCTCCACATGGATGGCCTGTCTCTGCTCAGTCTTGCCACTCCTCAGGTTTTGATTGTTGGCTTGCTTTCCAGCTGGGCTGCCATGGCTTCAATTCCACGAATCATTTTTTATCTATCCAGTAATTTCCTTGGCACCTCTAGGACATAGTATTGTCATTGTGAATAACTTTGGAAGCTCAAATTCCAATTTCCTCAAAAGCCTCTGCTTCCAGTACTTCCAAGAGAAAGCAAAACTAGCTCCTGCACTTCTGGATTCCTTCCCCCTTGTGCTCTGTCAGAAGCTAGAACTTCAACAATGACACCCCAAGTATTCTGTATATGCAGAGCCATCACTACTGGGCACAGTGACTCCCTCTAGTGGGTTTTTCGATAGAGGGCCACTTCTTTTGTGCATTGTCATCTGTCACCATTCACATATGTGTGTTCCTTCATCAGTTGCCAAAAACAGCCGTGAAGGAGATGTCTTATTCTCACTGTTTTTCAGGTAAGGAAACTGAGGCACAGTGTGATTGTATGATCAATATGTGACAGAGAGGTGAGCCAAACACAGCCCAGTACAAACATGGCTCCAGTAGCTGTGCTCCCAGGCACTCCAGCAACCTGTTCCTTTGCTGTGCCCAAGACCTCGTCCTGTCCCTGTTTATGTGCCTTTTCTCACAGAGCTGTCTGCTCTTTCACATATGCCCTCAAGTGCGGCCCCAGAGAGGAATGCGGATGAGTGGTCTGAGCCCTGAGGACAGGGCTGACTAGGCCCCTGCCTATTGTCATGTTTTACTTTCCGACCTTGCATCTTCCACTGGGATCTTGCTCTGTTTGCTTTCTTTCCATTCTCTTTCAACCTCTTGGTCTCGCTCAGCTCATTCCCCTAATTTTCACTCTGCTGTCCTTCCCAGAGCTACCTGGCCATCTGCCCTGTTCCACATACAAGTGACAACAGGTGCTCAACTGGGGCTATCCTTTCACAGCAACTGAGAGTGTCAGAGGCCAGCATTTACTTCCCCAACAGGAAATTCCAAGGCCCTAGAAACTTGACCAGACCCTGCCCCCACGCTTTCCCAGGGGACTTCATTTTACTCTGAGCATGTCCCTCCCCTTCCATTAGCTCCCCCAGCCAGCAGCTCTGGCCCTGTCCCTCTGGATACAGCACATTTTCCTACCCCCAGGCTCAATGCTGATCTGACTCCTTGGGTCATACAGACTTTCCAGCCAAGACATGTTGAAGTTTTCCTCTCTTTAGTTCCTCATTGCTATCCCTGCTCCACCCTGTATGTCAGGTGCTGTCCCCAGTGTCCTACAGCTAGTGAGGGGCTTGGATTGTCTTTCTGGTGGGCTTATAGAATATGGGTGAGGGGTTAGGTACAGAGTATGACTGTCCCCAGAGCAGCACACCACCCAAAAGTCTCACCTCAGGATGAATGATGACTCCCCCATAGGTGCATAGGTGGAACCGCCTCTACACCATTCTGTTATTGCCTCCAGAGAGCAAGAGAACTGCATATAGCTTCAAGAGAAGTGTAAGAAGGAGTGGCTAGAATCTTAGGTTCCAGTAGCCCTCCCCACTCCCCCTTTTAGGAGGGAATGTCAACAGATCCAATCTGGAAGGTGTCTTGTGATGAGTGAGCTGCTTTGATAAGGGTGGTTATAACTACAACTCCACCCTTCTAGATCTGTGAGTCTTTCAGCTTCAACCTCTTGCATGTTCCACGAGCCTTGGAGGGGATGACGTAAATGACTATGTTCTTCCTTTTGGCTGAGCACTGGGCCACTGTGCTACAGCAACAGTCACTTACCCCTGAGTAGCCTGACTGGTTGTGCCTCCATAGGAGCTCTTCACTGCAAAACAAGCGTTCTTGATTGAGGCTGACACTGTAATAGTCTATGTGCATAAACCTACATGTTTAGGAGGCACTAGGCAGGTATGTGATATTTAACAGTAACAATTATTTTCCTACCAGGGCCTATGATCTCCTTAGCCACAAGTTTTGTTCTAACGTATAGTACCAGATATAAATTCCCTCCTTTGGAACAGGCCTTAAATGCAGTGGGAAAGGTACTAGTTGCACCCATGACACTCTGTGCCACTACTACAGCTGCTAGCAATTTTGCCTACAAGGTAGATGATGTAGTATATAGGGTTAACAGTCTGGAGGATTGAAGACAATTCTCCCCCAGAAGACTGCATACTGCACCTTCCAGCACGTGGAAGCTAGTCTACTGGGAGGGAGCCTTCAGCTGAGTCCCAGATTGATTTCTTTATGCCCTGCAACCAAAGCACAAACTATTTTTGGCAATGGAAGACGGGTCCTTAAAGCCATCACATTGTGGCACACAACCAACAGCAATAGCCTTTATCATTCTGAGGTATTCTAGGGCTTCCCTGGTCAGCAAGTCAGGGTGGTAGCCCATTCCTGGCATTGAGCTTTTTCAATTAATAATGTTATGGCTTCTGGGAACAACATTTCCCCTCAACACAGAGTACTTTCGTTCATTCTTTAGCCACTGTTCTAACATTTACAGGTACAAACTATTGTGTTTTCTCAATTACCTGTTGTGTATAATCTGTGCCTTACACAAACAAAAGCTCCCAAGAATCACATCTCTGCCTAGCCTTTACACCTTATATGAACTGATTTTCCGTGCTTGCTAATGTCGGTGCACTGTCTTTGGCGTGATTAGCAGTATACCTAATCAATATGATGAAATCTGTTTACAGGGATTAGGCAGGATCTCTGAAAGTCCACCACTGTTCATGGCACCAAGCAAGTATCAGTTGATCTAAGAGTCAGCACCTAAATGGGTACTCGAGAAAAATATTAGCACGGTTCAATACATGAAAAGATCTCGTCCCTTTAGTCAATTGTTTCACCAAAAGAGCAAAGATTGGAACAGTGGCATGATGGGAGGCAGGTACTACTTATATAATCTATAATCTTTATATTGTACAATCTGTAGCTCTCTATAATCAATCATTCTACATAATCTGTTTTGCTGCCTCATCCAGTGGTGCTGCTGTGGGCACCCACACATCACCCCAGACCAAATGGGCTTGGTAGGGGTGACTCAAGCTATTTGACCTGGTCCAAGGTCAAGAGGGAATGAAGCTACTCTACCTCCTGGCTTGTTCACTGTATCGGCCGTCCCCCTGGGGGTCTGACAGGCCCCTTCTGGCTGTATCTGGGGTATATTTTGACATCTTCATCCCTTAATTTCCCTAGCACACCTTCATGAAATTCAAAGAATCTATTCTAATCCAGAGTTCTCCATCAACCACATCTGGCTGCTGAGAGGGGTCTGTGATGGGTGATAATCTCGGCATAATTTTTTTTTGTAGGAGAGAAATGTATGCAGCTTACTCTGGGGGCTAACTACCCATTCCTGGGACATCCGTCTGCACTGTATCGTTTCCACCATTTGTGCCTTCTATGAACTCTTCTTTAGTCTTTAAAGCCTTCTAGAGATTCCCTAGCACAGCATTTGACTGTCATTTTTCCCCCTTGGGAAGGCTAGCTTGACACAAATCTTGCTATACTTGCTCTCAAATAAGCCAAACAGACACCTTTCTCTGCTTTGTCCTTTTTTTTTTTTTTTTTTTTTTTTTTTTTTTTTTATCATCTCTGTATTCTTTTACACTTTAAAGGCCCAATTTATATGTCAGTCTAAGTTACTCAGATCAGCCAGAGCCAAGCCACTAAAGTTCCTTACTAGTTCCAAAGTCCATATTGAATTAAATTCTTAACACTCTGGTGATCAGTGAGCTGGGCAGCAGACATCACCTCTCGAATTCTCTCAGTAACTCCAGGCTCCTCTGTTGTCTTCCAGTTCCTGATATATATGGGGACTTCAGCCTGTGATAACCAAGTGTCCCTAATGGCTCACATGAGCCAGTCCATCAGTGACTGATTTCCCTCATACTGCCTGGGGTTATGCAGCTTTGGATGGATAGTTATATTATTCAGTCTCTATTACTTTCAAAGCACTGTCATCCTACATGTGCCCATGTCTGACAGTCTCATAAGCCAGGCTGCGAGAGGCTCCATCATTCATTTGTAAAAATGTTCCCTTAACTCAAGCATCCCCAGTGGTAGGTGTTCCCAGATTATCACAGTTTTTTGTACTGGGCCATTTAAAGGCTCCAGTCTGCATGCTGAGTCATGGATTTCCCCCTCCTTTGTAATAAATGTTGGATCTAAGGGCTAGCTTGTATCATGTGTACCTCACCGTCTTCTTTCTTGTTATACAATTCTTCCTATGGTTCCCAAGGTTTTAAATCACAAGAAAGGCTCTCTAGCATAGATATAACTTATGCTGTCTTTTCCTTGCACCCTGATAGCTTTAAGAAACAGCAAGCCAAGGCTTGCTGAATATAGATTCCACTCAGCTGGTAGAGTGCCTAGTACGCACAAAGCCCTGGGTTTGATCCAGTACTGCATACTGGGCTCTGTGCCACATGCCTATAAGTCCAGTACCAGGGATCCGAAGACATGAAGATCATAAGTTCAAGGCCACCCTTGGCTATATAGGGAGTTCAAGGCCAGCCTGGGCCTCATAGAGACCCTGACTCAAGCAAGCAAATGATAAAGCACAACAAGCCAGCACCTCCACGTCATCCTTCCCTTTCACAGTTTACAAATCAGAGGTAGCATGGAGGATACTATGTCTTTTTCTTCTTGTAATTCCCCCTTACATGGTCAAGGGTTTTTCTGTGAGATAGCTGCACCTCAGCTTCATGTCTTATCACCCACCCCTGCAACTGACGCCACAGCTTCTTCTAGGGACTGTGATATGTTTTCTAGTTCATCAACGGTTTGGGGGACGTCCCATTCATCAAGTAGGTCTGACACCCCACACTAAATAGAGAAGCTGGTCCCCCATAGGATTCCGACCAAGGATGCTCCCCTCTCAGTTTCTCTTTGGTTGCACGTCCTATCACCCACTGCAGAAGGCATGCAATTACCACCACAGCAAGAAGGCACACACTCCCATACCACATGGGGAAAGGTATCCGTATCTGGATGCCCCTGTGGATTCTTTACTATTACAGGAATCAGCCTCAGTTATATGTCTCAGCACCTGTTGAAGGGGCCATGTCACCCCCCAAAAAATTTATCTTTGGTTCTGTCATGTCTCTGTTTTGGGTACCAAGTGTTTGGGGGAGCTTTTTCTAGGGAGATAAGAACAAATGCTACTTCCCCTAGATAAGACACCAATCACAAACCAAAGTACAATTTTACCGAAGTCCAGTTTGGTGAACTAACGAGTTTCTTTAACGTACTTATAGAACCCCAGTGAGGGAGGGTTTACTTAAGGAGCGTGGCTGACCTCCAAACAGACACATGATGAAAGAGCCTCAGCCCAGTGTGAAGGAGGATGTCTCCATGGCTGCAGAAGTGAAGCCTAGCCCCCTTCAGTGAGTCTGTCACACTGTGTATCCCTTGCTTCCTGAGACCATAAGCTGTGCAGCTGAGGCATGATTGCATGCATCTGGCAAGAAGCTGCAGTCAGGTAACAGTTTAATGACCCTCCCAACCTGCTTCTATGATGAAGCATCAATACGCATGATCAAGGGTGGCTTACAGATAATCACAGCTGCTCTGAGGGAGAAGATAACAGCTGTTAAACTCAGAGCACACTGCACTGCAACATGTGGTCTCTGCCCTTGTATAAACTACAGTCTTGGAAGTAGTAAGACAATCACACAAATATATCTCTATCTCTATCTCTATCTCTATCTCTATCTATCTATCTATCTATCTATCTATCTATCTATCTATCTATCTAATCTGGTAAGTTGTTATTGAAGGCTCAATGACTAACTGTAATGTCCCACAAACTAGCCTTTCTTCCTCTTTACTCTCCCTTCTACAAGTTACCCACTGTTGTCTAGGTTAACATTTTTTTTTAAAGATTTATTTTATTTATTTTATGTATATGAGTACACTGTAGCTGTCTTCAGACATACTAGAAGAGGGCATCAGATCCCATTACAGATGGTTGTGAGCCACCATGTGGTTGCTGGGATTTGAACTCAGGACGCGGTTCTTAACCACTGAGCCATCTCACCAGCCACCTAGGTTAACATTCTTAGGGGACATTTCTGACTCTGCCAATTCCCAGCTTAAACTCCTTCAGTGGTTAAATTGGTCCTGACTCAGAAAAGAGCAGCTTTTCCTGACTCTTTCTTTCGAATGCCCCTCAAAACCTAAGTATGCTTTTTCTGATACTTTGGGCTTCCTCGGTCTTTCTCAACAGGTCCCATATTAGTTATTTCTCAGTTGCTGTGATTCAATGCCATGATCAGAGCAAGGAAGAAACAGTTTACTTTGGTTGATGGTTTCAGAGGAAGAGTCCATAATGGTTGGGGGGGGGGTGTTGTGTAGCAGGTGGCCAGAGCAGGAAGCAGAAGGAGATCAGCTCCTACTGCAAACATGGAACAGAAAAGGCAAAATGAAAGTGGAGTGGGCTATGAGCTCTTAAAACCTGCCCCCAGTGACATACTTCCTCCAGCAAAGCTCTGCGTTGTAAGAGTTTTCAAGTCAAACTCGTTACCAACTGGGGAGCAAATGTTCAAATACGTAAGCCTGTGGTAGGGGCATCTCATTCAAAGCACTGCATTCTCTAGCCCCCATAGCCTTGTAGCCATATCATGATGCAAAAATGCATTTAATCCAACTTCAAAGCCCTCATAGTCTTTCACAGGCTCGATGCTATTTGAAAGTCCAAAGTCTCTTTTGAGACTCAAGGTACACTTTTAATTGTAACTCCCTGTAAAATAATAAAAAAAAAATCACCCATAATGGTACCAGGATATGCAATGCCATTCGAAAAGGAAGGAATGGGGTGACAGTGAGGACATAGTGGACAAAAACAATGGAACCCATCAGGACAGACTCAAATCCTGCAGTTCCATCTGTGGTGCTTGGGACTTCACCTTTATGGGGCTTACATGGCCCCACCTTCCTGCTTTGCTTCCTACAAAACACAACTCTTTCTTGGGCTCGTTCTACTCTCTGTACGCAGCTTTTATTGACAGATGTCTTACAGTTCTGGCATCTCCAACATCTTGGGGTCTCCACCACAATGCAGGTCTGTAGGTCTCACTTTGCAGCTTTACACCTTCAGGCCCCTCTTCTTGCAGTGACTCCAGCATTGCCACACTGTGCCTGCCCTTAGTGGTTCTCTGGAACTGTTGAGGAGCAGCACATGGCCCCTTCACACTTGTTCTTTCCATGCCTCCAAAGCCAATGTCAAGTGTGAGTGGACCTTGGGATGGACCCTGGTCCCTTAAGTCATATTTGCAGTAATGTTTGTATGCTGTTTTTCTGGGAGCAGACAACTCTCTAGGCCCTTTCCTTTCACAAATTAGAAGCATTAGCAGCTATGTGGGAAATCTTGACCTTGAGGGCACCCTTCCCATTGTTCCAAGGCTTGGTGGCACTAATCTCCGTAACAGTCAGTCTCTCTCAACACATGCTGTAACATTAAGCTTCTTAGCAGTCTTTTTCTGTCCAAACTGTACCCTTTTGATTTCCTTCTACCCCACTTGCTCTTAACATCGTACACTCAAATAAGAAAACTCAATCATCACAATGTCTTCATTAGGGTGTCTGTTACTGTGGTGAAACACTATGACCCTAAGGAACTTGGGGGGGGGGGGGGAAGAGTTTATTTTGCTCGTGCTTCTACATTATAGTCCAGCATCCATGGAAGTCAGGACAGGAACTCAAGGTAGAATCCTGGAGACAGGAGCTGAAGCAGAAGCACGGAGGAGTGCTGTTTACTGGCTTGTTCTTCATGGCTTGCTCAGCTTGATTTCATATAGTACTCGGGACTACCCAAGGGTGGGCCCATATCAACCACCAACCAAGAACATGCACCACAGGGGGCTGGAGAGATGGCTCAGCAGTTAAGAGCACTGACTGCTCTGTCAGAGGTCCTGAGTTCAATTCCTAGCAACCACATGGTGGCTCACAACCATCTGTAATGGGATCTGATGCCCTCTTCTGGTGTGTCTGAAGAGAGTGACAGTGTACTTATATAAAATAAAATAAATAAACAAATCTTTTGAAAAATGAAAGAAAGAAAACGCACCACAGGCTTGTCTACAAGCCAGTCTGGTGGGGGCATTTTCTCAATTTAGGTTCCTTTTCTCTTTCCAAAATGACTAGCTTCTGTCAAGCTGACATAAATCTAGACAGCACAATTGTCACAAACACACAAACATATCACTATTCAACTAGAACCATTTCTTTCTCATTTGTCCCCAAGATAGCATATTTAATAATAATATAAAACATAAATAACTTTAGTATTTCCCAGACTGCAAAAGTTTAAAACATCTAAAATTTCTTTCAAAGTTTCTCTACAATATCCAAACTTTCCTAAAATATCCACAGTCTCTCTAAAATATTCAAAATCTCTGTAAAATTTCAAAGTCTCTTAACTGTGGGCTCCTATAAAATGAAAAAATAAGTGTCATAGTTATTTAACTCCAAGAAAAACCAGGGTACAGTGGCAATCTGAACAAAGTAAAACTGAACTGCAATGCTGGCAAAGAACCCAGTGTCCAATATGTGAGATTCACTCATAATCTGGGCTCCAAAGGGCTTGTAGAGTCCTCCACACACAGCACGCACAGCTTGTACTGCAGGATCAGGTCAGCACCACTTCCACGGTTGCTGTTGTCCTAGTATACTGGCATCTTCACAATGCCCGACTCTCCATTGCAACTGGGGCTGCAATAGCTTCACCAATACCTTCACCAATAGTGTCTCCTTGGTTTTCTTTAGGGACTTTAAACCTGCCGCATAGTGCAAAGCCTTCATCTCTCTCTAACCTCCTTCCATACTGGTACTGGGTCTTGCCAACGACCTGTCCTTGCATAGCATGGTGTCAAGCCTCAGCTGCTCTCCGTGACTCTTTTATACTTTCAAACAATGCTACCTGGAAGACTCGGAATACCAAATTCAGCTGCCAGCATGACATTCAGCCTCAGCCCCCTCTGGACCACAGTTTCTGTGTGCTGACCTGAGGAATGACTTTCCAGAAGATTTTGATTTTCCCAGCAAAGCAAAGCTTACACTTTAGTGGCTCTGGTCTGTTGTTAATGACAGATGACTCTTCAGCCCCACATGATCAGAACTATAAATTCTTTTATTATTTATTTATTTTACTTATTCACTTTACATTTCACTCACTGTCCCATTCCTGGTCACTCCTTCCCCAAATCCTTCATCACTCCCCCATCCCCTTCTCCTCTGAGTGGGTGGGGGCTCCCTGGGTATGCCCCCTGGCACATTCTCTGTGAGGCTAGGCACATCCTCTCCCACTGAGGCCAGACAAGACAGCCCAGCTAGAAAAACATATCCCATGCACATGCAAAAGCTTTTGGGATAGCCACCACTCCATCCAGTTCAGGACCAACCTGAAGACCACGCTGTCCATCTGCTACATATGGAACCACAAAATCTTTTTTTAAAAAAATTCTATTTATTTATTTATTTACACTCTAGATTTTATTCCCCCCTCCACCCTCCAACTGTTCCACATCCCATACCTCCTCCCCACCCCGTCTCCACGAGGATGTCCCCACCTCCACCCCTCACCCCACCAGGCCTCCCCACTCCCTGGGGCTTCCAGTCTCTTGAGGGTTAGGCACATCATCTCTGACTGAACCCAGACCCCGCAGTCCTCTGCTGTATGTGTGTTGGGGGCCTCATACCAGCTGGTGTATGCTGCCTGGTTGGTGGTCCAGTGTCTGAGAGATCTCAGGGGTCTAGATTGAGACTGTTGGTCCTCCTATAGGGTCCTCCTCCTCCTCAGCTTCTTCCAGCTTTCCCCCAATTCAACCACAGGGGTCAGCAGCTTCTGTCCATTGGTTGGGTGTAAGTATCTGCATCTGACTCTTTCAACTGCTTGTTGGGTCTTCTGGAGGGCAGTCTTGCTAGGAACCACACATTCTTAATTAAAAATGCAGACCTGCCCTCAGAGTCTTCATACACCAGGCCTCCATCATCATCTCACAGCACTCCTATCCTCTAAGCTCCCACAGAATAGCCCACTAAGCTCTGAGCACGACATGCTTTCCCCCAACTCAAAGGTTAAATGCCATTAAAACTTTCACCAAAACACATGGTCATGTCTGTCAGAGCAATAAACCACGACCTGGTACCAATTTATGTCTTAGAATTTCATAGTTATGATAGAGTATTATGACTATAAGCAATTGAGGAAAGGGTTTCTTTTGCTTATACTCCTACATCATAGCCCATTATGGAAGGAAGTCAGGGCCAGAATTCAAGGCAGGAACTGAAGCAGAAGCCATGGAGGAACTCTGCTTGTTTCTCATGGCTTGCTCAGCCTGATTATAATACCCTGGACCACCAGCCCAGGGGAGACATTATCCACGATGAGCTGGTCCCTCCTGCATCAATCATTAACCAAGAAAATGCACCACAGGCTTGCCTACAGCAGTCTAGTAAGGACATTTTCTCCATTGAGGTTCCCTTTTCCAAAATGACTCTAGCTTGTGTCAAGTTGACATGAGACTAGCCAGTACACCATGCCACAGATGGCGAAAACATCATGCAGTCTTGAGACTTCCTCTGCCAAAGAAATTAGTCCATTACTTTTTTTTGACTTCAGGGAAGTTCCCAGAACATGGGCTTAGAAAGCAGAAGGTGCCACCCAGTAGAGTGTGCTTTCCTACTTCAAATAATCTGATCAAGAAAATCCCTCACAGGAGTCTCAGCAGCTGATGCTTTAGTTGGTTCCAGAAGCACCCAAGTTGACAACCAAGATAGAGCCACCACAGCCCCATTGCTCTGCCACATAGCTGCCTCCTGTCATGTGGCCTGTCCATGCTCATAACTCAAATGGTATGGTTGGTTTTCATTGTCTCTTACAATCTTATCTGCGCAGATGCTAAGATTTACAGCTTGCTTGCTGGTGTGTTTTTCTTTCAAACTCTAATAAAATTGTTCTTGAGTGTCATAAAAATAATCCTTTAATGGATTGTATGATACAGTTCAAAGTCCTTAGAAGACAGTGGGAATCCTTCACCCAACCTTTTAACCTTTCCTCACTCAGTATTCCTTGTTGGATCCTCCATACAGCAACTATACAGAGCCGTGTACGGTGCCTCACACAGAAAGACTGTGTCTTCGCTCTGCTATTTGCTTCCTCTGGGAACACCCTTCTTCTCATTTCTTATGTCCAAATCTCATATTTGGTTTTCTTTTTGTCTTGGTCTGTTGCCTAGGATGGCCTAGCCTCCAGAGTGTATACAGGCAGATAGTGCATACAGCGCTATAGGCATGCCCCACCATGCCAAACTCAAATCTTATCTTTAAAGCCTACTTTAATATTCTCCACAAGGCATGTCTTCTACTTTGGGATCCTTGTTCTTCCCTGACTAGACACTTCCACACAACCCTTCTACTTCTAATATTGTATTGGTTCGAATCTAATAAAATGTAAGCCCAGCCTTTCCTGCTATCAGAACATAAAACTCGCTGAGGGAAAGATCTTGGTCTAAACCACAATCATTTATTGGCTAGAAGAACAGATGAATGAATGAATAAAAGAATGCATGAATTGCCCAAATTGGTAATCATTGGTGGCTTCTGGATTAATATCAGGGAAAGGGGCTGTAGGTATGTGGGCTGCTACACGACTATTGTCACTGATCATGTATTCCCATCATCATTTTTCAGGGAGCTGTGACACTATCAAGTGAAACAAAGGCTGCTCACATTCACCTCTTCCATCTCTTATTCTAACAAGTGGCCCTACTGTAGAGATGTATGGCCTCACAAAAGGTGGGACTCTCCAAGGACTACAAAGTTGTGGGGGAGCAGGGTTGAGGACTTGCAAAAAGCAGTTGGTTTTGCTGTTGTTGTTTTAGAGACAAGGGCTCACTGTGTAGCTCAGGCTGGCTCTAACTAAAGATCTTGCTTCCTTGACTTCCTAATTGTTGAGACCATAAGGACATGCCACCGTAGTTGGCTTATCTTATTTTTTTCTTAGATGGGGATGGCTGTATTTTGAGATAGAATTTTAGAATAAAATGGTGTAAAATACTGTATTACTGGACTCTTAGCTAAGGACAGAGCTCTCCGAGATAACTGGCAAAAATATTTTTCCAAGAGCTTTGATTATATGATAAAGAAAACTTGAAATTGAAAGCAGAGAGGAAAAGAGAAAAGTACTATGATATTAAAATCAATTGCCTGTAGATAATCTTAGATATGACAGCAAGAACAGCTCTCGGGGAGCCACTCATGAAGCCAAAGAAAATCTAGAAAATACCACACAAATAGAACTTACAACTTCAGATGTTTCTGTTCTAATACACAGCACACACATTTTTACTATATAAAATTACCGATATTCAACTATCTTTTACTTACAAAATGGCAGCCTCATATGGTTCTACCTAACAGTAGAGAATTAAGCTGAAATGTCAACTAAAGCATACAAGATTAGGTGCCATTAAGTTTTAGAGGGATACAACTTATAAGAGGAATCTGGCATTAGAATATTAAGCAATCACCCTTTAGAATGGGAGGTGATATTGAAATATATAAATAAAAGTCTACAAAGCTGAAGACAGAGTCCTCTACAGAGTTATAACAGTTACAAGGAGAAAGGAAGAGAACTTACAGGGTGAAATACATTGCATACCATCACCCAGGAACCAGGCAGAAATGGATATTGTGTATTGCTGATGGATGCAGAGCACACAAGTTTTAACATGACTAAATACAGTAGAACTGGGAGACTTGGACCAGAGTTGCTGTGTTGGACATGGTAACACACACCATAACCCTAGCATGTGGATGATGGAAGCTGGAAACACAAGGTCACCCTCAGCTTTACTAGGAGTTGGAGGCTAGACTGTCTCAAAACCAGTTACTTTAAGATTCACTTGCAAAACATTTAAAGATTATTTTTCCTGAAAATATTACCAATCAGAAAGAACAACAAAATCAACAAGATTCATTATTCATAACTTAATTAAAAACCCATAAAGAATTGGCCCATAATAATTGGTGAAGTAGAAACTTGAAGAGTGACCATATACGTCATCCTAAAATTTGTGAGAGTTTAAGGCTAGTCAGTACCGAAGTGTTTCATCTTAAAATGTAAGGCAGCAGATTTGAGAAAGTTCAGAGGAAGTAGAGGTAATGTGAAGGCAGGGAAGTGGGGGTCCTATATAACCTGGAGCCCTGTGCATGCTCTGCAAGAGCATACCACAGAGGTCTCTCCTAATCCTTTTTGCGATGGGTTCCCACTAACTTATCTAGGTTGGCCTTGAACCTGTGATACTCTTACTGCAGCATCAAGAGTAGGTAGGAAAACAATTATACCACTAAGGCCAGCTTAGCTTTGACTTTAAATCACATCGGTGTCACTGAGCAGCTGTCATGTTGTGGTTTGAATGTGCAATGTCCTCTGTAGACATAGGTATTTGAACTCTTGGTCCCTATCTGATGATGCTATTTGGAAAGGTTTTGGAACCTTGGAAGGTAGAACCTTCCTGGAGGAAGTGAGTGCTCTATGTCCCCTTTTTAATTCTCTACTTTCTAAAAGAGCAGATTCAATGTAACTATTCAGCCTGTTGCTTCTGCCATCACAGTCTTCCCTGTCTACAACCAAGTCTTTCTTGCCACAGTGGACCATATCCATCAGGACCTGTAAGCTAAAACAAAACCTTTCTCCCTCAAGTTGCTTTTGTCAGGGAATTTTATCACAGCATCAGAAAAGTAACTAAGACAGTGGTCTTAGTCAGGGTTTCTATTCCTGCACAAACATCATGACCAAGAAGCAAGTTGGGGAGGAAAGGGTTTATTCAGTTTACACTTCCATGTTGCTGTTCATCACCAACGGAATTCAGGACTGGAACTCAAGCAGGTTAGGAAGCAGCAGCTGATGCAGAGGCCATGGAGGGATGTTTCTTTTCTTTTTAATTTATTTGGTTTCTTTTTTTTATATTTTTGATACTTTATTTACATTTCCAATGTTTCCCCCTTTCTGGGTCTCTTCTTTGGAAACCCTCTATCACCTCCCCATTCCCCCACCACTATGAGGGAATTCCACCTCCCACCCACCCGCCCACCCATCCCCATATTCCCACCTTGACATTCCCCTTTACTGGGGCCTCTAACACCCTCTGGCCCAAGGGCCTCTCCTCTCTCCCTGATGGTCATCGAGGTGATTCCTCTGCCACATATGTGGTCCGAACCACAGGTCCATAGATGTGTATTCTTTGGTTGGTGGTCCAAACTCCAGGATGACCGGGGAAGGGTGGTCAGGCCCATTGATGCTCTTGCTCCCTCCATGGGGCTGCAAATTCCCTCACCTCCTTCAGACTTTTCTCCAACTCCTCCATCTGGGACCTCACTCTCAGTCCAGCGGTTACTGTTAAGTGAAACTTGGGCATTCTGAACTTTTGGGCTAATATCCGCTTATCAGTGAGTACATACCATGTTCGCTCTTTTGTGACTGAGTCACCTCGCTGAGGATGATATTTTCAAGTTCCATCCATTTGCCTGCAAATTTCATTAAGTCATTGTTTTTAATAGCTGAGTAGTACTCCATTGTGTAGATGTACCACATTTTCTGTATCCATTCCTCTGATGAGGGACATCTGGGTTATTTCCAGCTTCTGGCTATTATAAATATGGCTGCTATGAACGTAGTGGAGCATGTGTCTTTATTACATGTTGGA
>CM052722.1:47828196-47845623 GCA_028551405.1 Uromys caudimaculatus
GCGCTGATTAGGTGTGGGGCCCTGTGGCCCAAGCTGAGGTTTCCGGCCGTCGCTGGAAGCTGCTGGCGGTCAGTCTCTGTGGCCTGGTGAGCTGTGGGGCGTGTCTTTGGCCCTCTGCTGGGTCTTGCGATCTCCGGCCGAAATCTAGACATTTTTATGTCATGTTGAGATCTTGACTCTCATTCAGCCTTCTGTTTAGCTGGCCTTTTCTAACACCACTGTGCAGGGGAAGAAGCACACATATCTAAAGCTTAAAAGCTAACATCCACAGAAAAAGAAAAAAAATATTTATTTATTGTGATCTTGGTTACATCATTTAAGGTAATTGTTTCTATCTCCAATCATTTACATGCAAGTTTCATTTTCTTAACAGCAAATGATATTCCATTGTGTAAATGTACCACATTTTTGTTATCCATTTATCAGCTGGCCATCTAGGCTGTTTCTAATTCCTAGCAGCATAGATAAACAAATATCTCTGTAGTAAGATGCAGAGGTTCGGGTTATATATCCAAGAGTGGTATAGCTGGATTTTGTGATATATCTGTTTTCATCTCTTTGAGAAACATCCACACTGCTCTCCATAGTGAGTGTATAAATTTGTACTCCTACCTACAGTGAATAAGTGTTTCCTCACTAGCATGTGTTATCATTTGTTTTATTGATCTTGGCCATTATGACTCAGATAAGATGAAATATTAAAGAAGTTTTAATTTGCATTTCCCTGATGGCTAAAGGTGTTGAACAGTTTTTAAGGGTCTCTCAGCCATTTGTGTTTTGCCTTTTGAGATCTGTTTAGAGATCTGTTTAGTTCTATACCACTTTTTCTTTTTTCGATATGGGGTTTCTCTGTATAGCCCTGGCTGTCCTGGAACTCACTCTGTAGACCAGGCTAGCCTCGAACTCAGAGATCCTCCTGCCTCTGCCTCCCAAGTGCTGGGATTAAAGGCGTACACCACCACTGCCCGGCTCTATACCACATTTTTTAATTGGGTCATTTGTTTTCTTGCTGTTCAGTTTTTTAGTTCTTTATATCAGTTATATAATTGATAAAGTTTTTCTCCCATTGTGTAGCCTGCTAGTTGGTTGAATGATAATGTCCTTTGCCATACAGAAGCGTTTTAACTTCATGAGGTCCCATTTCTTTATTGTTGGTCCTAATGCCTGTGCTATTGGGTCCAATCAGAAGTCCTTTCCTGTGTCAGTGAGTCCAAGCCTCCTGTTCTCTTCTATCAGACTCAGTGTACTTGGTCTTATGTTGAAGTCCTAGATCAGTTTGGAGTTGAGTTTTGTGCAGAGTCATAGATATGGATCTATTTTTATTTTTATTTCTTTTTTCTTTTTTTTTTTAATTACATTTCAATAGCTGTCCAGTTTGACCAGCACTCTTCGTTGATAATGCTTGTCTCCAGCATATATTTTAGGCTTCTTTTTTAAAAAACCCAAATGTCTGTTGCTGGGTGGAATTACGCCTGGATCTTCAATTCTATCCCATTGATCAATGTGCCTGGTTTTATGTCAATGCCATGATTGTTTTTATATTATTATTCCTCTGTAAAACAACTTGAAAACTAGGGTGGTAATACCTCCAACAGTTCTTTTATTATCCAGGACTTAGCTGTTCTGGGTTTATTGTGTTTCCATATGAAGTTGAGGTTTTGATTTTTGGATTTTTGGTTTTTGGTTTTTGGTTTTCTCAGCTTTCATGATGGATTATATTGAAAATTTGACAGGGATTGCATTAAATCTGTTATTGCTTTTGATATGATGTCTGTTTTCACAATATTACTCCTATCAAGCCTTAAACATGGGAGATCTTTCCATCGTCTGGTGTTTTGTTTTTCAATTTTTTTTCCTTCAGTGTCTTAAAGTTTTATGTTTTTTAAAAATTATCTTTAGTCTTTTTTTACAGTCCAGTCGTTATCCCCCTCCCGTTCTTCCCTCTGACAGTTCCTCATCCCATTCCTCCTCCCCGGTCTCCAAGAGGGTGTACCCACACCACCTCCCCACCCCGACAGGCCTCCCCACTCCCTGGGGCCTCAAGTCTCTCAAGGGTTAGGTGCTTCTTCTCTCACTGAGGCCAGACCAGGTAGTCCTCTGCTGTATGTGTGTTGGGGGCCTCATATCAGCTGGTGTATGCTGCCTGGTTGGTGGTCCAGTGTCTGAGAGATCTCAGGGGCCCAGGTTAATTGAGACTGCCGGTCCTCCTACAGGGTCGCCCTCCTCCTCAGCTTCTTTCAGCCTTTCCCTAATTCAACCACAGGGGTTCCCAGCTTCTGTCCATTGGTTGGGTGTAAGTATCTACATCTGACTCATTCAGCTGCTTGTTAGACTTCTTGGAGGGCAGCTATGTGAGGCTCCTGTCTGTAAGCACACCAGAGCATCCGTAATAGTATCAGTAGTAGTGTCAGGGTCCCTCAACTCCTACCTCCAGAGGTTGCCTGTTTTCATTCTTTCTGATGGTCCGCAGGGCTTCTTTCACTTGCTTGCTTAGAGTTGTCCCAAGATACTTTTGATGCTATTGTGAAAAGTACTGTTTCACTGACTTCGTTTTCAGTCTGTTTGTTTATAATAATGCTACCAATTTTTGTGAGTTACTTTTGTATCCAAGCACTTCGCTGAAGTTGCTTATCAGCTGTAGGAGTTCTCTGGTGGAGTTTTTGGGGTCATTTTTGAACACTATCCTATCATCTGCAAAGAGTGATACTTTGACTTCTTCCTTTCCAATCTGTATCCCCTTGATCTCCTGCAGTTGTCTTATTGTTCGTGCTAAGACATCAAGTACTGTATTGAATAGATATAGACAGAGTGTACAGCCTTGTCTTCTTCCTAATTTTGGTGGCATTGCTCTGAATTTCTCTCCATTTAGAATGATGTTGACTGTGGGATTACCATAAATTGCCTTTATTATACTAAGTATGTCCCTTGTATCTTAGTCTCTCCAGGACTTTTATCATGAAGAGATGTTGGATTTTGTCAAAAGCCTTTTCTGAATTTTTGGGGGGGTTGTCAGTTTATATGGTGAATTATGTTTATTGATTTATTGATTTACATGTGTTGAGCCAATTCCTTTATCTCCAGGATGAATCCTACTTGATCATGGTTTATGATCTATTTGATATATTCTTGGATTCAGGTTGAAAGAATTTTATTAAGATTTTCTGCATCTATATTCATAAGTGAAGTTTAATTGTAAATTGGGGCTGGAGGGCTTTGTGTGGTTTAGGTATCAGGGTAATAGTAGCTTTGTAAAAAGAATTAGGAAATGCACCTTTATTTAATTACAGCACTTAGGACGCAGAGGCAGGTGGATCTCTGAGTTCAAGACCAGCCTGGTCTACATAATGGGTTTCAGGACAACCAGGGATATATAGTGAGATCCTATCTCAAAAATAACAACAAAAATAAATCTCTCTTTTTTCAGATTTTCTAGTTTAATGGAGTATAAAAATATGACCTTTTAAAAAAATTGTCATGGTTCTGTAAATTTTCTGTTTGTTGTAATATCTTCACTTCACCTCTAATTTTATTAACTTGGATATTTCTTTGTATCTCTTGGTTAATTTAGCTCTTGGTTTTGTCAATGTATCTATTTGATTAAAAATGACTTTTCATTTCATTGATTATTTGTATTGCTTTTTATTATCATTTTATTCCATTGATTTCAGCTCTAAGTTTGAGTATTTTCTGCCATCTACTCATTTGGGGGGTATTATTTCTTCTTGTTTTTCTACAACTTTTAAGTGTGTCATTACATTATTAATGTTAGATCTTGCCAGTATTTTTTTAATGAAGGCACTTTTTGCTATCAATTTGCCTCTTAGAACTGCTTCCATTGTTTCCCATGGGTTTGTGTAGTTTTATGTCAACTTGACACAAGCTGGAGTCATCAGAGAGGAGGGACCCTCAATTGAGAAAATGCCCCCATAAGATCAGGCTGTAGGCAAGCCTGGCATTTTCTTAGTGATTAATGGGGGAGGAGCCACCCACTGAGGACAGTACCATCATCCCTCGGCAGGTGGTCCTAGGTTCTATAAAAAACAAGCTGATCAAGTTATGAAGAGCAAGCCAGGAAGCAGCCCTCTTCCGTGGTCTCTGCAGCTCCTACTTCAGGTTCCAACCCTGCTTGAGTCCCTATCCTGCCTTCCTCTGATAGTGAACTGTGATGTGGAAATATAAGCTGAATAAACCCATTCCTCCCAAAGTTGTTTAGTCTGTGATTCATCACAGCAATAGTAACCCTAACTAAGACAAGTGTGTTCCACTTTCATTTTCATTCAATTCTACAGAGGTTTTTTTTTTTTTGAAACAAGTTCATGTTTATTAAATCAAATGTTCCCAAGTAAAGATTTCCCAGGGTATACATACAGGAAATCACAGGACACGAGCTTTAACTGTACAGGAGACCTCTTATATCCCTGATGATCACATACTACATGCCCGATAAATTTCAAAGACAAAACATTCTCAGGTGCTCCTATCCATACAAGCGAGGAAATTAATAAACCATGGCGAACTAAGCTGTATTCATGTTCAGAATCACCTTTTAGTGTGACAGACACATTTAATTGAAAGTCCTTGTAAATGTGGACTGCAAATAACATTTCCACAGATTCAAGTCACATTACTCATGTCTTTCTCACTCTTGAGGCTTGATAACTTCCACTAGTTTAGCTCTTTCTGAGGCACTGTCTTTTTAAGAGCACACTGCCTTTGGAAGCTTAAGGTCAGTTCCATAGGCTCCATCACTGAACACATTTAAGAGTAAAATGTAAAAGAAAGACTGCATCTTCTTTAACTATTTATCTAGACATGACAAGGATGGCCCACTTGTGTGCCTTCTAATTTGGGGAAATGATGCTCAGGTATGATAATCCAGTATATCAACACCAATGTGTGCTAACCCTTAATTACGATGCTACCAAGGAAAGCCTGCTGTTTGTACCCAAGGGCTGGGGCCTCCTACAGACATTTGCACTGCGGTCACACAAATCCTTGGGTTTATTTGGGTTTCAACAGAAAGGGGCATCTTCAGGAACAGGAGGAGGAGACGAGAAGATCTAGTCGCCGAAGCTGCAAACATCACAAGTAGCTTCACCCAGCTTATTTCTGCTCCCCTCATACCGACTTTTGTCCTCCAGGGTATTATGAGAATAACATATCCAGGAGAGACTGTGGAGCAGCAGCGGTCTCTTGCTGGTTATGCAGCATCAGTTTTTTTTCCAAGGTGGCTATGAGACGTCTCAGCTCTTCAGCAACGAAATTTCCCCGAGAATCCCTTAGCACCTCAAATTTCTCCAAGTATTCTTCACACCGTGATTTAAATTCTTCCATTCGGTTCTTCTGCAGAGTGAGAGATTCATGAATAAACTTCTGTAGCTCCATAAACATATTGGAGAGTTTTTCAGCCTGTTTCTTGACTTGGTTTGATCAGTGGTTAACTTCCTGTTCAAATTTGTAACCTGAAGAGAATAGTCCTGATAAAGTTTCTGCCTTTGTTCACACTGGGTTTTCAGAACATCCTTAACTTTGACCTCCATGGCACAGAAAGATGAGGTCATGATCCTTGAGAATCTTTCTCTGTTTTCCTGAAGAACTTTCTTAATTGGCTCTGCATAGATTGCACCTGGGTTCTGGCTGTCATCTGAGGAGAGATTTGGATCCATCCTTGGGTCACTGCCACCACTGTCAGTGGCCTTCCTTTCCCTGCTTGACATGGCTAGAATCTTCTTGGGTTAGATAGGAGTCCTAGGCCCCTCGTCTCCGCAAGACAGGCTCCTTCCACTCAGAGCTCTACAAAGGTTTTAATCTACTTCTTGATTTCCTTCTTGACCCAGTTTTCAGTAGTGAGTTCTTACGCTTCTATGAGTTTGTATACTTTTTGTTGTTTCTATTGTTAATATCCAGCTTTAACCCATGGAAAACAGATAGGATGCAGGGTGTTGTTTCAGTAGTCTTATATCTGTTGAAGCTTGCTTCCCCCCATAATATATAGTCAATTTTGGAGAAAGTTTCATGAATTGCTAAGAAGAAAGTTTATTTTTTATTTTTTTTAAGTTTTCTTTTTTTTATTGGATGTTTTCCTTATTTACATTTCAAATGTTATTACTTTTCCAAGTTTACCCCCTCGGGAAACCCCCTATCTCACCCTCCTACCCACTCACTCTTGCCTCCCCGCCTTCAAATTCCCCTACACTGGGGCATCTATCTAGCCTTCATAGGACCAAGGACCTCTCTTCCCATTGATGCCTGACAAGGCCATCCTCTGCTACATATGCAGCTGGAGCCATGGGTCCCTCCGAAAGTTTATATTTTTAGTGTTTGCGTGGAATGTCATTTGATTTATGATGTTATTTAACTCCATTGTTTCTCTGTTTAGTTCTTGTATGGTTCATCTGTCTATTGGCTACAGTGGGATATTGAAAACACTGGCTATCACTGTGGTGGGGTCAATATTTCATTTTTTAGTTACTGTAATGTTTCTTTTATGAACTTGGGTGCCCTTGTATTTGGTGCATGAATATTTAAAATTGTTATAGCCTCTTGATACATTTTCCCTTTAATGAATATGTAATATCCTTCTCTATTTCTTATGATTTTGGTATAAAGTCCATTTTATCAGATATTAAAATAACTACACCTCCTTGCTTCTTGGGCCCATTTACTTAGAAACCATTTTCTATACATTTACCCTAGTTGATGTCTTTCCTTGATGATGAGATACATTTTTTGGATCCAGCCTGCTAGTCTGTCATCTTATTGGAGAATTGAGGCCATTAATATTGAGAGTATTAATGAACAGTATTTATTATTTCCTGTTATTTTGGTGTAGATTTCTTGCCATCTTTTGATTATCTGTGCTGGGATTGTTTATTCCTAGTGTCTTCTTGGGTGTAATTAACCTTCTCGTCAAACTTAAGTTTTCCTTCTAGTGAGTTCTATAGAGCTAGATTGTTAGGCAGAAACTGCTTAAATTTGTTTTCACCATGAGAAGCTTTTCTTTCTCAGTTGATTGTGATTGATAGTTTTGCTGAGCATAGTATTCTGGGCTGGCACATGTGATCTCTCAGAGCTTATAGAATATCCATCCTAGCCCTTCTGGCTTTCAGAGTCTGCAAGGAAAGGTCAGATGTTATTCTAATGGGCCTCTTTTTATATGTCTTCTTCCCTTTCGGCTTTTAATATCTGTTCTTTGTTCCGTGCATTTACTATTTTGATTATTATGTATGATGGAAAGTTTCATCTATTTGTTGTTCATCTCTTGAACCTTGATGTGCATCTCTCCTTAGGTTTAGAAAATGTTTTACTACAATTTTGTTAAAAATATTTTCTGTGCCTCTCACCTGGGTTTCTTTCCCTTGTACTTTATTAAGAGGTTTGATCTTTTCACAATGCCACAGGTTTCCTGGATGGTTTCTGCTTGTTTTTCTCTTTAATTCACTTTACATCCCACTCCATGTCCTCCTCCCAGCCACCCCATCTCACAACCCTTCCCTTCCCTTCTCCTCTGAGAGGGTGGGACCTACCTGCATATCCCCAACCCTGGCACCTCAAGTGTCTGCTAGGCTAAGTGCTTCCTCTCCCACGACTTGGGTTTTTTATATTTAATATTTTCTTTGAACTATCCATTTCTTCTGTCTTGTCTTCAAGACCTGAAATCCTCTCTTCCAAATGTTTTTATCTGTTGCTGAGGCTTATCTCTGAGGCTTTTGTTGGACATCCCGAGGGTTTGGGTTTTTTTCAGATTTGTTTCAGTTTGTGTTTATGTTACTTATTTTATTTCTTTGTTAATTTTTGCTTTCATGCCTTTAGTTTTCATTATTTTATTCAACTATGTGTGTTTTCATGATCTTCTTTTATTCATGTCTTCTTTAAGGTTTTGAACATATTTATAATTGCTATTTGGAAGTCTTTGTGTTGTGCTTCAACTAAATTGCTTTTCTTGAAGCCCATAACAATGGGGTTGTTAGTTTCTGGAGAAGGCATACTTTCTTAGTTGTTTATGCTTGTGGTTTTGTGCTGAAATCTAAGCATCAGGAGTTATAACATTTGAAATGTATATATTTTGTTTCATAATTGTGTGTGTTTCATATTTTAGTCACTGTTGCTCACTCTGAATCTTAGTCAAATGTACTAGTTGTGGGCTCTCTTAGCTCCAGTCTAGCACAGCCACTGTGGGTTCCTGTTGGAGAATGGTTCTTTTGCATGTTGGCAGAAGTCACAAAGGAAACGAGATATGCTACAAGGAAAAGCTGAAGGGGATGGCAGGAAAGAACTAGGGGGTTCTGGGTCTTCACCAAGAGATTGAGTCTCTAGGAGATGGAGAAGGGCTTTGAGAAGCAAAAATACGAATTTTAACAATACTCCCAAGTGACTTGTACACACACTAACATCTTAGAAACTCATTTAGCAATAGTGTCTTCCTTCTTGATCGTCTCTTAGTTTAGGTAACACTGTTGGAATCTAAAAGGCATAAATTCATTTGATGATTAGGATAACTGAAAATAGCCTTTGAGGTTACCAAATTAAATCGCTTAAATAGAGTCTCATATGTATTTCAGGCTGATGTTTCAACTTATGATCCTCCTGTCTCAGCTCCCTGTGTGCTGAGGTTATAGGTGTGCACACCTACACTGTAGAATTCATTATTTTGACAATTGAGACATTGAAAAGTTAAATATCTTATACTGAACATGTAAAAATATATAATGGAAAAGCTGACAAGTGAATCTGGAATTCTCTCTTCACAATACGGTGGTATTTGGGTTTCCCTTCATCTAAATTTCATATGTCCCTAGTGTTGGAATTGTGGTTTCTGTGAAGGGATCTTGGAATTAGACTTTGAAAACTTGTTCCCCCCTGTTTCTGTAGTTTGATTCTTAGTTTCTCTTTGGCTCTTTCTTCTTTTGTTTTTCCTGTGTATCCCTGTCAAGTATATCTTCCCAAAATAAAACTTTTATATATCATTTTCTTCCCCATAAGTCTCTAGAACTTCTTATGTTTTCTAAATCCTTACTCTGAACCTCATCCAACTAAAAACCAAGACGTTCCCTTTCCCATACATTGCCTTGTTTATCAACCGTCACTTCCTCCTCTCCCCGCTGTGTACAATTTACACACTATTTCCTGCTACTTCTCTTCGCTTAAAACCTATGTCTAAGAGCCAGGCATAATGGAACATATTTTTAGCCCTAGCACTTGAAAGACTGAGGCAAGAAGACTGTGAGTTTGAGATGATCCTGGCTACATAGTGAGTTCAAGAAGAGCCTGAGATACATAAAGCGTATCTCAAACAAAATGGAACAAATCTATGTCTTCTATTTCTTAATCACCAGTCTTGTCATGATAGGTTTTCTTTCCTTGATAATTTCATTGTTATTTATTAGTCTATCCAATTTTGTTACCCATCTTAGCAGTTGTTAGCCTCACAGATATTCTATACAAGTAGCCTATACTATTCCATTGCTTCACAATCATTGCTAACTCAAAGATTTTGTTTTGATGTTATTTTTTTAAAGATTTATTTATTTATTTTCTGTATATGAGTACACTGTAGCTGTCTTCAGACACACCAGAAGGAACAAGCTTTATTTAGCCTTTTGTGTATGCTTTCAAAGTTAAGCCTAAAGCAAGTAACTAAATCAGGTATACTTAAACTCTTCAGAGATCTGCTGAATATGGCATTTAAAATGTTTACTACAAAAGCTTTCCATGATAGGGGACATGCCAGCTCCTGGCAGTACCCCTAAAATCTCCTCCAGCCTCTAGCAACCACTAACCTGCTGTCTTTCCTATAATCTCTGCAGATCTAGAGCTTTTTCGTGTCTCCCTTGTAAGATCAGATTTGTTTGATCACCTTTTCATTCATGTAGTTAAGATAATCACATTCTTACTATGCAGCCAAATACTGTGTCAGGCTGTAAAGATACAAAAGTGAATGACCTTTTGCTGTAATGACACTTCACCCCGCTGAGTAAAGGAGAAAGGCAGTGATGTATTAGAAGTGCTTTACAGGGAACAAAAGTTTATGCAAGAAGTTGTAAACAATTAAGGTAAACTTCACTGTGAATGTGGCATTTGACTGAGGATTGAATCATTTCTTCATTCATTCATTCATTCGGCAAAGTTGTGTCTTTATTTGTGAGACAGGCATAGTGTTGGACTCCAAGGATACAAAAAAATGAAACACAGAATTCTGTACCACAAAAAAAAAAAAAATATTCATCATGCTGGAAGAAATAAATATAAGACATTTCAAAATTATGTGTTATAACTTATATTAGAGAAATATAAAGCTTGCTATAGGAGTGAAGAAAAAGAAATGACTACATTTGAAAAGTAGATGTTTATGAGGTTAATTTTTCAGGCAAACTAGACTGCCTCTGACTAAGCTCTGCTAGTGTTCTTTTCGACCACTATACCAGGGCACCTAATGTCCATGGCACTCTTACAAACCCTTAATAACACCTTGGGAACTCATTTTCCCATGTGATACTATGGGTGGAATCCAGGGCCTCACAAACTAGACAAGCACTCTGTCACTGAGATATAATCTCAGCTCTATGAGGTCATCTTTATATGCAGATGCCTTGTTTCCACAAAGCTGCCATGTGTCCTTTAACATGAGAGCTTTGGCTTAGCTCTTTCAGCATCCTCATTATCATAGTGTCTTATGCATAGTATTTTTTATAGATCTAATTGATGGGCAGCTGGGTAAGGTAGTATGGGTCTGTAGTTCCAGCATTGGGAGGCTGAAATGGGACGATCACTGCAACCCAGGAATTTCAGAGCAGACTAGACAACATAGCAAGGTCCCCATCTTAATTAAGCAAAACAATAATGAATAAAAGCCAATGACATCCTTGCCACTCAAGAAGCTTCTTCTGAAGTCTTCTATGACATCTTTGCCCTCCAGAGCCTGAGGCATACTGGGTAAATGAAGGCTTCAGCATGAACACTGTTTCCTATCTCCTAGACAAGGGCAGGGACAGTTGCTCTTATACCACTCCTTTTCACTATTGTAGAATATTACAAAACGTTAATGCCATTTTGTGATTAGTGGTATTAAAAACTACTGATAAGGCTGTGGGACCATCTCAGAAATGTGAACTTTGTTCGTAGCTTAGTAGATTATCTCAAGACTAACAATTAATATTACTGTTGCAAGAATAGAAATTGATTCTGGTCAAGGAAATTAAGAGACTCAGTAAAAGGGCTTCTTGACCATCTCGGGATTGAGGAGATAATTGGCCGAGGATAGCAGAAATGAAAGATCCAAGCAGGATCCAGATTTTTCTCTCGCTTCAGGGAGACCAAGACCTTGTCTTTCTGAGTTTATTTTCTTTTAGTAGAAGAGGGCCTCGGAGCCTTTTTTCCATATTTGTGTCACTTCCTAAGACTTCACTGTGGAACATTCTACAACTGCCATATCTTCAAGGTACTCTCCTGTTCTCCAGGAGCCATCTTCCCTCAGTGCTAGCCTAGCGCCTCTTATTTAACTACAAAGGGATGTGATAGAGTGTTACAATCAGTAGTGGCAATGACAACTGGAAACATTCACTCTTCGTGGATTTCAGGAAGGCTACCCAGAAGAGGAGATTGTATGGCTAATGATCAAGGCTTGGAATATTGGAATATTTATGTGCAGCAAGAACAAGTGTGTATCTGCCAAAAGGTGGACTGGAATGGCATTGGATTTCCTTGGCCAGCTTAGCTCCCTCAAACCAAGCTATGAAGCAAAGGTAGGAGGGAGAACCCTGCAGTGGGTGGCATAACTTAGAGGGCACAGAAGGCATGACAGGCTCCCATAAGGACACATCCTACCTTGCTTGACTAGGTAAAGATCTTCATCGTTGAAGAGCTCAGTACTTCTGTAGCACTTCATATGATAGGAGATTGTGTAGTTATTTCTTAGAGTGAAACCACAAAGGGTAGAGAAGAGGAAACAGGGATACTGAGTGGAATCTAATTATGAGGACTGCCAGGAGTGAGCTCTGGAAAGATATATCACTGTCAGTGCCAGTGTGTGTGGGTAAGGGCTGGCCTCTGTGCAAACAATGGCTGGTCAAACAGGCATTTCTCCAGGGACTACTGTTTCAAGCATCTAGACCATTAGCTTACCAGGGTAGGTTTGGTAAGGAAAAAGCCTTGTTACCAAAGAAGAACAGTGAATCTTTTCTGTTTTGATTACCTTCTCCCTTACTGGAGCTGCCTGTCCTAATTAAACAGACCTACTACCCTGGGATTCCTCTTCCTCGAGAAAGGACTATTTGTACTCCCAATAGCAACTCAGATCTCAGACCATAAGGGCCAGACTTCTGTGCCATCACTGTGGATCTGGGAAGCTTTCCCACGCTGGTTGGTTTTTTGTTTGTTTGTTTTGTTTTGTTTTTCTTTTTCCCAAAGTCTGTCTGCTGTTTTCTTTCTCAGGTGAATCTGCTGTATGCCAGCCTCATGGAAATATTAGATAAAGGGTTGGATTTAAAGTCTCCAGAGATGACTAAACGGTTAAGAGCACTTACTGTTCCTCCAGAGGATCAAGGTTCAGTTCCCAACACCAACATGGCATCTGACAACCATCTGTAAGTCCAGTTCCAGGGGACCTGATACTCTCTTCTGGTCACTACGGGTACCACAGTGCATGTGATAAAAAGAGTGGTTTCACTTTTCAGTGAAGAGTCATAATGATTGAAGGAAGTTGTAGAAAGCAGACCAGCTCACAGCAACTTGAAGGTGTATATTCATGAGCTGCTAAGTATCTCAGTGTTTGTCATATGTTCCCTGGAACTTTTGTTTTCTTAAGCCCTGTTTTAATGTTGACTGAAATTTTCTCAAATAAAAGCATTTTGACTTTCACCCCAGTGATCAGCTGATTTCTAGAAGAAAAGTGAATGTTCCTAACAGCTAAGGATTATATTGAAACAGTCCATTCTAGAGCAAGATATGCCCCATGGAATAAAATGGAAAGTCCGTACCTGCCCAATCTATGTAATCTTTTATTCCCAAAATGTCCAAACTCCCTAAGCTGAGAGATAACACAGGACCATAAATATCCTTGGGAATGCCTAGTGGTCACTGACTTTTGAATTCATCACATTCATGAGATCTTTTTTTTGAAATCCTTGAAAATTCATTACCCAGTCTATTAAAACACATCCTGTGCTACATAGTCAGAACCTGTCGGAGAGTGGGGTACTGAGAATGACTCATGTCCTATGACTGTTCAAACACGCCCTTCTTTTTGGCTTGTCTAATTGGTAGAAAGCTTTTCCTTATACTCAACAAAAATCTGTTTCCCAGTAATAAGTCTGCTATTTCCATTCCAGGTGCCCTTTACAGAATCAAAGACAGAAATCGTCCCCACTCACCACCACCCCATCATCCAGCTTTTTATTCTTTGGGTTCACTATCCTCTCAGCCTATGATCTGGTCACCTTCCTTTCCCTTCCAAGAACCAAATCCCACACTCCAGAGAGGCCTGGCCTGCAGGGTTCAGTATGCTCATTCTGCCTGCATTAACATTAAGTTGTTCTCCCGCTCATGGTTGATTTATATTCTAGTTATAATATTTCCAGCCATTGGTTTTCAAATAGTTGCATATGGAATAAAAGTTGTGGGTAATCACAAGCACCTGCTGTGCACCCTTCGTCCAATCAATGCAGGTTAGCCACACTCCCTTATTGCTGCTTGCTTGCTTTCTCAGTCCCTTGAGATAGTTTCACAGACTCTCTGGGAATAAGTACTCTTCTGCATCAAATTCATAGTGACTCCTCAACGTGCTGTGATCCATGAACTAAAACATGTATGTGTCAACCATTTAGCATTATAGTGAGGACATTGAAGGTGTGATTAACACAGAGGAAAGATTGGAAGAACACTCTAACAATCCTGGAATTCAAGAATGTCACATGCTGGGCAGGTGACATGAGGACACACCACCATGAACCTGAGAGGAGTTCCTATATTACCCTCTAATTATGCTATTCAAGCACTCAGTTTTATTTAGCCTCTATGTTTTGGTCATTCTGCTCCTAGTTCTAAAACCTGAGAGAGATTTTGTTAGACAAATTCTCAATGATAATATTTCAAATGTTTAATATTTTGTTACACATATTCTCAATAACAATGTGAATTTTGTAAGATGTGATGTATTTGAGAGCGGACAGATTTCAGTTTCTTACACATGTGTCAGGGCTTGATATCTGAGTTTAGTCTTAAGTATAAATGCTCCTTATTCATGATGTCTTTGCCAGTATGACTTTCTCAGATTCTTAATAGGCTTCTGAAGTCTTCCCTTCAAATTCTTTGCATGCTGATATTTTTAAAAAGAAAAACACTTTTTAAAAAATCCTAAACTGTAAACAGAATGAACTGTGTACAAAGATCTAGGGGCACTATTAAGTCAATTGTAACAAATATCTAAGAAAATCACCTTAGAGGTAGAAAGATGAATCTTGGCTCACTTTCAGAGGTTACAGTGTGTGGCTGCTGGGCTCTGTTGTCTCTGGGCATGTGGCTAGAATATCACTGTAAGGCGTGCATGGTGGAGTACGAGGAGGAGCCGGAAACAAAACATACCCTGCCAGCTACAAGAGTGTGTGTTTTAAAAAATCCAATCCATACATAACATTAGTAGAAACATCAAAATCAGAAAACTAGCAGTGATTCAATTCTGCCATTTGTTCCACAGGTCCATTCACAGCGGTTGTCCTAATAGTCCTTCAGAAAGTCAAGATCAGAAGCCCCACTTAGTTGTCATGTTCTTTTCATCTACTGCAAATGACCTTAACATTTCAGAGCACAGACTAATGGCTTTGTAGCATGAACCGAAGTTTAGGTCAGATGTTTCCTGCTGATTAGATTCTGTTGACCCACTTTGGACAAGAAGAGCCACAAAAGCAGTGTTCCTGGTCACATTGCTTTCCATTGCCCACCAGCAAGCACTCAGTGTCAATTTGCCCTATTACGGACTTAGAGTTAAGATGGTCACTGCCAGATTTCTCCAGTGTAAAGTTAATTGATAAACATTTTGTACTTAGTAGTTAGTAATTATGGAGTCCTTGATGGAAGATGATTTGAGGCTAAGTAAATATCCTGTTCCTCATTAATGTTCACAAGCAAGTTTTAGCATTAATTGATAAGTCTTACCTGGGTCCATTTTACTGTGGAGGCTTGCCAATTGTTGGGTTTTCTGTCTCCATTGTTACCTTTAATAGTTGGCTTTAACAAGATAAGGCATTTTCTGCTCCCCACTTTTTATTCCCTCCAGGGCCTTGTCCACGTAAATGCTCTGCCAGAGCCTATCTCCACTTGTTTATCCATTAATCCATTTCTCCTTTCAGCCTACATTTTACTATACATTAGTAGAGTTTTGTTCAGTGGATAATAATTCACCATTGTCATTAGCTGTTCTGTGCTCCTTTGGCATGTCCCCATTTTCTATAAGCACTTCTTTACCTGTGGTACAGTGAGATGCTCCAGGCCCATCTCATACACTTCCTGCCCCGATATTGGAGTAAGTGATTTCTTCAAAGAGATAGGGTTCTTTTGGATAGAGAATGGTGATAGGTCCCAAGATCTAGTTCCTAGTTAACATTCATTGTTAACTGGGGTGCCACTCTTCAGAGTGAGCAGAGCTAGGAAAGAAACATGTGGGGATGTGCATCCACATACATGATTCCCAACATGCACATGTCTAAGACCATGGGATTGGACTGATGCCTCCATTTTCAGGCCGATACTCAGATGTAGTCTTCCCTCCTTTACATATTGCTAACTCTTGAAACGTTGCCGTTTTGTCCACCAGCCACCCCTTCTAACTCTAGCCCACTCATCTGCAAAGCTCATTCCAGGTCCTCCTGAGTCCACCTTCCAAGTGCTGAGATAACAAGTGTACATTGCCCACTCAGTGCTGGGGATTGAACCCAGGGTTTCAGGCATAATAGGAAGCATTCTACCAGCAGAGCTACATCTCCAGCCCCATCCTCCAGTGTCTCTTAAGCTCCAGGAAGACACTGCGATGTGTTCTTTACAACTGTACGGTCCAGTGACTAGCACAGCACCTGGCACTTTCTATAAATATTATTGAAAGAATGAATGAAATGGAATGTCTATGCTTGTTTTCCATATATATACTGACATTAATAAATTATCTGCTTATATGTCCAGCTTTAAAAAGAAATCTAACACAAGTGTTCTCATTTGATGGTCAAAACAACTCTGTCAAATCGGTGATGCCAGACTTCTCTCGGCTCCCTTCCCCCACCTTGTCATTCTATGGAACATGAAGCTTGGAAAGTTTAAGGAACTTAATTTAACTGTTCTACTGGCTGGTTTGGTGTATCAACTTGACACAAGTTGGAGTTACCACAGAGAAAGGAGCTTCAGTTGAGGAAATGCCTCCATGAGATCCAGCTGTAAGGCATTTTCTCAATGAGTGATCAAGGGCAGGAGGGCCCCTTGTGAGTGGTACCATCTGTGGGCTGGTAGTCTTTGGCTCTATAAGAGAGCAGGCTGAGCAAACCAGGAGAAGCAAGCAAGCCAGTAAGAAACATCTCTCCGGTGGGTGGAGACCTCTGCTTGGGCCACCAGGAGTCCATAGCCGGAGAAAGCTACCCTCCCAGGAGCTTGGAAAAGCTGTGAGTGGGGTTAAGGGGAGCAACACCTCTCACCCAGACCCGCCCAGATCCGTCCTGATCCAGGGCCTGAGAACCCGGGGTCAGTAATACCTCTGAACCTTCCAGTTTCATCTATGGGTGGAGACCTCTGCCACAAGGGGCCTGTGCTTGGGGACCTCAGCCTTGGCCACAAGGCTCCAGGAGAGAGCGGGTATCCCAGGAGTGCTGACACACCTTTGAGCACAGGCAAAACCACCACTTCTGTTCAAACTCACTGGATCAAGAGGGACCCTTGCAGAGCCATCAGGGCATAGGAACCAAGGGACAGCAGGGGACAAGATCCTTCTGATTTCTGTCTGCACCCCATAACGGACCCTGTGCCACAGCTCTCCAAACCCAAACACCTCTCAGAGAGCTGGTCTTCAAGGAGTACTGACACAGAGGACTACAGGAGGGGCAAGCCACAACCAGACAGAGTAAGATCAGCTAACATCAAAGTTAACAAGATGGCAAAAGGCAAGGGTAAGAACATAAAGAACAGAAAACAAGAGTACTCGGCACCATCAGAACCCAGCTCTCCCACCACAGCAAGCCCTGGATACAACAACACACCAGAAAAGCAAGACTCAGATTTAAAATCATTTCTCATGATGATGATAGAAGACGTGAAGAAAGAAATGAATAACACCCTTAAAGAAATACAAGAGAACGGAGATAAACAACGAGAAGCCTTTCAAGAGGAAATACAAAAATCCATTAAAAAATTACAGGAAAACACAATCAAACAGGCAGAATTTCAAGAAAGCACAAT
>CM052722.1:47846123-47864355 GCA_028551405.1 Uromys caudimaculatus
AAGCTGGTACCACCACTCTGGAAATCAGTTTGGCGGACCCTCAGAAAAATGGACATAATCCTACCTGAGGACCCAGCTATAACTCTGCTGGGCATATACCCAGAAGATTCTCTAACATGTAATAAAGACACATGCTCCACTATGTTCATAGCAGCCATATTTATAATAGCCAGAAGCTGGAAACAACCCAGATGTTCCTCATCAGAGGAATGGATACAGAAAATGTGGTACATCTACACAATGGAGTACTACTCAGCTATTAAAAACAATGACTTCATGAAATTTGAAGGCAAATGGATGGAACTTGAAAATATCATCCTGAGTGAGGTAACTCAGTCACAAAAGAACGAACATGGTATGTACTCACTGATAAGCGGATATTAGCCCAAAAGTTCAGAATGCCCAAGTTTCACTTAACAGTAACCCCTGGACTGAGATGAGGTACCAGATGGAGGAGTTGGAGAAAGGTCTGAAGGAGCTGAATAAATTTGCAGCCCCATGGAGGGAGCAAGAGCGTCAATGGGCCTGACCCTCCCCCACCCCCCGTCGTCCTGGAGTTTGGACCACCAACCAAAGAATACACATCTATGGACCCATGGTTCGGACCACATATGTGGCAGAGGATGACCTTGATGGCCATCAGGGAGAGAGGAGAGGCCATTGGGCCTGAGGGTGATAGAGGCCCCAGTGAAGGGGAATGTCAAGGTGGGAATATGGGGATGGGTGGGCGGGTGGGTGGGAGGTGGAATTCCCTCATAGAGGCGGGAATGGGGAGGGTATGGGGGGTTTCCAAAGAGGAGACCCAGAAAAGGGGAAACATTGGAAATGTAAATAAAGTATCAAAAAAAAAAAAGTCTTGGAAAGATCAGGAATTCAAGGCCAATACTTAAACATAGTAAAAGCAATATACAGCAAACCAGTTGGCAACATCAAACTACATGGAGAGAAACCTGATGCAATCCCATGAAAATCAGGGACTAGACAAGGCTGCCCACTCTTTCCCTACCTATTCAATATAGTACTCAAAGTCCTAGCCAGAGCAATTAGACAACTAAAGGAGGTTAAAGGGATACAGATTGGAAAGGAAGAAGTCAAAATATCACCATTTGTAGATGATATGGTAGTATACTTACGTGACCCCAAAAATTCCACCACAGAACTCCTAAAACTGATGAACAACTTCAGCAAAGTGGATGGATATAAAATTAACTCAAACAAATCAGTAGCCTTCTTCTTCTCAAAGGATAAACAGGCTGAGAAAGAAATTAGGCAAATGACACCCTTCACAATAGTCACAAATAATATAAAGTATCTTGGTGTGACTCTAACCAAACAAGTGAAAGACCTGTATGACAAGAACTTCAAGTCTCTGAAGAAATCAAAGAAGATCTCAGAAGATGGATAGATCTCCTACATTCATGGATTGGTAGGATTAATGGCTATATTGCTGAAAGCAATCTACAGATTCAATGCAATCCCCATCCAAATTCCAACTCAATTCTTCATAGAGTTAGAAAGAGCAATTTGCAACTTTATTTTGAACAACAAAAAACCCAGGATAGCGAAAACTATTTTCAACAATAAAAGGACTTCTGGGGAAATCACCATTCCTGACCTCAAGATGTATTACAGAGCAATAGTGATAAAAACTGCATGGTATTGGTACAGAGACAGGTAGGAAGATCAATGGAATAGAATTGAAGACCCAGAAATGAAGCCACACACCTATGGTCAGTTGATCTTTGACAAAGGAGCTAAAACCATCGAGTGGAAAAAAGACAGCATTTTTAACAAATGGTGGTGGTTCAACTGGAGTCCAGCATGTAGAAGAATGCTAATCAATCCATTCTTATCTCCTTGTACAAAGCTCAAGTCCATGTTGATCAAGGGCCTCCATATAAAACCAGGCACCTTGAAACTTATAGAGGACAAAGTGTGGAAGAACCATGAACACATTGGCACAGGGGAAAAGTTCCTGAACAGAACACCAATGGCTTATGCTGTAAGATCAAGAAGCAACAAATGGGACCTCATAAAATTTCAAAGCTTCTGTAAGGCAAAGGACACTGTCAATAGGACAAAATGGCAACCACAGATTGGGAAAAGATCTTTACCAATCCTACATCTGATATTCAATATATACAAAGAACTCAAGAAGTTAGACTCCAGAGAACCAAATAACCCTATTAAAAAATGGGGTACAGAGGTAAACAACGAATTCTCATCTGAGGAATACTGAATGACTGAGAAGCACCTAAAGAAATGTTCATCATCCTTAATCATCAGGGAAATGCAAATCAAAACCACCTCACACCAGTCAGAGTGGCTAAGATGAAAAACTCAGGTGACAGCAGATGGTGGCGAGGATGTGGAGAAAGAGGAACACTCCTCCAGTGTTGGTGGGATTGCAAGCTGATACAACCACTCTGGAAATCAGTCTGGTGGTTTCTCAGAAAATTAGACATAGTACTACCTGAGGAAGCCAGAAGCTGGAAACAACCAAGATGTCCCTCAATGGAGGAATGGATACAGAAAATGTGGTACATTTACGAAATGGTGTGCTATTCCGCTATTAAAAACAATGACTTCATGGAATTCTTAGGCAAATGGATGGAACTAGAAAATATCATCCTGAGCGAGGTAACCCAGTCACAAAAAACACACATGGTATGCACTCAATGATAATTAGATATTAGTCCAAAAGCTCAGAATACCCAAGGTACAATTCACAGACCACATGAAGCTCAAGAGGAAGGAAGACCAAAGTGTGGATGCTTCAGTCCTTCTTAGAAGGGAGAACAAAAAACTCACAGGAGGAAATATGGAGACAACGTGTGGAGCAGTGACTGAAGGAAAGGCCATCCAGAGATTGCCCCACCTGGGGATCCATTCCATATACAGACACCAAATCCAGACACTATTGTGAATTCCAAGAAGTGCTTGCTGATAGGAGCCTGATATGGCTGTCTCCTGAGATGCTCTGCCAGAGCCTGACAAATACAGAGGTGGATGCTTGCAGCCAACCATTGGACTGCGTACAGGGACCCCAATGGAGGAGTTAAGAGAAAGGACTGAGGAGCTGAAGGGGTTTGCAACCCTATAGGAAGAACAACAATATCAACCAATCGGACCCCCCCCAGAGCTCCCAGGGACTAAACCATCAACCAAGGAGTACACAGGGGGTACCCATGGCTCCAGCTGCATATGTAGCAGAGGATGGCCTTGTTGGACATCAACTGGAGGAGAGACCCTTGGTCCTGTGAAGGCTTGATGCCCCAGTGTAGGGGAATGTGAGGGCAGGGAGGTGGAAGTGGGTGGGTGGGAGAGCACCTTCATAGATGCAAGGGGAGGGGGTATGGGATAGTGGGTTTCCAGAGGGGAAACCGGGAAAGGGGATAACATTTGAAATGTAAATAAATAAAATATCCAAAAAATAAAATAAAACCCTTTTAAAAAGTAGGATGTTTGATAAATTAGACTTCATTAATATTTTTTTTTCTTTTCAAATGATTACATTGGGGAAAAGAAAAAGTTTTAAAGAAAATATTTACAAATAAAGGACCTTATCCAGAATATATAAAGAACTATTTATAACTCAATTAAAAACAACCCAATTTTTAAAAAGTGGGAAAACCAAATAGATATTTTTTTCCAGGAAAGAAAGAAAAGCAGTCAATAAATATATGGTCAACACACCATTAGCTATGAAGAAACTACTAATCTCAAACCACAGAAGTTACCACTCCATACTCACTAAGACGGTTCTAATAAAAACGTGGGAAATAACAATGCTGGTGCAAAAGCAGAGAAATAAGAATCTGCACATAATGAGAATATGGAGTGGTTTGAATGAAGTTATCTGCCACAGGTAGTACAGGCTTGCTAGAGGAAGGACATCCCTGGTGGTAGGTTTTGAACTCTCAAAGTTCTAGTTCACTTATTTTTTTGCTTTGTGTTTGTGATTGAGAATATCTTGGCTTCCGGCTTCCTTGCCATTGTGTACTTTTCCTCTCAAACTATAAACTCTTCTATAAGTTTCCTTGGTAATCGTATTTTATCACAGCAATAGAAAAATAACTAAACCGGGATGTAAAGTGATATTTTCATTTTGGAAAATGGCAGCTCTTTACAAAGTTAACTGCAGAGCTAGCAGGGAACCCTACAATTCTACCTGTAAACATACATTTAAGAAAATTAAATATATATGCTACAGCCAGGATTAGTGGTGTACACCTTTAATCCCAAGTCTTTGGGATGCTGTGTCAGGCAGATCTCTATGAGTTCAAGTCCAGCCTGGTATATATAATGAGTTCCAGGCCAGCCAGAGCTATATAGTAACAGCTATATAGTGATATTGTGGGGCGCTCCCCTCTCTATATACACACATACACACACACAAATTACAGAAACACAAACAACTGTATACAAACAGTCATAGGAGCATCATTCATAGTGGTTAAAAAATAAAAACAACATAAATGCTTAACAACTAATGAATGGACAAACAAAATGTGGTATGGACTTTTTTCAGCAAAAAGAATGAAATACTGGTACAGTGATAACATAGATGGACATCAGAAGGCACGAGAGAAGGCAGATGAACAAAAGAATGCTCATTGAGAACAAACAATTGAAAGGGACCAAAAGACAGATTTTTGTTCCTTCTATTTATCACCTGCCTCTGAGATATGGTGGGAATAATAATAATAATAAGCCTTTTCACAAATTAATATACTCATAGGGGAAAGAATTATATCAGGCTCCAAAAATACAAAACAATTCAAGAAGTAGTCTTGTTATTCTGATACAAACCTTAGTAAGCTTATACTAGCAAATTCCTACCATTAACTATTTATATTTTATAAACTCAGAGCTACTTTGAAGTAGATATCTACATTGCAATGAGAATTTACCATAAACTCCTATCAGAAAGTATCATTCTATATGAATTCAAATATATAAGACACTTCAGTTCCTTAAAATTGAATGCAAGTTTACTATTGCTCTTAGACTTACGGTTTGGCTAATGAGGCTCAGAGCATTTTTTAAATGGCTCCAAACTTCTTTTAGGGGATACAGCCCTATATTCCACACTCTATCTGACACCAGAAGGCCAATCAAGTTGTGCATGCATACGCTGAAAAATAAAAAGAGAAAAGTCATCCGTAAGGAAAGAAATCACTGGCCTGGCTAAGAGCATTTACTTTAAGCCTCATATCACACTTCGCAGCAGTTCTGCTCTTTACTCCATTTTGATCTTGCTTCTACCTTGGAAGACAGAGTTTTGAAGATGTAAAGGAGGTTGATCAGTCCTTCCTTTGATACCTGTGGTTGGTTGTCTTTTTAGGCAACTTCATCTCTCTCATGAAGGAATTATTTAATTAACTTATTTTTATTTGTGTGTGTGTGCGCCCCTGCACATGCGCCCATGCACACATGTCTGAGCAGACATCAGGGGATAACACCCCATAATTGGTTCTTGCTTCCACTATGTGGGTCCTGGAGATTGAACTCAGATCATCAGATTTGGCAGCAGGTACCTTCATCTGCTGAACCATTTTGCCAGCCCTATTATGCCATTGTCGTATTTTATGAGCTGATTCAATTTATGGGCATTTAAATAATCATGCTACCTCTTCAAGGTGACAAAGGCATTAAACTTGGATATAAATTGACAAAAAATGAAAATCTCACTTCTCAGAACAAAAAGGCTGTAACGAATTTTTCCTGAAAAAAACAAAACCACATAACATTATTGATACTTAAAAGTACTAGGGGGAAAAAACAGAAGAAAAATAGGAAAAATGTTGGAGTTGAGTGGTGGTTACCAATTTATGATCATTTGGGATATCTAGTAAATGACATGAAAGAAGGAAGATACATAGCACCATTTTATTATATGACTAGAAAAATAAAGGAAACCAGGATATACTCTTCTTTTTCTCCCCTGGGAACAGCAGATTCCTTAATCTTGCTTAATATTCTCCAGTGTCTAATACAATTTTCATGATAGAGAAGTTTACAGGGTAGGTTCCCTATAATCTTCTATGGTGGCCCAGTTGACAATAGTGGGTGACTTATGGGACACTAACTAGAGGGGTTTTTGTTTTGTATTTTATTTTGGGTTCCATAAAACTTAATTTAGGTGTCAAATTCCTTTTACTAACCTGTATTTCAAAGCATCAACTGGCTCTTTCTTTCTGTAGATCAATAAAAGTTTTTTCAAGGCCTTCTGTGCAACAGTAGGATAGCACGCAGGCTTATCCATAGCTAGTACTATAAGAAGAGAAGGGAAAAGGTTCTGAATGCCACGCTATCTTATTCATTACAGTTTTCATGCAGGACTATAACATGCAGTCTCTAATGGAACAAAAAGATACGCACGCACGCACACACACCAAATTTTATAAAATGATGACTTTACAGAAGCTTTCAGAAAGAGTCTCTTATTTCCAGGCAGAGTACTATACTGTAGGTCTTTCAGGTTACATTACCTCTTCAACAATCAGTGACTAAAAAGCTACTGTTTCTCTAACCATGCACACAGTCCTACTATCATAAGATATAACTACCATGTTCCTTCTTTTGTGACTGAGTCACCTCGCTCAGGATGATCTTTTCAAGTTCCATCCATTTGCCTGCAAATTTCATTAAGTCATTGTTTTTAATAGCTGAGTAGTACTCCATTGTGTAGATGTACCACATTTTCTGTATCCATTCCTCTGATGAGGAACATCTGGGTTGTTTCCAGCTTCTGGCTATTATAAATATGGCTGCTATGAACATAGTGGAGCATGTGTCTTTGTTAAGCGGATATTAGCCCAAAAGTTCAGAATGCCCAAGTTTCACTTAACAGTAACCGCTGGACTGAGAGTGAGGTCCCAGATGGAGGAGTTGGAGAAAGGTCTGAAGGAGCTGAGGGAATCTGCAGCCCCATGGAGGAAGCAAGAGCATCAACGGGCCTGAACCCCCCCCCCCCGGTCGTCCTGGAGACTGGACCACCAACCAAAGAATACACATCTATGGACTTATGGTTTGGACCACATATGTGGCAGAGGAGGCCTCGATGGCCATCAGGGAGAGAGGAGAGGCCCGTGGGCCTGAGGGTGCTAGAGGCCCCAGTAAAGGGGAATGTCAAGGTGGGAATATGGGAGTGGGTGGGCGGGTGGGTGGGAGGTGGAATTCCCTCATAGAGGCGGGGATGGGGAGGGGATAGGGGGTTTCCAAAGAGGAGACCCAGAAAAGGGGAAACATTGGAAAGGTAAATAAAGTATCAAAAATAAAAAATAAAAAATAAAAAAATTAAAACAAAAGAAAGATAAATAAAGACAGAAAAAAAAAAATATAACTATCTTATGAACCACAGTGAAGGAAAGGCAAGCTAAGAAAGATACAGAAGCAGATCAATAAAAGGCTACTAATCAAAGCTAGACAACAATCTGCAATATACTGGTTTTGTTGTTGTTGCTGTTGCTGCTACTGCTGCTGCTGCAGATTTGAAAAATAGAAAGGCTTTGGCATTACTGTTTGATAGAGTCTTAGAAGTTTCTAAGACTTCCAGATGCAGTCAAGAAGCCTGTAGAGCAGTTCCATTATATAGGGAGTAGTTGTCATAGAGTATGCCTCATTGGTCCACTTCTAGAAAATTCAAGGCAACTGTAATGTACTGTAAGTTATCTAATGCCTTTCCTAATCATGCTCAAGCTCTTGGGGAAAGTAACAGGTAAAAGAGAAGATAATCAGGGCATTTCCGACATTTCCGGCAGTATATTTCCCAAATGACATTGAGGCCCATAAGTCCTACAGAATAGTTTAAAGAATTTTGAAAATGACATTTGTGTTAAAATATTTCCTAATTTCTAGGGGTTAGTGAGGTGGCTGAGTGTGTAAAAGGTACTTGTTACCCAGCCTAATGACCAGATTTCAATCCCTGGGGCCTATATGCTGCAAAGCGAACTGCCTCCTGCAAGTTTTCAGTTAACCTTCACATGTACACACACATACACACACACGGGGGGGAGAGGTAAAAACTTTCAAAAAATTTCCAAATTTCTCCATACATTTTAGTAAATTACTAAGGTTGAGTCATCTTTGATCATCCAAGTAGCAATTTCTCATTTTTGGCTACCTAAATAAAACTAACTTTCCAAAGTTTGAGCTTCCCTTATCATGTTGTTACATAATTAAATTCTACATATAGATTGACCACCTATTATGAGCAATGCTATTCACTAAGATTTATTAGTATAATACATATAATTATTGCTCATGATCCTAATGAAATTACAATCTTATAAAGTGAAAAAGAGAACTATCTAAATGATTTTAATTCAAAATGGTTTAAGAATGCATCAGAGAGGGAGAAACAATATACTATGAGGAAAATCATCTCAAGGTCAGAAGACAGAAAACAGTAGGATCTAAATGGGTACTGGCCTTATACAAATAGAACACTTACATGCAATTGTTTCAAGTGTTCTGCTTTCTAAATCAGGCATCTTCCAAACTGAATCCAGAAAGCTGTCCAGTGATGGATCATTTGTTTTGGTTTTAACTTCAAATTCATACAGCAGAAGCATTACCCCACAGTCATCACCTGAGAAGTCTCCTAAAGAAAAGGCAGAGTTTAACATTTTGTTATTTAAACATTAATACCCTACCCTACCCTATCCTATCCTATCCTAACTGGGCAGGTTTTTCCATAATGGAAAATTAATTTCACTTACAGTTTGAAGGCCATCCCAGTCTCTATTGATAGATTTTCAACATTTTATTATCTATAAGCACATCACTAATTTTCCTACCCTGTAACACATGTGCTAGCATTTCCTACACATTCTGAAACTTCAGCTGCGATGCCTGGACATGTTCAGCTGCGATGCTAAGATTCTAATGGACATGCCTGCATCCTTTGAGCTTCTACACTACATCCACACTCACTGACATGGCTGAGTTAAACAGAAAACACAATGCGGCATGAACTAACAGTTTTATGAGCAAAGGAGTTCCCAAATTTGTTTAATTCATTCAGTCAATAATGTGTCTCGGCTCTCATTATGAAAAGAATATTATTTTAGTGCATGGTACAGTGCTCCACACCTGTAATCTTGTAAGACTTGGTTGTTCTGAGCCACTTCTAGGCAGCTTGCTGGTCTCTGCTTCTTCCAGGCAGCTCAACTTGAGTGTCCCTAAGCACTTCTTACTGCTTATTTATGCATGAGGAAAGAAGGACCTAGTACATTTGGTCAGTTTCAGGGACTTTCTGAAGTTACTGAGTTATTTACTTCCTGAGCATAAAGAGTTTCCCTGCAGCAGGCATGTTTTACTTTCCCTTAGAACATCCTGTTGTTTGACCTCCCTACAAGCACCCCGAGTCTTAGTGAGCCACCCGCCCAGGATATCCTGTTGTTTACTTGCCTTTGAATACATATCCTGTCTTAAATATCTAATTGTCCCATTTCCTTTAACATCCTGTGTTTTAATGAGCTTCCTTCCAAGATGGAAAGTTTTAATCTTAGAGGAAACTGCTACACAATAGTGCCCCCTTTCTGAAAATGTTTAGGAGCAGAAATAATTCAGTTTTCTAGATTTTTGAATACTTACATTACATTATCTATAATGAAGTATATTGAGAATTAGACAAAATATAAAGACAAGGTTCATTTATGTTTGTTATATGTCTATGCGGAACACAAAGGGAATTCGTATACTAGGCTTTTCTATCCTTCCCCCACCCTTTTCCATCTTCCTTTTCCTTATATTTATTTGTATGCATAGATATGTGTATAGGCATGTGGGCATGTGGAGTTCAGAGGACAACTTGCAGGAGCTTGTTCTCTCCACCTACCATATGGGTCCTGGGGATCAACCTTGGGTCAGCAGGATGGGCAGCAAGCCCTTTTACCTATCAAGCCATTTTGCTGGCTTTCCCCTCACTTTTTTAGACAGGCTTTTGGTATGTAGCCAAAGTTGGCCTTGTACTCAGTCCTCCACTCCTCACCTCCCAAGTACTGGAATTACAGGTGTGTACCAATGTACCCGGCTTTTATAATATTTTCAGTACACTTTTGTTTTGACTGCGACTGATCATATAAGGTCAAACGTGGGATTTTCCACTTGTGGCATTATGCCTGTCCTAAAATGTTTTGGATTTGGGGGAATTTTTGTAATTTGGGTTTTCAGATTTCAACCTGTGAAATAAATCATAATTTATAATCACTGCCAATAGATAATCAACAAACCTCTAGACCTGTTTTTATCAGTGTTGAAGTTAGAACCTGATTCCCCCACAGGTATATGTTGCCTCCTAAATAACCCCATCATTAACTTCAGTCAGCCCTTCTAATTCTGTATCATTTCCCAAATGACTTTTCTCTGCTTGCAGAGCATTCTCATTCCTTCAATCATTTTTCAGTTGTTTTACTTTTGCAACATTTTCTGATGTTTTTGTTTTTCTTTTCTTTTCTTCCTTCCTGGCCTTCAAACACCTGGCTTCAGTCCCCCTTTCTAGGACAATACAATACTTGTTAGGAACAGTGGAGTGAGGGCCAGAATAAGAAAAACTGCTGTGCGGGTCCTGCTTTGAGGGTCCTACAAAATACTCAGTTCAAACCTTTATACCAAACATTTTTGGAGCAGTCCTAGGAAAATTTTGTCCCAATAGTGATCTCTAATTTGACTTAGGACTGTTAGTAAGCCAATAACAAAGTCAGATGCTCTTTTGTTCTCTTCTTTAGTTCTTACATATACCTCTGAAAGATAAAGTCCTTATATTGTTAAAATTAGTTCTTTATTTTTAAAGTATATTTTTAATTTAAAGAATAAATAAAAAGGCACAGGCATTCAAATTTAGGTATCTGGATAAACACTTAGCCAAAATTACCAAGAGAAAGCTGTTACTTTATGAACAAGAGCATTATTTTTGCCAATGTTAAAAACTGAAATTTCAAGCAAATGTTTGAATTAAAATTTTTTTATATTTATTTTTTCAAGTTCCTGGGTGTTTTTCATGTATGTCTGTGTATGATATGTGTGCCTGGTAGCTGTGGAGGCCAGCCAAAGTGTTGGACTGCCTGGGAATGTAGTTATGGATGGTAAGCTATCACGTGAGTACTGGAAATTGAATCTGGGTCCTATGTAGGAGCAGCCAATGCTTTTAACCCCTGCGTTTCTCTCTCCAGTCCAAATGTCTGAATTTTAAAACACTGTCTTCATCACTATGAGATGACAATTTACCAAAGAACATTTGAAGCTTTTTTCTGAGATTAATTATGTTAACAAATACCAATATTACTTGCTAAAATTTTAATATATAACAAATATAAGTGTTTTTATTGGATAAGTTAATATGCCAATGTTTAGACAATTTTCATAATTAGGGAATTAACATTTTCGAAATGACAATGTACAGTATTACACTGACAAATCATCAGTAAAAGATCCATTTAGAGGACTGGACTTTAGTGCTACTGCATGAAACCTACATCATGTTGTTTTGATTTCCACATTACAGGCAGTTAAAATAACGATCAACTGAATTTTAGTATTGTATGAAAAATTTATATCCACAACTATCTAAATAGGTTATTAAAATGTTGCTCTCAAACATAATTAGATAAAGGTAGCAAGTTCTAGTGTTCAACAGCACTGTGAGGTAACTATAGTTCAAATTATCCTATATATCAATCATATATTAATAACCAGAAGAGCCTGAAATCTCTAAACAAAGTAATATGGAGATGGAAATGTTAATTACCCTGATTTTATCAGTGAATACTTTATTGATATATGACTTATATATAAATACCATTGAAATACAAATATAATAACATGGAAAAATATCCCACATTCATGAATTAGAAGATTTAACACTGTTAAAATGCCAATACTTACAACATAAAATAAAGCCAGGAGGTGGTGATACACGCCTTTAATCCCAGCACTTGGGAGGCAGAGGCAGGTGGATCTCTGAGTTCCAGGTCAGCCTGGCCTATGGGACAGCCAAGGCTACACAAAGAACCCCTGACTCAAAACACCCCCACAAAAAATATGGCAATGCTTTCCTACATGATCTGTAGATTCGTCATCTGGATGAGAATATTTGCCTGAAGAAACTGACAAATTGATTCAAAAGTTTATAAGGAAAGTCAACTGACACAGAATAACCAAAGTAATCTTGAAAGAATATAAAAATTGGGTGGCTAAATCTTCCTGATTACAAAGCTTACTAAAGGAACAAAAAAATTGGGTATTATGGTACTACCATTAGGACAGACCTATACATCAATGAGATGTAACTGATAACTCAGAAATGCAGAAATGTATCTATGGTAAACTAATTTTTCACACGTGATATGAGACTATTCATAGGGAATGACTAGTCTTTGAAACAAAACTGTTCTGTGACAAGTAGATAATTACATATTAAAGAATGAAATAGCATTTGTGCTTAATGCCATATACAAAGATTAACTCAAAATGGATCAAGCCTTTTTTCATAGAACTGAGCAGCGAATTCTCACTCTGAAGGAACTAGATTAGTTACTGTGTTAGTAGGTTCTTATAAAATGAGGCTAACCTTCCTTTTTTTGTTTCTTATTTCACACTAGCTCACCCTCTCACCTTCTGCCATGTTATACTCTCATTACGTGCCTTCACTGATTTTGAACCCCTCCCAGCCTCCGGACCTATGAGACAAATTATATAGCAGACAATAGCCATCTAAAAAATGCACATTATATTTCATAGGGGAAAGTAGTCACCAGAAAAATCAAAGTCATCATAAACCACCATAAGTACACTCACTAGGATGGCAGGAATAATAATAATAACAATAATAATAATAATAATAATAATAATAATGATGATGATGATAATAATAATAAAAAACATTGCTAAAGAGGTAAAGAAATTTGAAGCTCTATATACTGCCATTGGGAATGTAAAATTGTGCAAATGCTTTGAAATGCAGTTTCTCAAATGATTAAGCATAGTTATATGACTAGCAATTTCACTTCTAGGTTCATACCCAAGAAAAGTAAAAGTATGTACAGAGAAGAACTTCTATGCAAATGTTTACAACAGCATTACTCATAATTACAATAAGATAGAAACAAGGTAAATGATCAATTGATCAATAAATGAATAAAATAGTATATTTGTAAAATGGAATATTTGATTATGAAAAGTAATGAAGAGCTGATAGTTGGTTCAACATGGGGGAACTTTAAAAATATGAAATAGTCTAAATTAAATAAGCCATTCACAAACTATACATATTATATGACTCCATATATATGAAACATTCAGAATATGCAACTCTATTAGAACAGAATATAAATTAGTGGTTCAGAAAATACAAGGGTTTATAAAAGGTTCAAAGTTTCTTTATGAGGAAATGGAATGTTGCCTGACTGTGGTTCCACTTATCTGAATACTATTATAGTAAAGTCTACTGAATTATCCATTTTTATGGGTGAATTGTATGACATTCACTTTTTAAAAAGATTTAAATAAAGTAGATTCTTTAGATGCATGTGTCTGTGAAATCGTATGCCACATGTGTGTGGACAACTGCAGAGGCTAGAAATGGTCGATGGGTCCCTTGGTGCTGGCTTTCCATGTGGCTAAAATTGTCAATATGGGGTGCCAAGAACTAAACTTGGATCCTCTAAAGATCAGCAAGTATTCTTGACTGTTTATCCATCTCTCCAACCACCCCCAACACATTCATTTTTCAAATTGAATGTAGTATAGCCTATTGTGCTTGATTTCTTTTCTTCATGATAATACCTGTGATTTTCCTTTATATTTTTGCATAAACCAGAGCCTATTTTCTTTTCTTGCTTTGCAGTATTCCACTATACAAACATTATTCAATTTATTTAATTCATCTTTCTGTTGACATGGTTGTTTCAGATTTTTAGCTCTTATGAATAAAAATAATGTGAAGATGCCTGTGCATATTTTAGTGAATAGATACATTTATTCCACTTGAATATATGCCTATGGGTGAGACTGCAAAGTCATTGCTAAGATGTGTGTGTGTGTGTGTGTCATGTTTTAGTAGATACCACTAAACAGTTTTCCAAAGTGGTTTTACCAATGGTATGCCTCCCAGCTGTGCTCCCCATCCTTAGAACAGTTGGTATTAAAAAACCTTTTAAAATTTATTATCACAGGGGTGGGACATGCATACCTTGGTGTGCATGTGGAGGTGAGAAGACAATTTGCACACTCAGTTGCCTCTACCTTTCCATAGGTCCTGGAGACTGAATCCAACTCAATGAATTTGCATGCTTATAAAGCAAGTGCTTTTGCCCATTGAGCCATCTTGCTGGCCCAATAATTGTTATTTTGATCTTCAATTTGTATGCAGTATGTGGGAGTTTGAGTAAGAAATGTCTTCCATGGGCTCATGGATTATAACACTTCATCCCTAGTCGGTGGTACTGTTTGGAACCTTTAGGAGATAGAGCCTTGTAGAGAAAGTATGTCACTGGGAACAGGCTTTGAGGGTTTATGGTCTTGCCCGACTTCCTGCTCTTTCTCTCTGCTTCTTGTATGAGGATGAAAATTTGATCAGATAGCTTCCCACTTCTGCTGACAGGAATGCCCTAACTGTTGTCATGCCTTCTCCACCATGATGGATGGTATCCCTTTGGAACTGCCATCCTAAATATCCCCTTTTCTCTTCTAAGTTTCATGTGGCCATGCCAGCATTTTAGCACAACAGAGGGTTATCAATACATAGTAGCAACACACTTTACTTCTTCTTTGTATTTCCTTGATGAATAGTGATATCAAGCATCTTTTCTGTTACTTATTGACTACTTGGATATTTTCTTTTGTGATGTCCCCATGTAATTCTTTTGCCTACTTTGTATTGAGCTATAGGAGTATTTTTTTACATAGTCTGAAATATGTCAAATTTATGTGTTGTTTTCTTCCTAGTTGTGGTTTGTACTTTTTTCAGTGGTAGCTTTTGACAATCTGAAGTTCCCTATTTTGTTGGTGTTCTGTTTTGTTTTTAGAGACAGGGTTTCTCTGTGTAGTCCTTGTTGTCCGGGAACTTGCTCTGTAGACCAGGTTGACCTCAAACTCAAAGATCTGCCTGTCTCTCCTTCCCAAATGCTGGAATTAAAGTTTTATGTCTCCACTGCCAGGTTTGACAGTCTGAAGTGCTTAATTTTATCAAAGTGTGTTTTATTGTTATTTTCTTATATGGTTGATAATTTGCATTCTCAGGGTCATAACTATATTCCTCTACAATTTTTCTTAAAAATCTTGTTTTACACTGCGATGCTACATCTTTGAGATAGAATCTTACCATACAGCCAAGGATGGGCTTGAATTCCTGATCTTAAGTGGTCTTCCTGACTCAGCCCCCTGGGTAGCCATGATTACAGAATGTGCCAATGTGATCAGCCTTTCTCAAGTCTATGATTAAACATGGTGTGTGTGTGCGTGCGTGCGTGCATGCGTGTGTGTGTGTGTGTGTGGTGTAAAGGGAGACCAGTGTTAATGTTTTTCCCATATTTACATAAAATTATCCCAACATTTTAATATAAAACAAGAGCAACACAACAGCTCTTTTCCCATTGCAAATTATTAGACACACTGCTGCAAATCAAATCACTATTTTTCGGTCTATTTCCAGATTCTATTCTGGATTCTTTGTTTGGGATTTAAGTTCTAGAATTCTACCTATCTTTTTCACAATTGCCCTTTTTATATTCATAAAGATTTTCATATTATCCTTCCAATTTATGCAACTGAATCAGGGGATTCTTTAAATCTATGGATCAAATTAAAGAAGACTTCATAATACTTACTTTTCTAGCCCATGAACATACATGTGTATATACATACACACATGTATATAAACCTCATTTATTTAGGTCTTTAAAATTTTCCAGTGTTTAAGCATGTCCATGGAGCAGTTTCCATCTATGGTGGGAGACCTCTGCCTGGGCCACCAGGGCTCCATAGACAAATAGCACTGGGAGAAAGCTAGCCTCCCAGGCCCTCAGGACACAGGGACTGAGAAAAAGCCTGGGACAGGAGCCTTCCGGTTTCCATCTGTGGCAAGAGACCTCTGCCTGGGCCACCAGGGCTCCATAGTCAAATAGTGCCAGGAGAAAGCTACCCTCCCAGGAGTGTGGAAAAGCTGTGAGTGAAGTTAAGACAAGCACCACTGCTCAGAGGGACCCGCCAAGAATCCTCGGGCCACAGGGACTGAGGAAATGCCGGAGACAGGAGCCTTCCGTTTTCCATCTGTGGTGGGAGACCTCTGCCTGGGCTACCAGGGTTCCATAGCCAAATAGTGCCAGGAGAAAACTAGCCTCCCAGGCATGTGGACAAGCCTGTCTGCTCAGAAGGACCCACCTGGAATCCCAGTACACAGTGATTGAGGAGTGGCCTTCTGGTTTCCTTCAGTGGCCAGGGAGCTGATCCTGTGACACAGGGCTCTATACTCAAATAGTGCCAGGAGAGAGCTGGTATCCCAGGAGTGCTGACACATCTTCCAGCACAGGCAAGAACCACTTCTATTCAAATTCACTGGATCAAGAGGGACCCTTGCAGAGCTATCTGGACACAGGAACCAAGGGACAGCTGGGGACTAGATCCTTCTGGTTTCTGTCTGCACCCGAGAGCTGACCCTGTGACACAGCTCTCCAAACCCAAATTCCTCTCAGAGAGAGCTGATCTTCAAGGAATACTGACATAGAGGCTTGAGGAAAGGACAAGCCACAGCCAGAGAAAGTAAGACCAGCTAACACCAGAGTTAACTAGATGGTGAAAGGCAAGGGCAAGAACATAAGGAACACAAACCAAGGCTACTTGGCATCATCAGAACCCAGCTCTCCCACCACAGCAAGCCCTGGATACCCCAACACACCAGAAAAGAAAGACGCAGATTTAAAATCAGTTTTCATGATGATGATAGAAGACTTTAAGAAAGAAATGAAAAACACGCTTAAAGAAATACAAGAGAACACAGGTAAACAACTAGAAGCCCTTAAAGAGGAAACACAAAAATCCATTAAAGAATTACAATAAACACAATCAAACGGGCAGAATTACAGGAAAACACAAGGAAATGGATGGAGGAAATTAACAAAACCAATGTCAAGGTGGGAATATGGGAGTGGGCGGGTGGGTGGGTGGGAGGTGGAATTCCCTCATAGAGGTGGGGGAGGGGGAAGGGATAGGTGGTCTCCAAAGAGGAGACCTAGAAAGAGGGAAACATTGGAAATGTAAATAAAGTATCAAAAACAAAAAACAAAAAAACCCCAAAAAACAAAACAAAACAAAACAAAAAAACCCTAGATCTGTAGCCTATCAACAAAAATTAAAATTCTAGCTATAATTATTTTCTGTCAGATAATTTTTGAAGAATTTCTCAGATGGGGAGGTTAAAGTTAGGAGTTCTAATTTCACACCAGATACAAAAGGATTTTTAAAAATCATAGCATATTACCTAATTTGTCTAATCAGATGTAAAGGTCTCTATGCAATTTGATCTTCCTTGATCAACTTCACTGCCTCTGGCTCATACAGTGCTGCTTCTCAATGTGTAATCTTAGACTATTTTGTCTTAGCATCATTTTTCAAAATTATAAAGTATTTTTGTATTTTTAACCTAACTCAATGTTTTGCAGTATAATCTTATAGAATGAAATTCATCTATTTTAAGTGATGTTTAAAAAAAGAAGTGGGTGCTGGCTGGTGGTAAAAGGCACTTGCTGCCAAGCCTGAGTTCAATCCTACATGGAAGAGAACCCACACAGAAGGGTTTTGTTTCTGGATGGAGCCTGGGGTGTCCCATGCTTGTGGCTAGGCCTCTGACTCAGCCACACCCCGCATGCATACCATTATGCTTAGCAGACAATTCAAATAAATGAAAATGCACAGTAAAAAAAAAAAAGAAAAGAAAGAAATAGAAGCAGTCATTAAAAGTCTCCCAACCAAAAAAAAAAAAAAAAACCAAAAAACAAAACAAAACAACAAAATAAACCAACCCAGGACCAGATGGGTTCACTGCAGAACTCTATCAGACCTTCAAAGAAGACCTAATACCAATACTCTTCAATGTATTCCACAAAATAGAAACAGAAGGAACACTACCCAATTCCTTCTATGAAGCCACAGTTACACTGATACCAAAACCTCACAAAGACCCAACAAAGAAAACTTCAGACCAATTTCCCTTATGAATATCGATGAAAAA
>CM052722.1:47864455-47875632 GCA_028551405.1 Uromys caudimaculatus
AAATCATTAGACTTCCTATACTCGAAGCATAAACAGGCTGAGAAAGAAATTAGGGAAATGACACCCTTCACAATAGTCACAAACAATATAAAGTATCTTGGTGTGACTCTAACCAAACAAGTGAAAGATCTGTATGACAAGAACTTCAAGTCTCTGAAGAAAGAAATCAAAGAAGATAACAGAATATGGAGAGATCTCCCATGCTCATGGATTGGCAGGATTAATATAGTAAAAATGGCCATCCTGCCAAAAGCAATCTACAGATTCAATGCAATCCCATCAAAATCCCAACTCAATTCTTCATAGACTTAGAAAGAGCAATTCTCAAATTCATTTGGAACAACAAAAAACCCAGGATAACAAAAACTATTCTCAAGAATAAAAGAACTTCTGGGGGGATCAGCATTCCTGACCTCAAGCTGTACTACAGAGCAGTAGTGATAAAAACTGCATGGTATTGGTACAGTGACAGGCAGGTAGATCAATGGAATAGAATTGAGGACCCAGAAATGAATCCACACACCTACGGTTACTTGATTTTCAACAATGGAGCTAAACCCTTCCACTGGAAAAAAGACAGCATTTTTAACAAATGGTGTTGGTTCAACTGGCGGTCTACATGTAGAAGAATGAGAATTGATCCATTTCTATCTCCCTGTACAAAGCTCAAGTCCAAGTGGATCAAGGACCTCCACATAAAACCAGATACACTGAATCTATTAGAAGAGAAAGTGGGGAAAAGTCTTGAACACATGGGTACAGGGGAAAAGTTCCTGAATAGAAGAACACCAACAGCTTATGCTCTAAGATCAATAATCAACAAATGGGACCTCATGAAATTGCAAAGCTTCTGTTAAGGCAAAGGACAGTGTCAGTAGGACAAAACGGCAACCAAAAGATTGGGAAAATATCTTTACCAATCCTACGTCCTATAGATGGCTAATATCCAATATATACAAAGAACTCAAGAAGTTAAACTCCAGAGAACCAAATAACCCTATCAAAAAATGGGGAACAGAGCTAAACAGAGAATTCTCAACTGAGGAAACTTGAAGGGCTGAGAAGCATCTAAAGAAATGTTCAACATCCTTAGTCATCAGGGAAATGCAAATCAAAACAAGTCTGAGATTCCACCTCACACAAGTCAGAATGGCTAAGATCAAAAACTCAGGTCACAGCAGATGCTGGCGAGGATGTGGAGAAAGAGGAACACTCCTCCATTGATGGTGGGATTGCAAGCTGGTACAACCACTCTGGAAATCAGTTTGGCGGACCCTCAGAAAAATGGACAAAATACTACCTGAGGACCCAGCTATACCACTCCTCGGCATATATGCAGATGATGCTCCAACATGTAATAAAGACACATGCTCCACTATGTTCATAGCAACCATATTTATAATAGCCAGAAGCTGGAAACAACCCAGATGTCCCTCAACAGAATGGATACAGAAAATGTGGTACATCTACACAATGGAATACTCCTCAGCTATTAAAAACAATGACTTCATGAAATTCGCAGGCAAATGGATGGAACTTCAAAATATCATCCTGAGCGAGGTAACTCAGACACAAAAGAACAAACATGGTATGTACTCACTGATAAGTGGATATTAGCCCAAAAGTTCAGAATACCCAAGTTTCACTTCACAGTAACTATTGCACTGAGTATGAGGTCCCAGATGAAGGAGTTGGAGAAGGGTCTGAAGGAGCTGAGGGAGTCTGCAGCCCCATGGAGGGAGAAACAGTGTCAACTGGCCTGACCCCCTGGTGCTCCTGGAGGCTGGACCACCAACCAAAGAATACACATGGAAGGACCCATGGTTCGGACCACATATGTGGCAGAGGAGGGCCTTGTTGTCCATCAGGGGGAGGAGAGGTCCTTGGGCCTGAGGGTGTTAGATGCCCCAGTATAGGGGAATGTCAAGGTGGGAAGATGGGAGTGGGTGGGTCGGTGGGTGCGTGGGAGAATATCCTCATATAGGCAGGGGGAGGGGGAGGGGATAGGGGGTTTCCAAAGTGGAGACCTGGAAAGGGGGAAATATTTGAAATGTTAATAAAGTATCAAAAATTAAAAATTTTTAAAAAAGAAATTAAATTTCAGATCTAAAAAAAAAAAAAGAATGCCTGTATAGAGGTATACATCTTTCCTCATTGCTTCATTTTTATACAGTTAATTTATTTTGATGCTACTTAAAGTGATATTTTAAGTTTTTTCAATCATATTTTGCTAGAATATAGTAATAGAATTTTGTATAATTGCTTGTATCTACTAACCATACCAAACCACTTACTTTTTCCAACATTAATTAAAATAAAACACAGATAATAAAAACCACATTATCAGTGTGCCTGTCTGCTTATGCACATGCACAGAGACATATGCATAACATATTTGAAAGTTTCAATTTTCTCTAACATGATTGGTATATCAGGGAACATTTACACATATATAATGTAAATTAAGTGCTTGCTTATGTTCCATTTTCTATGTGAAGTAAAAGATGAATACAGAGAACTCCACCAAACTGTACTATGCTGTATAGGAATACATAAACGTCATGGAGGTGCACAACTCAAATTTGTATCAGCTACCTCGGTGCACTGCGTGTGGTATGAGGTACATCTGTCTACGCCTATTGCTGCAACTTCCTCTCAAATTCAGACCCTCCTTCCATTACTTCCTATTTCACAAGCTGCAAGCTCTTTGATATTGTCTTCCACAAGCAGTTATCAAGTCTATTTCAAGCCAAAATGGCATATTTATTGTAGTATTGATGTACTTTAGTCATTTAACATATACCAAACTATAATTTTATTTGGTTGTTATGTGTTTTTAAGTTCTCATGTATATTCCTAACCCAATTTCTCCCACATCTCCTTAGCATTTATCACACACATTTGCATGGTAGAATCATTTTTCTAACACATGTGTCATGCTATAGTAGAAATAACCATACATGTAAGGAATGTATATAATTGCTAGCCAATATACCAATGAAAATCAAAGTTCTTAACTAGAGCACAGTATTGGGTATAATATTTTTGTCCTTAACCTTGTGTCCAAGTCAAAACAGTATTTTCCAAAGTTATTTAAATTACCTGTCTTTCCTAAGCTCCTTCAGTATGTTTGTGCAGTTAATTTTTTATAGTCAGATTCATTTATCACAGTATGAATCCTATCTGTAGTTCCCTTTGCTGTCTGATTTATTTTTATATTGTATACAATAAAATTATTCTTTATGGTATATAGTTATATGGGTTTTAATAATATATTCATATGTAAACATACATGTATACTTTCACAACTCCTTACAAACATCCCTTTGTCCTATTTTACTTCTTATAATGCCTCTTTATAGTGAATTCATCTCATTTAAAACCTCTGGCCATCACTAAAGTTATTTTTGGTTCCTATATTTTTATTTATTCCAGGATGTCAAACAAATGTGATTATATCCATATAATTCATATAGATATAGTCAGGCAATTTTTAAGCTAGCAAATACATTTAACATCAGCTTACATGAATAGTATTTCCTTGCAAAGGTATATCACAGTTCATTTATCCATTTCAGTTTACCTTCTGTGTTCCTGTTAGAATTAGATGGGCATATCCTAGGAATGGCAGATTGGTCAGTTCTCTATGACACCTTCAAAGTCATGGTTTATAGAAAAAGCTCCACTCTTACAATCTCTTTAGAGAGGCAGAATTCCCAACCAATATACATCCAGGGCAAGGAGTGTTTCCTCCACTCTCCAATACAGAAAATAAGAACAAGAGTCAGGTATGGTCGTACATATCTGTGATCCCAGCACTCAGGAGGCTGAAGCCGAAGAATGAAAGTTTGGGCCAGGTTGGGCAAATTGAGGTTGAGAATCCAACAAACTACTGTGACTGAGAACTATACTCCCAGGTGGCCTGATTCACGGTCTACTACTAAAAGACATATCGAAAAAGAGAGATGTAAATGCCTAGAAGGCTGGAAAACAGAACCCAAGAGATTAATTTTTTGAAGTGTTTGGCCCAACAAAGAGAGAAAGAATCTAGGAAAATTTTGAAAATGGTCTTATATCAAGATGATCACAGATGGTCTTTACAAGCCAGCCAGGAAAACGTGATCAGTTAAACCCAAAATGTGAAATTGGAGTCGGGAATTATTCCAGCACACTGTTGAGTGGAAGCCATGATAGCACATATCTCATTTCTTGACACAAGTGGGGAATTATTCACATTCCATCATCAAAAATTAATTAAGCAGTAATATTGGTAATATTTGTTAGAGTGAAGATGTCATCTTCCAGTCTTAGTTTTCTGCATATTTTCATCAAGAATGGGTATTAAATTTTTCTTTCATGCTTCTCTTTCATTAAGCTGAGCACATTTCCTCCTTCTATTGTTTAATGTGTACTACCTTTTACATTGGTGAATTCTTTAACTAAATACTAATTGGCCATAAATTATTCTGTTTGTATTTCACTGAATTAAACTTCTTCATTTTTGTGGGGGAGGGACTTCTGTACCTATCACTCAAGATGAAGATAGTTTTGTTTGCTTATCTTGTTTTATTGAGTGATGGATACTCTTTCTTGATTTTGACATCAGCATCATGGTAGCCCCGTAAGATCAATGTATTACTTATGTATTTTTCATATGTTTTAAAAATAGAATTAAATCACTTTTCTCCTCTTTTGCCTTCCTCTAGCCCCCTCTGGCTATGCTCCCTCTATTCCTCTTATGTCTTCCCTACATTCACAGATTGATAGACTCTTTTTCTTTGATTATGATTATTACATGTATGTGCGTATGCATACATGCATACATAAATATGCACACACACATAGAGACAGACACACACACCACCGAGTCCATTTTTGTTGCTTATGTGATATTGTTTCAGAGATGACCACTCTGCACTGGGCAACCAATCAGGGAGTTCATCCCTGGGAGAGGCTATTTCTCCTTTTCCCAGCAGTCACTGGTTGCTTATAGTTTTTTGTCTAGGCGTGGGGAAGAGATATTCATACAAGATTGCTTTTATTATGTATCTTATTTTTATTTTTATGTATTTTATTATAGTGTGTGTGTGTGTGTGTGTGTGTGTGTGTGCGCGCGCGCGTGCGCGTGCGCAGGTGTATTTACATAGGTGGGTGCATATGTGTGGAGGCCAGAGGTTGATGGTAAGTATGTTTCTCAGTCCTCTCCACGTTATTCAACCCAAAGCAAGTAGAGAAAAGCTTGGTGGAAGATGTTTATAATCCTAGCATTTGGGAGGCTGCTGCAAGATCATGAGTTTAAGGATTATCAAGAAAAGATATAGAAGGGAGATCATAACAATGACAACAGCAGAAAACAGTGAAATAGAAAACAAACATACAAAACAGAAAATACAAAGTCAGTAAAGACATTAATTTTTGGGGGGGGGTTGATTAATATGATTAATACAGTTGCTACGTATCTTATGAGATAGATCAAGAAAACCTCAAAATACCATTTAACCCAATACTAGTAATTTAAAAGTGGATATCTCTACAAATTCTTCAGACATTACAAACATAATAATCAAGGAAATTTGAATCAAAATGACCCTGAGATTCCACCTTACACCCATCAGAATGGCTAAGATAAAAATCTCAAAGGACAGCAGATGCTGACAAAGTTGTAGAGAAAGAAGAACACTCCTCCATTGCTGGTGGGAGTGCAAACTTGTACAACCACTCTGGAAATCAATCTGATGGTTTCTCAGAAGATTAGGAATAGCTCTACCTCAAGACCCAGCTATACCACTTCTGGGTATATACCCAAAAGATGCTCCACCATCCCACAAGGACACTTGCTCAAATAATGTTAATAACAACCATATTTCTAATAGCCAGAAACTAGAAATAACCTACATGTCCCTCAGCTGAAGAATGGATAAAAAAATGTGGTACATCCACACAATGGAATACTATTCAGCTATTAAAAACAAAGACATCATGAATTTTGCAGGAAAATGAATGGAACTAGAAAATATCATCCTGAGTGAGGTAACCCAGACCCAAAATGATATGCATGTTATATATTCACTTATAAGTAGATGGGGAGCAAGTGGACCTTGCCACTAGACAGAAGACCTGGTAAGGTAGAAGCAAGTTAAAAAACCCCAGGGAATTTTCATAATTGAGAATGGCAGGCATCAGAACCAGATCCCAGCCAGGGTCTACCTGTCCTGGAATGCATAACCATGGCACCCCATTGAGAGGACCACAACAACCAATCAGGTAGCATAAAAACCTAGAGATCTCTTCATGCTAATGGCATATCTAAATAGGCCCATAGTGTTTAGCCAAAGACCTTCCCTTCCTGGGCATCCCTTCCTGCAAAGGTATTTAATCCCTGGCTCACCCTGAGTAAGACATATGCATTCGCATCCACCATAACAATAAAATAGTTTAGACAAGCAAGGACCATCTCCTTCATCAAGGATCACCACGTGGTGGGAGGGGGGGAACTTTGTCACAAAGAGCTGCTCCTAAATCCCCTGAGAATGATTCTCTTCCAGCCTCTCCATTCTCACAGCCAGACTGGAGGGCCCTTGTTCCCAACTCCTCACTGCAGGAGCCTGAGAACCACCATTCTCAACTCCTTAAGGTCCCCAGTGGTGTCTGGGTACACAGGAAATTGAAAAACACAGCATCTGTCTCAGCCTCTGATGTTTCTCACTGGGGGAAACACGGGCTGGGACCCCCTAAGTTGGATTGTGTTTTGCCTTCCCTGAGCAACATACATGCTGGTGGCACTCTACATCCCAGTGATGAGGCAGGCATGCAGTTCAACAAATGGATACTAGCCATTAAGTACAGGAGAACCATGCTATAATCAACAGACGCAAAGAAGCCAAATAAACAGGAGACACAACGGAAGATGGTTGAATCCTTCTCAAAAGTGAAAACAAAATAGATATCGCAGGTTAAATGGAAGGAGGGAACTGGCCCAACTTGAGATCCACCCCATGAGCAAGTACCAGTGCCTGACACTATTAATAATACTCTGTTATGCTTGCAGACAGAAAGGCTCCACCCAGAAGCTGACTCAGGGAGAGGCAGCTACCCATACCCTAACAGTGGATGGAGCTTGGGGATGCTTATGGAAGAATAGAAGGAAGGATTGTGGTGCCTAAGGGGATAGGAACTCCAAAAGAAGACCAACAGAGTCAATTAACCTCGACCCTTGGGGATCTCAAGTCTGAACCACTAACCAAAGAGTATACATGGGCTGGACCTAGGCCTCCTCACACCTATATAGCAGATGAGCAGCTTGATCTTCATGTGGGTCCTGAACAACTGGAATGGGGCTATCTCAAAAGCTATTGCCTGTACAAAGGATATGTTCTTCTAGCTGGGCTGTCTTGCCTGGCCTCAGTGGGAGAGGATGTGCCTAGCCTCACAGAGACTTGATGTGCCAGGGTGGAGGAAACCCTGGGGAGTTCTCCACCCTCTCAGAGGAAAAGGGGAGGGAGGATGGGGAAGAATTGTGTGTGTGTGTGTGTGTGTGTGTGTGTGTGTGTGTGTGTGTGTGTGTGTGTGTGTGTGTGTGTGTAGGGTGACAGGGAGGGAGAAGTGAGCGGGATGTAAAGTGAATAAGTAACAAACAAATAACAAAAAAAGATCAAAAGTCTGAGGCCAGCAAAAGCTACAAAGTGAGAAAAGCACAGGGTTAGGGGGCTTGCAACAGTACAAAGTGTGACACACATGTTCACAGTCTCTGCTCATCAGCTATGTCTGTGAGTTTATGTAAACTGCAGCCTTCAAATTTTCGTTTGCACTTAAAATTTTGAGTAAAGGTTAAATATAAACCAAGTGGTTGTTAGTTTATTCCTGTAATTCCAGCACTCAAGAAGCAACAAATTGAAAGGGCAGCCTAGGATACATATTGAGTCTATTTCAAGAAAGAAAGCAAGACAAAATAAAACTGATTCTCTCCCCTAATAAACAGCAATAAATAGTTAAAATCATATTATGTACAATAATGAAAAATAAGTGTGCAGCTCTCTTAAGAAAATGAAGCTTGCCCCTGAGCTGGTGTGTGTAGAGGGCAGGGTACTAGAGAGAGGTCTATGAGAGGGAAGGCATGTATCTATGTGTGCCTTTCTTCCCTTCTTTTCTTTCTATTTCTTTTCCTTTTCTTTTCAACTCTCTCAGGCCCATGAAGAGTTAAGGAACTCCAAGCCTCTTGCCTGGCCAGTGAGAGGCCTCGGCCAAAGAGAAAAGAACCCAAGTGACTAGGTTTCTTTTTGCCTGCTACAAGAGTTAGTGGACAGAAGCCAGCTGCTTTTGGCACCCTGGAATAGCAAGAAAGAGTTAAATCACCAGAAGTCATCAGCTTCTGGCCCCAGAGATAGAAAAAGTTAAATTGGCTGATTGCCAATGCCACCTTCATGTGAGTGCCTCAGTTTGCCCTGTGATGTAAAGCTGGTTCTCTTCACAGATAACTCTAACTTGTGTTGAGTTGACAATAAACTAGCTAGGATAGTCTCCCTACTTTTCATGACAGTATAGTTATTTGCATTGCTCCTAAGAATTTGCCTTTTTTTCCAACCAGGATATGAATGAAAAACCTGAGTGCACAGTTAAAGCCTTGCCTAGAGAATCACGATTAAAATGATATATATGTAATTCTACATGATGGTTATGATAAGTTCCATTTAAGACTATGGTAGAATTTCTAGTAACCTCATAAAGCAAGTGCCCACAAAAGTGTCTCAGGAAATTGAGCTGACTTATTATAGGCTCTTAAAAGACAAAGTTACTTTCAGAATCCTTGGTAAATTCGTATGTTCTCAAGAAAGAGGACTTCCCTAAATTCATGAGCATGACAAGTGACATCTGACAATATTTCTTGGAGTTCATTACCTAGTTTTGTAATAGCTTATAAGAGGCTTCAGGAATCTATCCTGAGATTCCCTATTAACACTTTTAGTCAGAAGTGGGCTTAGTATTTGGCTAGTGCTATATAGCTTTAAACTTACAATGTAAATTTGAGGAGTTCTATTTGTTTGTTTTTGAGACAGGGTCTCACTATATAGTCCTGCTGTCCTGCAACTCACAGGATCTACCTGTCTCTATCTCTGTGTTTGAAGTAAAAGTACGTGTTATCATGCCCAGTAAAGAGATCTGTTTGGGTAATATACCAATATTGTTGTGTTTATGTAAGTAATCATTGCAAAACTAGTAAAATTAGCCTGGTTTGTGATCAAGAGTACAATCTCTCTACGATTCTCATGAGCATAGATGAGAGTAGGGAATGGGACGCTAGCCAAGGAAAATTGTGAAAGACTGTGAAAGAGGGAAAATAAATTACCAAGTGCCCTATCTAATGTACCCTTCAGAGATATCTCTACTTAAATGGATTCTGAGTTATTTTTAACTCAACAAGTCATAGGAAACTTACTAAATAAGAGTTAATATTATCTAAAGAATGAGGAGTGTTCTGACATGGAGAGAAAAATGGAACACTGAATAGTTTTGCATTTATTCATAAATTTAAGAATAATTAAATTAATTAATTTATGTGTATATAGGTGTTTGTCTGCATGTGTGTTAGTTTACCACTCGGGTGCCTTCTGCTTGCAGAGGCCAGAAGACAGTTTTAGATCCCCTGGGAATGGACTTACTAAGGTTGTGAGTGGCTATGTGGTCGCTGGGAATAGAACCAGAACCCAGGTCCTCTGGAAGAACAGTCAGTGTTCTTAACGATGCAGCCATCTATCCAGCCTCTACTTCAAAATTCTAAATTGTGTGTTTGTTTTTTGAGTCATGTGAAAAACTTAACAGTACCCTTATTAATGAGCTAATAAAATTTTGACATCTTCTCAAAAATGAAAATTAAATCTTTAAAACGTGGAGATGGAAGACAACAGCCAAACACAATTTGTTGATAGAGAATTGGTAAAAGAAACCCAAATATGCCAGTTGGCATAGAAGAAGATAAAAATAATAGAATAAAACACACATTTAAAAACAATTATAGGTGGGTGGAGACCTCTGCCTGGGCCACCAGGAGTCCATAGCCAATGAGGACCAGGAGAGTGGAAAAACCATGAGTGGGGTTAAGGGGAGCAACACTGCTCACTGAGACCTGCCCGGAACCGGTGGGATACAGGGCCTGAGGAGAACTCGAGGGCAGGGAATCTCTGAACCTTCCAGTTTCCATCTGTGGGTGGAGACCTCTGCCTGGGCCACCAGGGGTCTGTGCCTGGGGACCTCAGCCTGGGCCACAGGAGAGAGCGGGTATCCCAGGAGTGCTGACACAACTTTGAGCACAGGCAAAACCACCACTCCACTTCTGTTCAAACTCACTGGATCAAGAGAGACCCTTGTAGAGCCATCAGGACACAGGAACCAAGGGACAGCTGGGGCCAAGATCCTTCTGATTTCTGTCTGCACCCCAGAGCGGACCCTGTGCCACAGCTCTCCAAACCCAAACACCTCTCAGAGAGAGCTGGTCTTCAAGGAGTACTGACACAGAGGCCTGCAGGAGGGGTAAGCCACAGCCAGACAGAGTAAGATCAGCTAACATCAGAGTTAACAAGATGGCAAAAGGCAAGGGTAAGAACATAAGGAACAGAAACCAAGGCTACTTGGCATCATCAGAACTCAGCTCTCCCACCACAGCAAGCCCTGGATACCCCAACACACCAGAAAAGCAAGACGTGGATTTAAAATCATTTCTCATGATGATGATACAAGACAATGGACAATTTTCTACACAGATGCCAAATACCAAAGTTAAGTCAGGATCAGATAAACCATCTAAACAGTCCCATAACGCCTAAAGAAATACAAGCAGTCATTAAAAGTCTCCCAACCAAAAAAGCCCAGGACCAGATGGGTTCACTGCAGAATTCTATCAGACCTTCAAAGAAGAACTAATACCAATACTCTCCAATCCATTCCACAAAATAGAAACAGAAGGAACACTACCCAATTCCTTCTATGAGGCCACAATCACACTGATACCAAAACCTTACAAAGACCCAACAAAGAAAGAAAACTTCAGACCAATTTCCCTTATAAATATTGATGCAAAAATACTCAATAAAATTCTCGCAAACCGAGAACACATCAAAACGATCATTCATCATGATCAAGTAGGCTTCATCCCAGGGATGCAGAGATGGTTCAATAACCAGAAA
>CM052722.1:47876132-47925929 GCA_028551405.1 Uromys caudimaculatus
GACACAGGGGAAAAGTTCCTGAACAAAACACCAATGGCTTATGCTCTAAGGTCAAGAATCGACAAATGGGACCTCATGAAATTGCAAAGCTTCTGTAAGGCAAAGGACACAGTCAATAGGACAAAATGGCAACCAAGAGATTGGGAAAAGATCTTAACCAATCCTATGTCCGATAGAGGGCTAATATTCAATATATAAAAAGAACTCAAGAAGTTAGACTCCAGAGAACCAAATAACCCTATCATAAAATGGGGAGCAGAGCTAAACAGAGCATTCTCAACTGAGGAAATTCGCAGGGCTGAGAAGCTCCTAAAGAAATGCTCAACATCCTTAGTCATCAGGGAAATGCAAATCAAAACAAGTCTGAGATTCCACTTCACACCAGTCAGAATGGCTAAGATCAAAAACTCAGGTGACAGCAGATGCTGGTGAGGATGTGGAGAAAGAGGAACACTCCTCCACTGTTGGTGGGATTGCAAGCTGGTACAACCACTCTGGAAATCAGTTTGGCGGACCCTCAGAAAAATGGAAATAATACTACCTGAGGACCCAGCTATACCACTTCTGGGCATATACCCAGAAGATGCTCCAACATGTAATAAAGACACATGCTCCACTATGTTCATAGCAGCCATATTTATAATAACCAGAAGCTGGAAACAACCCAGATGTCCCTCAGCAGAGGAATGGATACAGAAAATGTGGTACATTTACACAAGTTTGCCTTTTCCAGAAAACCATAGCGTTACAAAGACATGATTTGTATGTATTCTTTCAGACTGGCTTCACTTAGTAAAATGCATTTAAGATTTCTCTACATCATTTTCTAGCTTGATATATCATATTTTAGTACTTAATCATGTTCTGTATATGAAATGTACCACATTTTACTGATTAATTCACCTATATTGAAGGATACATTAGGTGCTTTTAAGTTTAGGTAATTAAGAATGAAGTTTCCATAAACATGAATACAACTTCTTGTGTCACCATAAATATTTACCTCATTTGGGTAAATACAAAATAGTACAATTGTTGAAATATACTGTTAAGATTAAGTTTAATTTTTAAAGGATCTCCAAACTTCCAAAGTGACTATACCACATTTCCATCTGTAATATGTGAGAGTTCTCTTGGTTTGTACTGTCACTGGGATTTGTTTTTGCCAGTGTTTTGGATTTGGTAATTTAAATGTGTCTAGTAGTATCTTAGTATGGTTTTCATTTGAAAGTCCCTAGTGATTGTATGTGGAAGCATATACACACATACAAACACATACATCAAAAACCCATAGATCACTTAATGATGGGGAGAAAGGCAAGTATCCTTATAGAAGAAAGTTATTATGTCACTAGGCAACATAAGTTTATGGGAATCACTGTTGTATATGCAATCCTTTTTTTTTTTTGGAAACAGGGTTTTTCTGTGTACCCTGGGCTGTCCTGGAACTCACTCTGTAAACCAGGCTGGCCTGGAACATATTGAGGTCTGCCTGCCTGTGTCCTGCATACTGGGATTAAAGGTGTAAACTGCCGCCATCACCACCGCCTGGCAAATCAATCCATTTTTAACTGTTATATTATTAAGCTATGTATGATACATGATTGTATACATAAATGTTTATAGTGTTAGGGATCAAACCCAGGGCCTCACATGGTAGGTACATTCTACCCTGAGTTCTATCTTCATCTTTCGAGCATTCACACACATACACTTAGACTATAAATACTTGGATCTATCTATTATCTATCCATCCATCCATCCATCCACCTATATATCTTCTCTCATCTATTACCTAGTTGTATTCCTGGAGAGAAGATAGGATTTTGGAGGGACAGCTAGCATTCTGCCATACTTTCATTAATTAAAATCACTGAGACTACGTATTTTGCTCTAAGCAATGCTCCAGCCTTTTAGATTCTAGTATGAAGTTTTTCTTTTTTCCCCCTCAAAATAATTGGTATCTATGGAGACCTGACTCACATATCACAGCTATCTATTCTATAGCAAGAGTCTTTTAAAAACATCTTATATGAAAACCTAACAGTACTCACAATTTTCTTGGGGTAAAGACCCCAAGCTAAGTGACAGATTACTCACAGGGACTCAAAGGTAGATGGAAGGTCACAGGAACTATTCTTTGGCTCTTTGGGTGGGTTAAGTGTCCTGCTCTTTTTTTTTTTTTTTTAAAACAACCATTGAGAAATCCCCCTAGTACTGAGCAGTTTTTAATCTTTCATGTATTGTAAATCTTAATCATTTCCCCCACCATCTATTTCTTGCTGCCTCTTTTCACTTTCCTCCTTTCTTTTTCCTCTTCAACTCCTGCATGGTGTCTAATTCTTCACTGCCACCTTCGCAGATATCGTCTTTCCTGTCTACATAGTCATCTTTATCCTCTCCAGAAGATCTTCCTTAGCTTCCTTACCATCCCAGTATAAGGTATTTTTCAGATACCTTTTAATTTGCTTTTAATAATACTCAAGTTTTAAATTCAGTTACTAACTTCCTATTTTTGTATAATTATCAGATAGTATTATTTTACTTATATGTCTTAGAACATGAATATTTTTCTTATAATTAGTTCTGTAGCTATTGAAAGAAGCACACATAAAACAAGACATGTTCTTAAGATGTAGCATATGTTTTCAGGTATTGTTAGGTTTTTATGAAATTTTCTATAGTTGTTATGTTATAGGTCTTTTTATTTTGACTTTTGCTGTTCTTATTTAAATGGCTTTCATAGACTGAAAAACAAATTAAATCTTACAGGTTTATGTTCACCTCTAATTACTAAAATCTGTCAAAGATATCACATATGCACAAAAAGGAAACAACAGGCCAATAATCTCTAAATCCTATGAAACATAATTCATCCACATATTAGAATAATGACAGACCATGACCAAATAGGTTTTATTCTAGAAAAGCTATTTTGATTTAATTCTAGGACATCTATTATTATAATTCACTATACTTATAGTTTAAAAGAAAAACATGATTATTTCCTTAGAGTCTGACAAAGCATATAATTTGACTCAATATCCATTGACTCAAAACAATTCTAAAACATGAACAAAATCTAAATGCCAAAAATCTACTAAGGAACAGGAAGAAGCTATTCTATTGATTTATAACAATTTTGATAATCACAAAATTTAGCAGTATATATTATTTGATTTGAAGTCTACTAGTAAATTTGATTAAAGTAAAATCTAATGATGTAAGAATAATAACATCTTGTTAGACAATAATGGCCTATTTTTAAGTTTATTATACTTTCTTAGAAACCAAGTATTATCCTCACTATTAGTATGGAGTAAAAATTCTAGCATACACTATGAAAAAATTCTAAAAATTATTTTTACTGGTTATGGAGTACAGTGCAAACTTCTGGTAGCCAAAGTGTCTAGTGACTTTATTATTCAGATCATAAACTCAATTCTGTTTGTGGTACTGGAGATTAAACCTAGGGCCTCATGCATACTAGGCAAGCACTGTACTACTTACCTATCCTCAGCATAAATTCACTTTGTAAATGTGTTAGCAAATCCACTTCCCACTGTACCTGTTTGTTTGAGGAGATTCCATACAGTTTTGCATTTCTGGATCTGCTCAAGTGCCATTCTTAGTAACTTGTTCTATATGGGAAAAAAGATAATAATCCAAACTAAAAGAACTTTAAGCCAATTAACATAACTTCAAATTTCATTCATTAAAATAGTTAATAGAAAAAATAAAAATAATTGTTTAGTCAAACATTTTGCAATTAGTATAGAAATATTAGCTTCCAAATGTTCTCTTCCTTATTGTACCAAGAAAGTGAGAATAGAAAACCTTGACCATTACCAATTTCATTAAAAATATAAAAACATATTTCCCCTGGATAAGAGTATGAGGAGCTCCATAAACTCTTCCAAACAAAACACACATAACTGATAAAATTATAAGATATAATCATGAAGGGCTGGGGGTAAAATAGTATATGTTAAGAGCTTGCTGATGTGAGGTGCTGGTTCCATTCACAGAAACTTTCCTCTCTCTCCTCCCAATAAAACCAAACAAAATGCAATCACATAAAGTCATAGAAAATTGCTCAGGGGGTATGTATTTCTTTCCTCCCAGATACCTACTAAGTATCAGTAAGATCAGTGAAAGCCTATACATATGAGCCATGGCATGTTTAAATTAACACTCAATGTCACTGTGGTGTAAGCACTACCTTAATCAGATGTGGCCAAGTTTATAGGCTGGGATTCCTAGGAGGTCCATGACTGCTGGACTTCCCCACCACAAGGTCTATATTATAAATGTTCTAAGCACAAGTGGGAGGTCTGCTATTCTCCTCTACTGAAACTGTATTTATAGGACAAGGGCAAGGCAAGTTCAAAGGACTTGGTCTCAATTTTTCTATGTCAGTTAGCATGCCAAGAGACACAAGGCAAAATACCAAGGACCACAAGTCTTGCTCTGTCTTCTACTCAGAGATGAATATCTGATATAAATCAGCCACTACTATCCTTGCCCCCATATTTAAAACAGTGGTTAGGATGAAGCCTGGCCCCACTGAACCACACTGTGGAGTAAGCGGTGAGCCATTATACTATGGGAAAAATCGAGCTCAATGAACTAAAAATTGCAAATTGTAAACAAGACAGAACAGTAGTTAAGAACATTTGCTATTTTTGCAGAGGACCTGGGTTTGATTCCCAGCACTCAAAGAGCTGCTTAGAACTGACTGTAATTTCAGTTCCTATTTCTGGTTTCCAAGATTACCAGGCAAGTATGTCAACTACATGTAGGCAAACATATGCATAAAAAATAGAAATGACTTTGTAAAGGCCCAGATGTTAAACTTCGCAGACATACATTTCAAAACAGCTATTTTAATATATAATTAAATAACTAAATAAAGCTACATTTAGAGAAATAATGTATTAGAATGTTCATCAACTATATCTCTGTTAATAAAGTCATACAAATAAAAATAATCAAATAAAAATTACTGAATTAAAAATACTATGCAAGAGAAAGTAACCAATCAAGAATAAGAGAACGTAAGCAATCAGGAATAAAAGAAACACAAGATATCTTGAGCTGGAGCTAGGACCCAGTGGTTAAAAGCACTTGGCGTCCTTGCAGAGGACCCAGGTCTGGTTCCCCGCACACATATCAGGTAGCTCACTACCATTTGTAATCCTCTTTTGCCATTAGTGGACACCTGAACACACATAGTGCACATACAAAGAAACAGGTGTGTGTGCGCGCACACACACCCACACCCACACACACAAATTAAGGAAAAGATATGTGAGATCTATAGAAGACAAAAAAATAAAATGTCAGTTGAACTATGAAATAATAGCAATTGCCATTGTATTAAAACTATGTATTAAGAGACAGGGTGTCACACTAGTTTAAAATATAGTTTAATTTCTGTCTATATGATATGAGCACTATATCTGAAGATACAGACTGAAAATAAAAGGATGAAAAAGGCTATGAGTTAGATATTTCAATACCTCTATAAACAAAACTAGGAAGAAGAAGACACCTTTAGTCATGGGTAAACCTTGTTTTCCATTTTCACCACTGATCTAGACTACATTAGTCTTCCACTGTTCACGTAGAACATTGTCAGCCACTTCTGTAGCCATGTCCTTCTTAGAGACAGTATAAAGTTTGTATCCATTGTCTACTTCAATGAGTTTCTGACAGTCAGTGGATTCATCTTGACAGGGGCAATGGCCTAAAAGGTGCCATGAAAAAGAGCTTTTATTTCTTTCTTGATTTCCTTTATGACTCATTCATCATTCAGTGTTGTGTTGCTTCATTTCTGTGAGTTCATGAATGCTCTATAGTTTTTTTGCTGTTGATTTGTAGTTTTATTTCACTAATGAGATTCAATAGAAGAAATTATTTTAGTGGTCCTCTATTTGTTAAGATTTGCCTTTTATACTCTTATATGTTCTATTTTAGATAAAGTTCCATGACCTTCAGAGAAGAATGTATATTCTGCAGTGTTTGGATGAAATGTGCTGTATATTTAGCTTCTTTGGGTCTTTGGAATGTAGCATGGTTATCCTGTACTTTAAGGTTAATGTCCACTTATAAATGAGTACATACCCATTTGTCTTTCTGGGTCTGGGTTACCTCACTTCTTTTCTAGATCCATACATTTGCTTGCAAAATTGCCTACAAATCATGATGTCCTTGTTTTTAATAGCTCAGTAACATTCCCTCAATGATTCTTTAAAATCAAACAGAAAGTGATAATCATGTTACTAGGGACAACTTTCTTTGATTTGAAGAAGAAAGATAAAGACTTGAAGGTGTGTGAGAGGGGATAATGCCGGTAGCTCCCGAAGAGGTAGGTTTAGGAAAAATAAGAGTGGAGTCAGGTGTGATGGCTAACATCTACAATCTCAGAGAGGCTGAGGCAGAAACACTTCCCATGAGTTGGGGGCCATTATGCTCTACAATTTGAAATCTTGTCTCAAAAAAGTCTTAAGAAAGTAAATGAGAGTGGAATTCAAGCAAAGTAAGGGATTCTGTCTTGTTAGACATGAGATGATGACATATTTAAGCAAATGTAATTGAGTAAAGAAAGCAAACTGAGTAAATCAGTTCATCTGGCTATTAGAACTTGAGAGACAGATAAGCCTTTTCATAGCAAATGTGTTAAAGGAAACAAAAGTGGAGGGAACATTTTGATGGATCATATATAACCACAGAGGGACAAGATAATGAAGATAAATATTAATAACATATTAGGAAATACTAGGCCATGGTGAGGGACATCTAAAAAGAAGAGGCTAAGCCAAATATAACACTTGCTTAGGAGGGGATTAACCATTATAAACCTTTGAAATCAAGATTCTTCCAGAATGGAGGAAAATATTTTCTAAGGGGAATAAAAATAAATGTGTCAGGGAAAAGAAATATACCAAGCAGCACACTTAACCCCCATCTGTTCTTTGACGATTGCACATTACCTGTTCATAAGTTGTTGTAGCTTTTCTTCCTTGATCTAGATCAACTGCAGCTGCTATAAGTAAACATGTTTTCTGTGCAATCAGTAGTCCTTGATCCGAAGGACAAAAAAGGGACAGCTGATAAGAAATAACCAGAACGTCCATGAATAGTGAGAATTCAGTCAGGTGAACACAATCAGAATGAAAATCAGCAACATCTTGTCTGAATGAGAAAACGCTGCTGGGAAACCACATGTTGCCATAAAAATGATATAGATTATCACCCCGAGTTACAGTTTTAATTTTATATTGCTTTTCATTGTTTGTTGTAGCACCTTTCTAGAGATAAAAAGCTTCTCTTCAGTTTTCTTTCTCAATGACAAGTACTGTCATTTGGCCCTGAATGCCTATCTAGCAATTTACTTCTTGGGTGATGCTGTCATTTATGGCTGATTGTTCCCATGGGAAGTAGTTTTCCCTTTACACTGAACAGAGCCCAAATCAGTACTTAAATTGTTATGCTTGAAGGGGACAATGTCAAATCTTGACAGGCATTAAGCATAACCTCATCATTAACCCTTGTCCTCAAGGTTTAGGAAATACTCACAGCTTTTTACTATAAGAAAACTCTAGGCCACTTTGATTTCTACATGTCAGTCTTATACAAGCATTATCACAAATGTCAAAACTAAAATGGACTTATCTCATCTATTTAAAACTACATTTATATATAAATTTGCAGACATTATATTTTACTAGTACTGGTGATTGAGCCCAGGACTTTGTGCATGCTAGATAGGTATTTCACCACTGAGTTACATCCCCAGCCCTCCAAAGACTTTCTTAATCTCCACAGACATTTATGGATAACAACCATGAACTTCATGGAATTAATAACATTTTAAGTTATCCAATCTCTTTAGGTATTGGGTTACTTAAGGTTAGGAAAATGTGATCTTCAGTTCATTCCAGCTTTAAAAGTCTGAACATTCCATTGGTCTCAGTCTGTCAGACTGTGATACTTCCAAACGCAGCTGAGGTATATTCTCTAACCCCCTGCTTCCATTCCTCCATTAGCACTTGAACCACTCTCTAACTTTTTTAATGTCAACTTTGCAGGCTGTTACAGTTTGTATATGCTTGGCCCAGGGAGTGACACTATTAGAAGGTGTGACTCTGTTGGAGTAGGTGTGGCCTTGTTGGAGTGTGTCACTAGGTATGGGCTTTGAGACCCTCATCCTAGCTGCCTGGAAGTGAGTATTCTACTAGTAGCCTTCAGATGAAGATGCAGAACTCTGAGCTCCTCCTGCACCATGCCTGCCTGGATGCTGCCACGTTCCCACCTTGATGATAATGGACTGAACCTCTGAATGTGTAAGCCAGCCTCAATTAAATGTTGTTTTTATAAGAGTTTCCTTGGTCACGGTAGCTGTTAACAGCAGTAAAACCCTAGCTAAGACTGAGACAAATGACTATTTTTTAAATGCTTAAAGGTGAATAATAACAAACTCACAAATTCATATATACAGAACCTGTTCTAGGAAACTTAATAAAGGAGGCTCAAACTTCTTATCTTTTTCAGTCCTTGATGTTCACAGGTACTTATGCTACATTTCTACACACTTACTTGTGTGAACTTTCCTAATGTGTGGTTGCTCATAACATTGGAGCATGCCCATTCTAAAGATACTTATGTTTTAATATGGGACTCTGGAAATCCAGATCCCTTCAAAGGCAAAGGAAGAGTTCTGTACTGGTAGAACTCTATAATGTAATGATAGGCTATATAATGAACATTTTTTTCTTTTCTTTTTTAAATTATTTATTCACTTTACATCCTGCTCATTACCCCTTCCTGGCTGTCCCCTCCAACAATCCTTCCCCTCATCTTCCTTCCCCTTCTCCTCTGAGAGGGTGGGATCCCAGGGTATCCCCTGACCCTCTCTCATCAAGTCTCTGCCAGATATGGCTCATCATCTCCCATTGAGGCAAGACAAGGCAGCCCAGCTAGAAGAACATATCTCATATACAGGCAACAGCTTTTGGGATAGCCCCCACTTCATTTGTTTGGGACTCACATGAAGATCAAGCTGAAAATCTACTACATATGTTGGAGGGGGGCAAGGTCCAACCAGTGTATGCTCTTTGGTTGGTGATTCAGTCTCTGAGAGCCCCAAGGGTCAAGGTTAGTTGACTCCGTTGGTCTTCTTGTTCCTATCCCCTTCTGGACCCACAATCCATCCATCCCCCTATTCTTCCATAGAGTACATAATGAATATTTGTGATGAGATTTTTACCTCATAAGAAACCATGAAAAAGTTTTTCATTGCCTTTAGATCCTTCTCAGATTGCAGAGCTAAGTTCCAAGCTGAAAGTTAACATGAAATAATATAATTGTGAAAAATCAACTGTTTAGTCTGTACCACCATAATCACTGTTAACATTTTCAATGCTAATATGCTGATAAGGGGGTCTTGGAATTAAGTATATTTTAACTTAAATTTTTAAATGTAAAATTAATTTAAAAATAAATTAAACAGGTCAATAAAATATTTTGTTTTTGAAAAAAAGAAATTGACTTTATGTTTGTGGGGAAACTTTTTGCCAAGAAATGTAATGATTCCTAGCACTTCTGATTGTCCATGCTAAGTAGATAACACGCAAGGCACTGTTTAAATTTTTTTAAGTTTGAAAGAATGTACAGAAAGAATTCTCAGTACTATCTATCCATCCAGCTATAATAATAACAATTAAAGAAAGTGGCCATGAATTTGAAAGGGCATGAGATATTTGTGGGGCAAGAGATAGGAGAAGGATAATGATGTAATTATATTTTCATTTAAAAATATAAAAAAAAGAAGAGTCACCAAGTGGCAACTGAAAGTCATCAACTCATCAACTGGAAGTGGTAAAAGAAAGATAAACTTTAGGAAAGATCAGAATATACTAACATCAATGGTTAGAGTATTTCTGGAACATTTTCTATCTTCCAAAGGTTAGTAGAAGCCCCAACTAGGTAAACCAATGTGAGTGAGAAAAATACCTCTAACTTTCTAAACCTTCAAAAGGTCAGAGTCATTAAATCTTCTATATTTAAAAATGTTAATTTTCCAAATTTCTTAGATCTCACATTATTTATTCCCTTTTTCCTAGATTAAAACCTCAAGAAATAATTCCATAAAACAGGAACTGGTTCATGTAGAACCAGCCCAAACTGTGATAGTGTTAATTAATAGTTAACTACCTCCATAATTTTATATCACTTTTATTAATTCAGTCTTAGAAAAAGAAAATGGTACAATTCATAATTGTGTCACTGGTTGAATTTTAATAAAATAAGCATATACACATCAAGAAAGATTTTGGCCATTATCAGAAAACTGCAAATGTCTTTCACATCCAGGCTCTCTTCTTATGGTAAACACTACCTTAACTTCTTTTCTTAAGATTATTTTCACGTTATTTAAATGCTGAAGTCATAGCAACTTCTCCAAACGTGAGTATAATGTACTTTGATCACATTTACCCTCTCTGGTTTTCTTTCTTACTTCTTAAACAGGTCACTATTTTTGATTTCTAACACAAAATCAGGTTTGTGTTTTTTAACTGGTGTATAAATTGAACCATTACTCTTTAATGTCCAGCTGTTTTTGTTCAACAGTATGTTTCTGAGATGTATCCATATTGTTGTATGTAGTTTATTTTTGGTGGATCACCAAAGAATATATTCAGCTTCCTAGAGCAGGTTTAGGAAAATAATTTGTGAAACTAAAGTTATAATTCATCATTTTGTTTTTAAACCACTCTCCAAAGAAAAGGAAAAAATAATCATATTCATTATGTGTGAGATACATACACTGTTTCATATGAAATCCTTAATACATAAATGATCCTACATGATATGTATGTGTATGTATGTATATGTGTGTGTGTGTGTGTATGTGTATATATATATATATATATATATATATATATATATATATTCCTAGTTTATATACAAGGAAACCAAGATTAAGCAAATTATATATATATATACCATAGCTTCAAAAAAAGAGACATAATCTATTATATCAGAAAAAATTCCATGCCCACATTTTTTTTACCTATTTTTCTGAACCAATTGGCATCATTAACCATAGAATCCAAAGTTGAGGGAGCTTCATTAAAATGTTCAGAAAATTTCACAAGTGCTGTATCAAATAGGAAAATAGGATAATTATCTTATATGTTAGCAAAGCTTTTAATCATCCTTTAAAAGCAATATGAATCTAGAAAGTTTATTTCTGTGCATATGTATATGGTAGCATATCAAAATAATTCAAATGAGGAAAAAGCACTCCTAAGCTCCATGAAGGCATTAACTCAAACTTTGAGGGAACAAATATATTCTCAGAATTATAAATGTAATTATTACAATTATTCACTACTTGAGGCACATGCAAGGAGATAAAGAATGGGAATAATAATTAAAACACTAGAATAATTCTTAGTATGGTTGAATCCCTGGGGTTCAATCTCTAGCACCAAACAAAACACCCTAAAATAATCATAGTATCAGTAGACTGGCATAATATTTACTTAGCTTCCACAGTAAATATAATGTAAAACCACAACATGCCATCATCACCAGAAAGCATTTATTACTTACCACATGCTCTTCTCAGAAAAATAATACCAATCAGCAAAGTTTTCATTTGAAACGCTTTGGCTTTAAGCCATTTTGCTATGTTCATAATCTGTATTTGAGGTATAAAATTCAACTATTGCCATAGCTGGATTAAAATTTCTAAGGTATGGACTTCTGGGTGTTCTTAGAAATGAGAATACCTTTTGAACAAATGGGACACCATCAAAGAAAGCACAGTGCTGGTGAAAAGAATGTGATGTTGCGAGATACTAGTTTAAGGAAGGCAGCAGGAAAGATTACAAGTAGACAGAAGGCACAGACTTTTGTAAATAGGTAAAATAACAGAACACGCAATGCAAGCTAGATGAAGTGGTCACAAAAAACCAGTAGGGGTTAGAGAATTTCATTTGTCTTGAATTAGTTTTTGCATATGTAATCACAGAACAGAAAATTAAAAGGGAGGGAAGAATAAAAGGAAGAGAGAAAGAATGAATAAGAAGAAAGAAAGAAGGAAGGAAGGAAAGAATGAGGAGGAAAGAGGGAGGGAAAGAGCATTAGGAAGGTAAGTGTCTTTAAAACAAATTAGGATAAAATGGAGCTGAGATCACATTTAGAAGTAGATGCTAGCAATGTCAAACACTTCCCTTCTTGTGGATGAAGAAACTAAAATATATCCCTGTGGTAAACATTAATGAAGTGCATGAAATTTAACGAAAATATTAGATTAGAGTCAGTATGTTCAATATATTTGGAGAATTCAACACAGGATAGAGGCAAGATGAAGGACTAAAAATAAGCAAGAATATAATTACCTGTATTCAAGTAGTTCAAAAGTCTATCCATTTCTTTCTTTCTAAAAATTAAAGAAAAAGAAAATTTTAAATTGTTCTAAACATTTCCTGTAGAAAAATAACTGAAAAAAAAACCCTATGTCTGAGAATTGGGCTAAAAATACAAAATGTACAGTTTCTAGTTGAGTGATAATCCATGACTTCAACACACTTGCTCCACTTTAAGATATGGTTACTCATAGCCAGTGTCCTCACAGTTTTTCTTTTCATAAAAAGATATTATTTATTATATGTAAGAATATTGTAGATTTCTTCAGACACTTTTTTTCTCACTCCGGGCCTGCTCGCTTTGGCCCTGCTCGCTCCGGCTCCACTTGCTGTAGTTGACTTCAGACACCCCAGAAGAGGACATCAGATCTCATTAAGAATGGTTGTAAGCTACCACGTGGTTGCTGGGATTTGACCTCACGACCTTCTGAAGAGCAGTCGGCACTCTTAACTACTGAGCCAGCTCTCCAGCCCCCTCACAGTTTTTCTTAACAAATGATTTCAATAACTGATAAGGTTTCATATCATGTTACAAGGTTATAGTATTTGGAAGCAGGTAGTGACCTCTGTGATTTATTATCTCTGGTTCCTTCAAAAAGATTTCTTGATTTTATGTGTATCTACTTGTACCATGTGTATGCAGTGCCTTCAGAAGCCAGAAGAGGGCACTGATCGTTTGGAACTACAGTTACAAGTAGTTATAAGCCACCATGTGGGTACTCTGCAGGAACAAGAGTCTTAATTACATGTTGGAGCATCTTCTGGGTATACGCCCAGGAGTGGTATAGCTGGGTCCTCAGGTAGCATTATGTCCATTTTTCTGAGGGTCCACCAAACTGATTTCCAGAGTGGTTGTACCAACTTGCAATCCCAACCCAGATGTCCCTCATCAGAGGAATGGATACAGAAAATGTGGTACATTTACATAATGGAGTACTACCCAGCTATTAAAAACAATGACTTAATGAAATTTGCAGGCAAATGGATGGAACTTGAAAACATCATCCCGAGTGAGGTAACTCAGTCACAAAAGAACAAACACGGTATGTGCTCACTGATAAGTGGATATTAGCCCAAAGTTCAGAATACCCAAGATTCAACTCACAGACCATATGAAGCCTAAGAAGAAGGAAGACCAAAATGCAGATGCTTCAGTGCTTCTTAGAAGGGTGAACAAAATACTCACAGGAGGAAATATTGAGATAAAGTGTGGAGCAGAGACTCAAGGTAAGGCCATCCAGAGACTGCCCCACCTGGGGATACATCCATATATAGCCACCAAACCTGAATGTTATTATGGATGCTGGGAAGTGCTTGCTGTTGGAAGCATGATAAGCTGTCTCCAGAGAGGCTCAGGCAGAGCCTGACAAATACAGAGGCGGATGCTTGCAGCCAACCACTGGACTGAGTGTGGGGTCCCAGATGGAGGAGTTGGAGAAGGGACTGAAAGAGCTGAGGGGGTCTGCAGCCCCGTGGAGGGAGCAACAGTGTCAATAGGCCAGACCCCCAGGAGTTCCCAGAGACTGGACCACCAACCAAAGAATACACATGGAGGGACCCATGGCTCTGGCCACATATGTGACAGAGGAGGGCCTTGTTGGCCATCAAGGGGAGGAGAGGCCTTGGGCCTGAGGGTGTTAGATGCCCCAGTGTAGGGGAATGCCAGGGAGGGAAGACGGGAGTGGGTGGGAGGGTGAAGGAGCACCCTCATAGAGGCAGGGGGAGGGGGAAGGGATGGGGGTTTCCAAAGGGGAAAACATTTGAAATGTATATAAAGAAAATATCCAAAAAGAAAAATAAATGGGGTATAGAGCTAATCAGAGAATTTTCAACAGAGGATCTCGAATGGCTGAGAAGTACTTAAAGAAATGTTCAACATCCTTAGTCATCATGGAAATGCAAATTAAGTAAAATTCTATAGAAGTCTAATGTCTAAGAGAAAGCAAGGTGTGGCTTAGTGATAGTTCCTCACATGAGATGCTTTAGAGTCTGTCTCCAGCTTTGAAAAAACAGTGAAGCAAGAGTGGATGGTGGCCTAGAATCTCATCTCTAAGGAAGTGCCACATAATTTCTAGCATTCTGGGGAAACCATCTTTAAAAAACCATTAATCTATTACAAACTTCTCATTTTATACTTGAGAAAACAACACCTCATAGCAGAGAATAGTTTCTATAAGTTAACAAAGTTAGTAACAAAGACAAGTTACTATACTGATCTTTTAATCCTCAGTCAAGTTTGTTTAAGGGGTTAACAAATTTTTAGCAAAGCTTCTGCCTTTTCATTCTATTTTTAGGAGACTGAAAGTTGACATTCTTACCTAACAAATAAAAAACTGAACAGACTGAAAAATCAACAACTCTTCTTGAATCCATAACAGTAGTGAGGAAGAAGGCCAAGCTACTGCCAAGAAGACTGAATTCGGATAGGACAGGTAAATACAGTGAGATATAGAGCAGAGACCTTGGGAACTAATGCCTTAGTAAGAACAACTGGACTATGGTTTACAAATCACTGGATACCTATCCTGAAAAAGTCATAGAGCTAAAAATCTCCAAGGTGATAAGGAGGCCTTAACGCTTTTACAAAATTCAGCAAGGTAGCTTAGCCAGGTATTCACAGTAGGCATTGGAAAACAGGCAGGGATGGGGAAAAGATATTGTTTTGAAATATTCCATAATACTATATTCTTTAAAATATTTATTTTGTGTGAATGAATATTATGCTTACATATATGCATATGCATCATATGTTTGCCTAGTGCCCATGGAGGGTAGATGAGAGTGTGAGATCCCCTGAAACTGGAGTTATGGATGGTTGTAAACCACCATGTGGGCACTGCAAACCAAATTCAGGTCCTCTGAAAGTATACGGTATCTCTTAACTGTTGAGCTATTGCTCCAGCCCCTATGTTCTTTTAAAAAATTACTTTTATTATTATGTATGGATACACATGCCACAGTGAATGCCTGAAGATTAGAGGACAGCACTGTGGAGTTAGTTCTATACTTTCCCCTTAATCCAAAAATCAAATTCAGGTTGCCAGGCTTGCTTAGCAAGTGTCATTACCAGCTGAACAATCTTCTCAGCTCAATATTATGTGTTTTTAAAATAAGATCTGACCTCTAAACAAACTATTTTACCAGAGTTCAACTTCAACCCTCTGGTGTATTGCCAGAGCTTAATTCCATGGAAATAGCTGAAACCAGTTCACTTAAGCCATCTTGACTGTATAAAAGGGGAGATGAAACTAGAGCAATTTCTCCCCTACATAACTCACCATCACACAACTAAAATCCTATTTGTAGCATTTCTTTTAACTTGGTATATCATATCTGTTTCTTGAGGAAATAGAAAAATCATACTAAAAGGCAAAAAATAATTGGAAGAGACAGAACCAGCATTAGACAGACATGACAGAGATGATACATGATTAGAATGTGTGTGTGTGAGAGAGAGAGAGAGGGGGGGGAGTGAGTGTCTTATAGTCAGGGTTTCTGTTCCTGCACAAACATCATGACCACGAAGCAAGTTGGGGAGGAAAGGGTTTATTGAGCTTACACTTCCATGCTGCTGTTCATCACCAGAGGAAGTGAGGACTAGAACTCAAGCAGCTCAGGAAGCAGGAGCTGATGCAGAGGCCATGGAGGGATGAAACTTACTGGCTTGCTTGCTTCTCCTGGCTTGCTCAGCTGGCTTTCTTATAGAGCCCGACTACCAGCCCAGGGGTGGTACCACCCACAATGGGCCCTCCCCCCTTGATCACTAATTGAGAAAATGCCTTACCGCTGGATCTCATGGAGGCATTTCCTCAACTGAAACTCGTTTCTCTGTGATAACTCCAGCCTGTGTCAAGTTGACACACAAAACCAGCCAGAACAGAGGGATTGGGGGGGGGGGGAGGAAACACCAGCAGAATTTATTCTAGAGAGCCATACACAAGCATATATGGGAATACTAAAAGAGTTAAAATAATTCTAAAAAAGAACCAAAAAGAAATGCTTAGGATTTCAAAACATTAGCAGAAATAAAAATTCCTGTGGTAGTCCTGTTAGCAGACCAGACACAGCTGAAAGGGTTTATACCAAGAAAAATTTCAAATACCTCAAACCAAAGAGAATAATGACAAAAAAATTCCAAGGACTGTAGAACAACTTTAAAAAGTGAAATGTGTAATGGTAACATTGGAAAAGGAGAGATCAAAACAGAAGAAATATGCAAAATCCTAATGGCTGAAATACCTGCACAAATTAACCTTATGTACCAAACCAAAGATCAGCAAACAGAATTCCTACAATCTCCTTTGAGGATACACTCCCAGTGATCAAAGGACTTCCAACTAGGCTCTGCTTCTTTAAGGTGTCACAAAAATTCTCAATACTGTGTTCCTGTGATGTGAGCCAAACCTTGGACCCTTGGAAGACCTCAACCTATGTCCAAACGGCAGAGAAAACCTCAAAAAAAAAAAAAAGAAAAGAAAAGAAAAGAAAATGATATTGAAGTGAAATATTAATATTTATCACCCTCTACAAAAATTCAAGTTCAAGTGTATCAAAGACATCAACATAAAACTGGACACACTAAATATCATAGAAAAGAAAGTGGGAAATAGTCTTGAATACCTTGGTATGGGAGGCAATTTCCTGAACAGAACGCCAATGGCTCAGGATCTAATATCAATAATTGATAAACAGAACCTCATGAAACTGAAAAGCTTCTCTAATGCAAAGGACACTGTCAATAGGACAAAGGACAGCCTACAGGTTGGGAAAAGATCTTCATAAACCCTACATTCAACAGAGGGCTAATATCCAAAAGATATAAAGAACCCAAGAAATTAGTCTCTAACAAACCAAATAATCCAATTAAAAAGTGGGGTACAGGGCTAAACAGAATTCTCAACAGAGGAAATGGCCAAGAAGCACCTAAAAAATGTTCAACGTCTTTAGTCATCAGGGAAATGCAAATCACAATGACTGAGAATCACCTTACAGCAATCAGAATGGCTAAGATGAAAACCTCAAGTGACAGCAGATGCTGGTGAGGATGTGGAGAAAGAGGGACACTTTCCCATAGCTAGTGGGACTGCAAACTGGTACAATCACTCTGGAAACCAACCTGGCAGTTTCTCAGAAAATTGGAGATAGTTCTACCTGAGGACTCAGCTATACCACTCCTGGGCACATATCCAAAAGATGCTCTACCATACAACAAGTACATGTGCTTTACTGTTCATAGCAGCTTTATTCATTATAGCCAGAAATTGGAAACAACCCAGATAGATGTCCCTCAAGAATGGATAAAAAAATATGTGGTACATTTACACAGTGGTTCAGCTATTAAAAACAAGGACATCACGAATTTTGCAGGCAAATGAATGGAACTAGAAAATATCATCCTGAGTGAGGTAACCCAAACCCAAAATTACATACATGGTATATGCTCATTGATAAGTGGTATTAGCTATAAAGTACAGGATAACCATGCTATACTCCATAGACCCAAAGAAGCTAAACAAGAAGGAAGGCCCAAGTGAGGATGCTTGAATGTCACTTAGAAGGGGGAATAAAATAGTCATGGGAGGCAGAATGAGGGAGGGAACTGGGTGGGACATGAGATGGGGAGGGGAATGGGGGGGGTCACAATCAGGTGTAGGGAGAGACAGCAGAGAGGGCCACAGAGCCAGGAGGATGAATGGAAACCTGCATCTTGTAGGGGGTTTAGGGGGCATCACCCAGCAGCTGACTGAAACAGATGCAGAGAGCCACAGCCAAACTTTGAAAGGAGATTGAGGACACTAATGGAAGAACTGGGGGAAGGATTGAGGGCCACATAGAAACTCCACAGGAAGACCAACAGAGTCAATAACCTAGAAACTTGGGGACTCTCAGAGACTGAACCACCAACCAAAGAGCACACATGAGCTGGACTTAGGCCCCCCGTACATACATGGTCTTAATGTGGGTCCCTGAACAAGTGGAACAGGGGCTGTCCCTAAAGTTGCTGCCTATCTATGGACTCCATTCCCCCTATCTGTGCTGCCTTCTCTGGCCTCAGTGGGGGAAGATGGCGCCTAGCCCTGCAGAGACTTGATGTGCCAGGGTGGAAGGATACCCAGGAGGGCCTCCACCCTCTCAGAGGAGAAGGGGAGGGGGAATAAAGGGAAGAACTGTGTGAGGGGGGACTGGGAAGGGGGGCAGCTATCAGGATGTAAAGTGAATAAATAAATACATTTTAAAAATAAAAGACAGAGAAAAAAACGAGCAAGCTAGAATTCCAAACTCAAAAAATCTTTTTTTTTTCTTTTTTTTTTTTTTTTGGTGTGGGAAGGAACAGGATTTATTTTTCCAATGTTTCCCCCTTTCCAGTCTCCCCTTTGGAAACCCCCTATCTCCTCCCCCTCCCCCACGTTTGTGAGGGAATTCCACCTCCCACCCACCCGCCGACCCACTCCCGTCTTCCCCCCTTGACATTCTCCTTTACTGGGGCCTCTAACACCCTCAGGCCCAAGGACCTCTCTTCACCCTGATGGCCAACAAGGCCCTCCTCTGCCACATATGTGGTCCGAGCCACGGGTCTTTCGATGTCTATTCTTTAGTTGGTGGTCCAGCCTCCAGGAGCACCGGGGGTGTCAGGCCCGTTGACACTGTTGCTCCCTCCATGGGACTGCAAGCTCCCTCAGCTCCTTCAGTCCCTTTTCCAACTCCTCCATCTGGGACCCCATGCTCAGTCCAATGGTTACTGTGAAGTGAAACTTGGGCATTCTGAACTTTTGGGCTAATATCCACTTATCAGTAAGTACATACCATGTTCGTTCTTTTGTGACTGAGTTACCTCGCTCAGGATGATATTTTCAAATGGATGGAACTTGAAAATATCATCAAAAAATCTTTAAAGGGAAAGAAAAGAAAAACTTTAGAAAAACAAAGTGAATGAGACCATAACTACTTCCAAGGAAAGAGTCACAAGACATTGAATCTCTGGCATTCTGATCTTAGGTCTTCTGGTACTCAATTGTAAGAAATTTATATTTTATAGTATTTATTATAACTTTCTAAATGGAAAGATGAGGATGTAACTCAGTGACAGAACACTTTTCTAACATGCACCAAGGCCCTATATTTTATTGCTACTGCTGAAAATAACAGACAAAAGATTTTTTTGTCTGTCTTCTGAATGGGCTAAGCACCTATCTATTACAATAAGACAATAAAATGCGGGAAAAGGTATTTAGATAGGCAAGGAGGAACTATATTTGTTCTCAGATGATTTGTTTGTATTTCTAGAAAACATAAACAACTCGGTCCACTGGCTCCCCTCCAAACCACTCACTCCCACTCCAAATATTGGAACTCATAAATGGTCATCACAGGGTTTCTGATAACAAGGTAAATAGACATAAATCAAGGGCTTTCCTATACTGACAAAGAACAAATGGAATTCGAAATTGAAAACATAATACTAGAGGACCTATCCCTGTCTGCCCCAACCAACAAGTCTCTCCCATGCTGCATCCAACCTTTCAACCAAGTCAAACCCTGCACATCCTTCTCCGAGATCTAACCCAGTGAGTCTTCCTGACCTCTCCTTCTCGCTTACTCACCCCCCCAAACCCACTAGGTCTAACCCCGGTTCCATGTCCAGTACCCCAGCCTAGTCAGGCCACCATTACTTGCTCTGTAACTAATTTATAGGATTCCTCCACGCATTCGCATACCATGTCAAAACTCTCCCCAGCCAGTTCTGTCCTTACACTCCAGGCTCGGACCAGGGCACACATCCTAAACACAAAAGTTCAGCTGGTGCCTCATAAGAGCCTTTACCAACCCAGCTACAAACCCTGAAATCTATAGTGGTCACCTAACTGCATCATCTGCTTCTGGAACCAATAATAGCACAAACACTGGGAGTAACCAACAACTTTTTGATTGGATTTAAGGCCAGTCTACAAGATAGAACACTGCTTGGATATCTGAAACTGGATAGGCCTTGGGCCTAGGGGATAAGCAAATACTACTGTTCTGCTAAAGAAATGTAGCAATAAAATGACTCCTAATGACATTCTGTTATACCCATAGATCAGTGTCTTCATCAACCATCACCAAAGAAGCTTCCTCCTGCAGTAGATTGGAACAAATACAGTCACCTACAACTCGACAATGTACAGAGAGTAAGACACTTTAGAACAATCCTAAATGGGATGTTTTCATCAAAACTCTTCCCTCAGGGATCAGAGAGTTATTCGGAAGAGGAGATGAAAAGATTTTAAGAGCCAGAGGGGGTGGATGACTCCAAGGAAACCTTGTCTTCCAGACACAACAGGACCGATAAACACGAACTCATGGAAACTGGGGCAGCATGCACAGGTTTAAGCCAGACAGGGTCCCAGCTCTGAGGGGGAGAAGTGAACATTATTTCCCATCTCTAACCAAACTCCAATTGTCAACCACCTTCAAAGGAAAATTTAGTTTTCTCTAATAGAATCTCATGGTACACACACACACACACACACACACACACACACACACACACACACACACACACACGGGGTAAGCCCTCGTGCTCAGTAGTGGACAGGCAACACAAAATGAAATCAATGGCATTGTAGGTTTTATTTCCCTCACATTGCTTTGTTTGGGTACTAACTGATCTTTGTATCTTATGATTTCTGATTTTGTACTTTTATCAGTTTTGTAGTGTTTGTGTGTTTCTTGTGGTTTTTAAAAAAAATTCTGGTTTGTCTTTTATTTGCCTATGTGTTTTTGAGAGAGAGAGAGAGAGAGAGAGAGAGAGAGAGAGAGAGAGAGAATATATGAATGCAGTTGGAGGATGGGGGATGGGGAAGAGGAAACTATGATCAAAATAAATCAATAAAAATTAAATGAGCCTGGGACCTGACTAGAGAGAATTCACAGAAGAAGAAAAAATGGCTAAGAAATATCTCAAAAAAAGTGTTCATGGGTTCCTTGCAATTAGGTGAAAGCAAGTCAAAACAAATCTGAGATTTCATCTTACTCCAATCAGAGTGACAAAACAATCAACAAAACAGCTAAGAACAAATGCTGAAGGGGGTGTGAGGAAAAAGGGAACCCTCATTCACTGTTGGTGTGATTGCTGATTGGTCCAGTCACTCTAGAAATCAGGGTGGAGAATTCTCAAAAAGGTAAGAATGAATCTACCATATGACCCAGTTATACCACTCCTTGGCCTATGTCCAAAGAACTCAACAGCCTACTCCACAGATACTTGCTCAGCCATGCTTATTGCTGCTCTATTTATAAGTAGGAAACAAAAACAAAGTCAAGGTCCTTCAACCAATGAATGGATAATGAAAGTGTAGAACACTCACTGTGGGATACTATTCAGCTGTAAAGAAAAATGAAATCATAAACTTTGTAGGTAATGGACAGAGCTAGTGAAGATCATATGAAGTGAGGTAACCAGACCCAGAAATACAAATTTTGCATATTCTCTGTCATCAGAGGTTTGTAGCTCCAAATCTTCTGATGTGAGTACATATCCTGGAGTAACCTCAGAAATCAGGAAAGTAAAAAGAGACCATTGCTAGGGTATGAGGGGCAATAGAGAAAGGAGTAATAGTGTACAACTGATCTGATGGGCTGGGCAGGAACGAAAAGGCCTCTAGTTAGGAAGGGACAAGAGAAACAGAAGGAAAGAAGAGGGGGGAAAACTGTAAGATTATCTGGAAAAGTCATAGTGAATCATACTATTAACCTTTCATTTTCAAAAAAACCTAGAATACACACAAGTTAGGATATTATACATAGACACAAATATATACATATAAGTTTGGTGTATATGTATAATATGCATGCATAGTCTAAGTGAAAGTTTCTCATCAGGTATGATAGTGCTCAGTTCAAGAGCAAAAGTCCATACAGCAAAACCCCCAAAACCAAGCATGAGTTGTTGATCAGTTGTCCAAGAGACTCCCAAAATATTACAGGCTAGTGATGTTGCCTTTGTTTGCTCCTCCAAAGGTGAAAGTTAAGTCCTTATTGCTGAAGACATCATGTACTTCAGACGTGGGACCTAGAGGATCTCGGGCTGGAACTGACCTGACTGTCTCTTTCCTGAGGACTAGCTATGACAATGATCCACAACGATCAGCATGTCATGATATCCCTTAGGGTGGTTAGTGGTGTTCATACCCAGGTGATAATCAAAAGCTCTCTAATCAGACTTCTTGCTTAACAAGAAGAAAATCATTCCTGTTACTGGAGACCTAGCCAAATACTCAGGGTTTGTGAAGTCATGAATCTTGGAGGAGAACCTACAACCACCACTCTACTAAATCAGGATAAACCCTAGCTACATTCTAAATAGTTGTCCCTATACCCACAGGTAAGTGTGGTCCTCACCCCTTATCAAGGAAAGTTTTCTTTGTAACAGATGGAGACCACTGCAGAAAACCACAACCAATCAAAACACAGAGGTTTGGATCCCAATCCCAGTGGATACATCTACAAGACAATTCCTGCACTTAAGGCTCAGGGAACACAGAAAAAGAGGAAGGAAAGATTTTAAGAGCCAGAATATAAGGGAGTTTGCTATGAAATTGTAATCTCCATAGGAAGACAAGCAGTTTCAATTAACTTGAGCCACCAACCAGGCAGCATACACCAGCTGATATGAGGCCCCCAACACATATACAGCAGAGGACTGCCAAGTCTGGCCTTAGTGAGAGAAGATGCACCTAACCCTTGAGAGACTTGAGGCCCCAGGGAGTGGGGAGGTCTGGTGGGGTGTGGGTGTGTGTGGAACACCCTCTTGGAGATGGGGGAGGAAGAATGGGATGAGGAACTGTCAGAGGGTGGACTGGGAGGGGGATAACGACTGGACTGTAAAAAAAAGAATAAAGATAATTTTTAAAAAAAGAATTCTTAAGACTCAAGAAGAAAAAAAATCAATTAAAAGTAGGCCAAAAGAACTTCTAGACTGGTGAACACACTGAGGTACTGGGATGATGGTTAGCCTAGAGCATGTTTCATCTAGCTCTTCCTAAACTAATCATTTATAGTAAACTGTAAACTAAGGCATGAGTACTCCAAGTCAGTCTATCAAAATACTGAGTCCGGAAAAGAGGACATAGGATTCCCCTGTTTGGGCCAATCAGAAATATATGAGGCCTAGACTTGCACTGGCATGTGAGGTAGGAGCAGTTTCATAGGGTTGAGCCCTTTAACCTGTAAGTTTGGATATTAGAGGTATCATTTATTGGCAGTGGAATCATGACAGGTATTTGTTAGACTGTGCTAGATCAAAGGAATATGGTTTGAATAGAGAAAGGGCAAGGGGCAAGGATCATGTAATCTAAGACAATTTTCTTTTCTTGCTGTTAAAAAACAAAAGACACATAAATCTACCAATAAAGTAGTTAATTGGGTGGGCTAATTGGGCCCTATGAGGGTGTATACTAGCTTGATATTGGAAATTAACGGAAACTATCTCATAACTGAAATATGTAAAATCTTCTTCAAAACCGAAATGCTCACAATGTCTCAGGTGATGTTGGAAAAACATTCTGAAGGGGTGGGTAGTTCTCAAGAATTCCATATTTAAAATGGAAGTGTTTTTTAAAACAACAATAACAACAAAAACAAACAAAAACATAATCATGCTTCCTGGAGAATGCAAAGAGGACATGCACCTGAGCAAAAGCTTCTTTTCTCCTAAGACTGACTTTGGAACGGCATCAGAAAACATTAGATATAGTTGCGTTGACAGTGTCCTATAAACAGCTTTCATCTGAGCAGAAATGTGTGTTTTAATGCATGGGTGGCAGTTACAAGGTTTGGAAGGTTTTCTAATAAGAGACAACAGTTGAAAATGGCTCTGAAAACAGCTTGCAAATCAGATTGATGCTGACTGTCTGTGTGTGGGGTCTCAATGAGAATAGATATTAACTCTAAACTGAGCTTTTCTTACCCAGTGCTGTATAAAAATGTTTGTCACGGTATGAAATAACTGGAACAGAATATATTATGTTAGTGTAAACTGCTGAGTCATATTTCTTTAGATTAAAAAAAAAAACAACTACATTTTACACTTCTTATCAACTAACAATGGCCAAAGAGATGTCTTCCTCTGAGTAATAGAGAAGCAGAACAGACCATTTAAACAATGGGTGTTGTCAGATGCTTGCAACCAACCACTGGACTGAGCACAGGGTCCCCAACGGAGGAGTTAGAGAAAGGACTGAAGGAGCTGAAGGGGTTTACAACCCCATAGGAAGAACAACAATATCAACCAACCAGACCCCCCCTCAGCCCCAGAGCTCCCAGAGACTAAACCACCAACCAAAGAGTACACATGGAGAACCCATGGCTCCAGCTGCATATGTAGCAGAGGATGGCCTTGTCGGGCATCAGTGGGAGGAGAGGCCCTTGGTCCTGTGAAGGCTCGAGGCTCCAGTATAGGGGAATTTGAGGGTGGGGAGGCAGGAGTGGGTGGGTGGGTGGATGGGGGAGCACCCTCATAGAAACAGGGGGAGGGGGTAGGATAGGGGCTTTCCAGAGGGGAGACCGGGAAAGGGGATAACATTTGAAATGTAAATAAAGAAAATATCCAATAAAAGAAAAACAAAACAAAAAAGCAATGGGGGATAGGGCTGGGGATATAACATGGTGGTAGGGCACCTGCCTAAAATGTGTGGTTCAGACTTTATATAAACAAGTTGTATATCTTTTGTCTAAATGATTTATAAGGATAGTCTAAGCAGGAATGTTTCCACTCCTAGTACTGTAAAACAAAAACCTGTCAATGAAACCAAAGATTGTTGATGATATGCTAATGGAAGTTAGACTTAAACATATAAAGAATAAATAAATAATAAAGGTTAAATAAATACGTACTGAGTGGGATATAGGCTGGCTTCTTCACCTTGGTAAGTGTACAAGATATAGGGAGGAGACACAAAGGGGGTGTCCTCAATAGATAAACTCTTCGGCTTCTGAGGGAGCTGGAGAAAGAGGCTGGAAAAGGATGTTGGTATAAATGCAATTCTTCCCAAAGGGATAAAATCCTGGCATGAAGACTATATTCTTCTTCTTATCTCCTTCATATCACCTCAGTTTTCTGTTTCTGACCTATTTAAGTAGCTGCAAGATCATGTCTACTACAAGTGCTAAAAACAGAATTATTTCTAAGCAGGAGACTATAACTGTATTTTTATAGTCATTTTAAAATACAGGGTCTCTCTTCATAGTCCTGGTTGTCCAGGAACTCATTCTGTAGACTAGGCTGGCCTTGAATTTACAGAGATCTACACACCTCTGCCTACGTAAGTTGGAAACAGGAGGCTCAATGTTAGTTCGAGGCCAGACTGAGCTACACAGTCAGTTCACAGCCACTCTGGGCTATAGAGTGAGACCCTGTCTCAAAAAAAAAAATGTATTGGAGAACAGCAGCCTCTTAATACATGGTGGTAAGGAAACTGGATATCCATACGTAGAAGACCAAAACTAGAGCACTGACTCACCCAGTATAAAAACCAACTCAAATGATCAAAAGCTTTAATGAGAAACTATTCAAGAAAACAGTACAAACACTTCAAAATATTGACATAGGCAATGATTTCCTTGATAGGACTTTAGTGGCTCATTTAAAAAGCAAGAATTCATAAATGAAATGGTGTTCAGTTAAAAGGCTTCTAGTCAAAAATAGCCTACAGATAGAAGAAAAATCCATTTGCTAATCATATGGTAAGGGACTAATATCCAGCATGTATAAATAATTTTTGAAGTAACACTGGAAGAATAAATACTAGAATCAATTAAATTGGTAAATGAGCTGAAAAGACACTTTCCAAATGAGTAAGTACAAATGACCAATAAATAGAAGAAAAATATGTAGTATTATCAAGCTATAAAGGATATTCAAATTATAGTTACATTGAGGTTGCATGTTACCCCCAATAGACTGGTTTTTATACAAACAAAATGAAACTAAAAAGCAACAACAAGTACTGCCAAGGATGTGGAGAAAAATGAACACCTACACTCCATTGGTGGAAATACAAATTAGCTCAGCCATTTCTGAAACAGTATAGAGGTTCTTTTAAATATTAGAAATAAAACTGCTATATGATCCAGGCATACTACTCCTGGGTATCTGAAAGAAATGAAACTAACACACAAGGAAATATTTACACACTCATATTTATGGCTACACTAATCACAATAGCCAAGATAAGGATCCAGCCTAGATGCTCATGAACAAATGAATGGACAAAAATTATATGTATATCTATCTGTCTGTCTGTCTATCTATCTATACATACATATACACACACATATACAATATATAATATATATTATATATACATATATATATATATATATTCCCTATATAATGGGAGTCAATGTGTTTACTAGACTAGTATTACTGTCTGAATCTGGTTCAGCACAGTGGCTAAACCTAATGCTCATTCTTAAAAGTAGATTTTTTGGTTAAAAATAGAGAAAAGGAGAAATAGAACATTGAGAGAGAACCCTAATGAAAACTGGGTTTAATGTGACACTGTATCTATTGGCTTAGGTCCCTTAGTTGTAATATCTATATTTATCTGGTAAAGTATATTGATGACAATGGCTGACTATAGGTAAATAGGCAGAAGGGATATTTGAAAAATCTCTGTACCGTGTTCTCAATTTTGCTATAAACCTTAAACTCTTCTCTAAAAAGCAGTGAGTGAGTTAACCCAGCCCAGAAAGACAACACTGCATGTATACTCTCTCTCATCTGTGGTTCCTAGCTCCAAATCCTCAGTGTCAGTATAAAACATAGAGGGGCCACAGAAACTAGGAAAGAATAAAGGAGCAATAGGTGGGAGAGAGGTGCTTGAAATGGAAATAGCAAGATGCAGGTGATATGAAGTGGGAAACAGGAATAAAAGTGAGGAGGCTCCAACTCTGGAGGAGGTCAGTTAATGCAAACAGAGAAGGAGTGAGAAGGGACAAATAATAGCAAGGTTATTTGATAAAGCCTCAAAAAATCATATATTTTATATTTACCTAAAATTATATAAAATACATATAAGTATGTGTTTACATATATATCTTTAAGGAAGTTAAACCATGTGGGCTACCAATGTTCCCCAAAAGAAACATAGGCTAACAAAAACTCTAGTACCAGGAGTGAGAAACCTTCCTTTGAATGGTTAGTCAGCATAGACTCTGAAAACTAGGCTATCCATGTAGCCCTTGGCTGCCTCTCAGGTTGAGGGTGGCCCCTGCTGCTGAAGATGCTTAGAACACAGGATTCAGATGATTAGAGCTGGATGGGACCTGAAAGCCTCTTTCCTGCACTCTAGAGTTCCCATGGTGACAGAAAAATATACAAGCTGCCAATGGAGGGAAGCAATGAAGTAGTCCTAGCCAGGTGCAACACCTATGAACTATGACAATTACCAGCAGGGTAAGGTATCTGCAGAAGTGCAGTGAGTGGCACTCACACATTTGAGGTAACCCCTACTGCTGTCTAATTGGACTTAGAGCCAATTTGATAGGAAGAAAATCATGCCTGGAACAGAAACCTAGCCAAGTTTCTGGGGCCAGTGAGGTCATGGACCTTAGAAATGGAGCTTCTACTGCTACTTTGCTAGGCCAGCATAATTCCTTCTTACATTCTAACTCTTAACCTGATACTCACAGAGAAGTGTAGCTACCATCCCTCATCAGAGCCTCTCTGTATAGCAGATGGAGACCATCACAGAAAATCACAACAGGGCACAATGCAGAAATCAACAGATCATAGGGTACCAAGCCCAGTGAATACAACTATGTTATAGCTTCTGCATCTTGCTTAGGGAATATCTAGGAATAGCAGGAAGAACGATTACAAAAGAGCCAGATCACCAGGAAGTCTGCAATGAAACAATCTCTCCTAAAAATGGCTACATAAGCAATGACAATACCAATAAACATAATGATGTAAAGGGGAGAAATCTTTCAGGCTCTCACCTTTAGACCAAGAACTACAGGTTACTAATGACTGCTGGGAGGAGGAGAATCGGCCTCTGAAGTGGAAAGTCAGTTGGTGTTTTGCTGGGGCAAACACATGAAGGAACGTTTCCTTAAGTTGGACACACGTGTGAACAGCTAAGGCCAACTCGTGAAGGAACGTTTCCCTGAAGCAGACACGGGAGAGGGTGAACATGATGTACTGGTCCACCTTATACTGCAGAGTTGAGCTGCATTTATTGGGACTCCATAGAGAGAAACACACCAAAAATTTCTGGTGGTGTACTGCAGTCTGTTGCTACTTCCAAGGACTTGGGCTGACTGGATGCTGAGGCAAGACCCGTGCTAAGGCAAGGCACGTGTAGGGCACGTGATGTCTGGAGGGTATAAGTAGGACTCCACAGAGTGACGGAGACAGAGCTTGGCTTGCCGGTACAGCTAGCTGTGCAACACTTTGTGGGTCTTAAGTCTTAGTTGATCTGCGCTTCTGTGAGAGAGGCACAGCTGGGAATTTCTGGTGTCCCTCTGGGTCCCTCCTGCTGACTCAAACTGAGGCTGAGGCCTGGTTGTCTGCTAGGTCCTGTTATCACTGTTGCTACCCTGGCTCTACTGAACTGGACTGCTGGTGTATCCATGGGGTGTCTGTGAGTGGATTGAGCTGATGCTGCCTGCTAGCCTGTGAACTAAACTGTCGATTTGCAGACAAACAACAGAGACAGGAGTTATTCCAAAGAAACTTTCTAAACAGGTCCACTTCCCCTGTATCCTTTCTTTTCCACTACCTCTGGTGGGTGGTGGGCTACAAAGAAGGTTAAAGTGTTTAAGAACCATCATTAAAAATAAGATTTTAAAAAAATTAGTTACAAGCCTCTCCCAGAGATAAGCACCCTTATTTGTTATTCAATGGAGTGTGGTGAGCCCTGAAAACATATACACACAAACAATACAAGCAGACTCAGCAGGTTTTACTTATACATAGTTTTGCATACTCACATGCATGCATTCATGCATGCGCGCGCACGCGCACGTGTGTGTGTGTGTAATAATCATAATCAAAGAAAAGGAGACTATCAACTTAGAATGGGGAAGCACAGGAGAGTTGGAAGGATGGTACTTGGAAGGGGTTGGAGGAAAGAAAAGTAATCTATTTCAATTAAGATCATATTTAAGAAAAAATTTTAAAAATAACCATAAGTAGGAAAAATGCCGTAACTGACCAGATATTGTGGTGCATGTCTTCAATCCCTGCGCTCCAGAAGCAGAGGCATGCAGATCTCTTTTCAAGGCTAGCCTGGACTCCACAGTGAGTTCCAGGCCAACCAGCCAAGGCTACATACTAAGACCTTTTCTCAAAACTAAATAAAAAACAGTAACTATTTTCGAAGATAAAAACCAGTGGAAGTGGGGTTTTAGGAGAGAGTAACAGGAGATGAAGAAGATCAAAGTATGTGATATGCATGCATCACAATGTCATAATGGAACTCATTGTTTTCTATTATATATATTCTAATACAAAATCAATTACATTGTTCTATTAAAAGTCTGTTTTAAGTCAATAAAAGTAAAAAAATAAAAACTCCAAATACAAAAGAAAACCTAAAAGGAGCATTGAACACAATAGAAGACCATTTATCTCAAACAGAGGAATAAATATGGATGCTCTGGGAAACTCAACTATGGACATTTACAGAAACTAGAATAAGGGTGGCTTTAGGCAGAAGTGATGACTTACACTTAGATTCATGAGTTCTGGAGAACTGCAGCAGAAGAATCATGAGTTCAAGCCCAGCCTGAACAACAGAGCAAGACCTCATCACACACACAGGTACACACAAACCCACACCCAAAACAGCCAATTTCAGGAAGTAGTATTAAAAATATAGCCTGTGCTTTCTTGGGGACAAATCTTAAATATCTTATAAGTTTATGTATAATCGATTTTTAGAATACTTTTACCAGTTTGAATTTAAAATTAAGCTGAAGTTGACTTCACTAATGTAATTCAGTGGCTACATAGAACAACCAAAACTGTTTTAAATAACTAAGCACACAATTTACACAGATACTGTGTGCTGGATAGTTTTATGTCAATGTGACACAAGCTAGAGTTACCTGAAAGGAGGGAACCTCTATTGAGAAAAGGGCTCCATAGATCTGGTTGTAAGGCTTTTCCTTAATTCATAATTAATGGGAGAAGGCCCAGTCCATTGTGGGTGGTGCCATCCCTGGGCTGGCGGTGATGGGTACTATAGAAGCTGAAGGGGTTTGCAACCCCACAGGAAGAACAACAATATCAACCAACCAGACTCCCCAGAGCTCCCAGGGACTAAACCATCAACCAAGGAATACACATGGAGGGACCCATGGCTCCAGCCGCATATGTAGCAGAGGATGGCCTTGTCAGGCATCAGTGGGAGGAGAGGCCCTTGGTCCTGTGAAGGCTTGATGCTCCAGTGTAGGGGAATGCTAGAGTGGTGAGGCAGGAGTGGGTGGGGGAGCACCCTTATAGAGGCAGGGGGAGGGAGGAGGGGATAGGGAGCTTGTGGAGGGGAAACTGGGAAGGGGATAACATTTGAAATGTAAATAAATAAAATAACCAATAAAAATTAAAACAACAACAAAAATGTCTTGAGCATTTGAATACTTGGTCCCAGTTGGTGGCTGTTTGGGGAGAATTAGGTGGTGTGGTCTATCAGAAGGAAGTACGACAATGGGGGAGAGCGCTGAGGTTTCAAATCACTCACACCATTGTGAGTGTACTCTGTGCTCCCTCTTTGTGGTTTGAGATGTGAATTCTCAGCTGCTGCTCTCACTGTCGGTTACCTGCACTCTGTCAGGATGGACTCTAACTCTCTGGATCTTAAGCCCTAAATAGATACTTACTTCTATAAGTTGTGTCAGTCATGGTGTTTTATGACAGTAACAGAAAGTGTAAGACACAGATATTCAGTCTCTTAAATATTCTTAGTGGCAATTATGTGTCAGTTGCTAAGCTAGGTTCCAGAGATACAAAGATAAACACAAATACTCCCAGCCTTCAAGTGACTCTTACATTATGGCAGCTATTAAAGTTTAGTTCTGAAATTCCTCACTCCCTACTCCTAAAAATAATTTTATTGGGGCTGGAGAGATGGATCAGTGGTTAAGAGCAGTGACTTCTCTTCCAGAGGTCCTGAGTTCAATTCCCAGCAACCACATGGTGGCTCACAACCATCTGTAATAGGATCTAATGCCCTCTTCTGGTGATCTGAACACAGTGAGTGTACTCATATACATGAAATAAATAAATCTTTAAAAAATAAAAAATAATTTTATTGTTGATAATTTCAAAGACGTCCCAATGTTAAAAGACAAGTTATGCTTCCTTCCCATATGCCAATAACCCAGCTTCAACAATTACTAACTCATTCATCTTATATCACTGTAAATCTGCCACTACTTCACCAGTATTAGTTTGAAGAAGTTTCCAGATATCACATCATTATACCCATACTTATTTCAAGGATGCACCTCCTGGAGATAGAGAATATTTTTTTTAGAACAATATAACTATTACCACTGTCATGCTGTCTAAAATGAATGGCAAAATTCTAAGTGCTTCTTATTCTTTAGATTGAGTTCACCTCTATTTGATTGATAAAGCCTGTTAAGGAAAAAGTGAATTTCACAATGCATACCTGAGCAACTGGTGTGTTATAACAAAACAAGTTAAAATTCCAAGTTATCTCAATGATCGTTATTTCTCCAAAATTTAGTCAACAACATAGTGCCACCAGCTGTAAACACTAGAAACAAAGCATGCAGTAGACACAGTCTATTACAGAGTTCCTGACCAAGCTGAGAATGCAGAGTTAGATGCCAATGTCTGAAAGCTAGATTAAATCAAGAACTTGAGCAGAGTTTTCTCTCAATTCATCAGGAAGTAGTGAATTTTATGAGTGAAAAATTGGTGACAAAATCCTTCCATGAATAGTCAAGTTCTTGATATCTCATCATGGCAACTGTGAGAAGAAATGTTGTTTCTATAGTCCTAGCTTAGATAATAGAGAACAAGAGTCAACAGCAGTTCGTTACATTATTTGTTCTTTGTGAATTTCTATTGAGTTTACTGTTAAAGGGGGATAGATACAATAAAATAATCAGGTCATATGTAAAATTTGAGGATTTATGAACTGTTACGTACTCTTATTTTGTATATATTCACTTACAGAATGATTTCCCAAAGGGCTGCATTTTTTTTTACCTTTTATACATATTAATTCACAGAGTAATTACAGAAACTCCATAAGGCATACATTGGTATTTCCATTTTACAAATGGAAAAACTGAAGGAAAGAAATAAGAAAGTTATCTAAGCTACATATCTCATATATATATATGAATCAAGGAAGAGTGGTTCAAAATCTATATTAGTTTCATCTACTACACAATGTATCTTTAAATATAAGGTTTCCATTTAAAGCTACATTAATTTTTCTAATTGTAAATACATCATTTCTCTTGAAATAACTTACTTATTTCCAGATTCTGGCAAATGAAAAGCTTGTGGAACAATAATTCCAATGAGACACCTGTGTGAAAAAGCAATAGAGAATATGATTCTTAGGGGTGAGAGTGCAGTTTACTGGTAGAGTACCTGCCAATTTGACACAAAACTAGAGTTATCTGAAAAGAAGAACCACAACTGAGAAGATACCTCTGTAAGATCTGCCTATAAGGCATTTTCTTAATTAGTGATTGGTGTGGGAGGGACCAGGCTATTGTGGGTGGTGCCATCCCTGGGCTGGTGGTCCTGGGTTCTATAAGAAAGCAGGCTGAAGAAACCATGGGGAGCAAGTTAGTAAGCAGCATTTGTTAATGTTCTCTGCTCCAGTCCCTGCCTTCAGATTCTGCTTACTTCCTTCAATGATGAACTCTGATTGGGAAGCATAAATCAAACAAGCCCTTCTTCTTCAAGTTACTTTTGGTCATGGTGTTTCATCACAGCAATAGAAAGTAACCTAGGATAGAGGCCCTGGTTTCCATTCCCAGCACTGTGCACAAGGAATGAAGGGATGGAAAGAGACAGGGAGGGAGGGAAGGAAGAAGGTAGGGAGGGAGAGGAACGAGAAAGAATAAGAATTAAAGCAATAGCAAGCAAGTGAGAAAGATTCTTAGGAAGAAATGTTTGTTTGTTTAATGTATATGAGTACACTGTTGCTGTCTTCAGACACACCAGAAGAGGGCATTAGATCCCATTATAGATGGTTTTGAGCCACCATGTGGCTGCTGGGAATTGAACTCAGGACCTCTGGAAGAGCAGTCAGTGCTCTTAACTGCTGAGCCATCTCTTCAGCCAAGAAATATGTTGAAGTTATTATTCCAATTTATTAACTTTGATTATCCCAAGATGCAGAAATGAGAAAAAGAGGGGGAAATTAGTCTTATTTGTAGATCTTGGTATTGCTTTAAAATTTGCAATAAAAACATAAATTTTATGATTTTGGAATTTTTTAAAATTTTTAATAAAATAATTTAAAAATGAAATTTTTATCTATAATAAGCTATTTAACAGTTCCAAGTTCATATCAGAACAGAAACATCTAGTATGGTATACAACTCTTAATATTTTTTTTCTATAGGAAACCTATAACTGGTTTTTGAGTCTTCCAGAAGAAAGAACCACTAACCATTTTAAGGATTTGGAAGCATTACTACAAAATGATATGATGAAGTAATTGATAATTTCAAACCTGAAAGTGCTTTTTTAAATATAATACTTTATTTACATTTCAAATGTTTTCCCTTTCCAGGTCTCCCCGTTGGAAACCCCCTATCCCATCCCCCATCCCCCTGCCTCTATGAGGGTACTCCCCCACCCACCCACACACTCCCTTCTTCCTTCCTTGGCATTCCCCTATACTGGGGCATCTAACACTCTCAGACCCAAGGACCTCTCTCCTCCCCCTGATGGCCAACAAGGCCCTCCTAGGCCACATATGTGGCCAGCACCATGGGCCCCTCCATATGCATTCTTTGATTGGTGGTCAAGTCTCTGGGAACACCAGGGGGCCTGACCAGTTGACACTGTTGCTCCCTCCCCATGGGGCTGCAAACTCCCTCAGTTCCTTCAGTTCCTTTTTCAACTCCTCAATCTGGGACCCCACGCTCAGTCCAACAGTTGCTGTGAATTGAATCATGGGTATTCCGAACTTTTGGGCTAATATCTGCTTATCAGTGAGTACATACTGTGTTTGTTCTTTTGAGACTGAGTTACCTCACTCAGGATGATATTTTCAAGTTCCATCCATTTGCCTGCAAATTTCATGAAGTTTTAATAGCTGAGGAGTACTCCATTGTGTAAATGTACCACATTTTCTGTATCCATCCCTCTGCTGAGGGACATCTGGGTTGTTTCTAGCTTCTGGCTATTATAAATATGGCTGCTATGAACATAGTGGAGCATGTGTCCTTATTACATGTTGGAGCATCTTCCTGGTATATGCCTAGGAGTGGTATAGCTGGGTCCTCAGGAAGTATTTTGTCCAATTTTCTGAGGATCTGCCAAACTGATTTCCAGAGTGGTTGTACCAGCTTGCAATCCCACCAACAATGGAGGATTGTTCCTCTTTCTCCACTTCCTCGCCAGCATCTGCTGTCACCTGAGTTTTTGATCTTAGCCACTCTGACTGGTGTGAGGTGGAATCTCAGGGTTGTTTTGATTTGCATTTCCCTGATGACTAAGGATGTTGAACATTTCTTTAGGTGCTTCTCAGCCCTAGGAATTTCCTCAGTTGAGAATTCTCTGTTTAGCTCTGTTCCCCATTTTTTGATAGGGTTATTTGGTTCTCTGGAGTCTAACTTCTTGAGTTAGGCTGCTGTCCCAGGCTGCTTGTAGGTCCCTGTGTCCTGGAGGTTCCTGGCAGGTCCCTCTGAGCAGAGGTGCTGGCCTTACCCCCGCTCACAGGCTTGTCCACACTCCAGGGAGGGTAGCTCTTTCCCTGCACTATTTGGGTATGGAGCCCTGTGGCACAGACCACAGGCGTAAACCAGAAGGCTCCTGTCCCAGGCTGTTCCTCTGTCCCAGTGTCCTGCAGATTCAGGACGGGTCCCGCTGAGCAGTGATGCGTGTCTTACCCCCTCTCACTGGCTTGTCCACACTCCCTGGATGCTAGCCTTCTCCCTGCGCTATTTGGTTATGGAGCTCTGTGGCACAGACTGGGATCCCCGGCCACAGAAGGCCAGAACCAGCTCTTAATTGAGCTCTTCACAGCAACAGGACACTAAGACATGAACATTCAGGAAGGACCAAGTCTAATGATCAAAATCCATCTTCAAAGCGCTTACAGTAGACTCAGCATAATCTGTAAGAGTGTGTATCCCCAGCTCTTGGCTTCCAGGTCCCCTGACATTTCTGCTGGAGGTAGTTTGGAGGTTAAAGTTGATTTAGTCCATGAAGTTTGAGGTTTCAGATATTCTTCAGTATATGCTGGAATTCTGAAGAATTGGGTTCTAATGCCAGTGAAGAAATGGGCTTGCTGGTGAGGTGAGAGAATGCAGGCAAAGACCCTGAAAGTGCTTTTTAATGAAATACTATCTGAGCCTGCGACAGTAGTACACTGCCACCCTGTAATCTCAGTGCTTAGGAGTCTGAGGCAAGAGGGTTTTGAGGTTAAGGTTAATCTGCGATACAAAGTATGATCCTGTTCATAAAATAATAAAATAAACTAAAACTTAAGATAATAAAACAAAATGAAATGATGGGGCCCGAAGCTCATGTGTGTGGTAGTGCGTGACAGTATACAGGAAAGAAAAGCAGCAAGCTCAAGACCAGTTCCAGGCTAGGCAGAATGATATTGTGAGTCCCTGTCTCCAAAGGGGTCTGTGTGGCTGGAGTTGTTGCCTGGCATGGATGAAGCCCTAGGTTCTATTCCCAATGGTGGAAAAAAGAAATGATTTAAGAAAAAGAAGTGCCATGTGTTCTGCATGATTTTAGATATTTGATTGAATGCATGCTGATATCTTAACTTCTGACAGAAATAATTCTGTCAGTCTACATCCCATTAGAAGCATTGCCTGAAGAGGTTGATAAGCAGTACAACAGATCTAATACCCTTTGGGTTTCTTATTTTTCAGTCACAACTATAGTGTCATCACATTCCAATTTGACTCTCAGTATTACATGTGAAAGATTCTCTTTTAACAAATGATTTTCCTTTCTAGAAAGAAAGAAGGGGGAAACAAGGGTCAACCACTAACCTTATATTGTTTTATTTATTTACATTACAGCCATTGTCCCCTTCAGTCCCCCCCCCCCAGTTCCTCATCCCATTCTTCCTCTCTCTTGCCTCCGAGAGGGTGCTTTCCCTCACAGGGCCCTCCCTGGGGCCTCAAGTCTCTGGAGGATTAAGCACATCTCCCACTGAAGCCAGCCCAGGCAATCCTGTGCTATATATGTGCTGGTGGTGGCCACGGACCAGCCTGTGTATGCTGCCTGGCTGGTGGTTCAGTCTCTGGGAGCTCCCAGGGGTCGGGGTTAGTTGAGACCAGCCCAACGTGGGATCCATCTCATGAGCAGGCACCAAACCCTGACACTATTACTGATGCTATGTCCTCTGAGAGGTTCTACCAGCAGCTGACTGAGACAGATGCAGATATTCACAGCCAAGCATTGGACTGAGGTCAGGGATCCCTATGGTTGAATTAGGGGAAGGCTGGAAGAAGCTGAAGGGGAGGCCTATCTGAGCATCTTTGTTACTGTTCTTACTTAAAGGCTTTGTTATCATCAGCACTACCTTGGCAGTTTGTAAATTAAGAGTAAGAAAAGCAGAGAAATCTTTACATGTCCACAAAACACAAATTTCTTACTTTAAAGCTCCAAGTACTTCTTCTGGGTCTTTTGAAAGTTGAGACAAATATTCCAAAGCTTTTTCTGCCACAAATTGTTGTCCATTCTAAAAGGAACAAACATAGTATGTAAAATTACATACATATTTAAAGAAAGTGATGCTCAGTACAGGTTGTCTATCCTTGCCTATTACAAAGAAATATATTCATTTTTTAGAACTAATATTGTAGGATGAAGCTATAATTCATTGACACAAAGAAAAAGGTTCATTTTATCCTCAGAAACTCACTTCTGTTTCTCTTATGTTCATTCTTTGACTCTTTTTATTCTGTTTCTTTTGTCCTGTCTCAATTATTTTTTATTATTTCTTAGATGTCTATTTTCTTTTCCTTTTTTAAACATAGCTCAGTATTTTAAATTTATTCTTGTTCTTTCAGCAATCCTGCACCCATCCCCACGTGTCTTTTAACCATGTGTTTTGTTGGCTAGGACAAATGGCTCATACATAGCTTTAGGCTCCTGTAGTACTTATTTCTTCCATCCAAAGCAACTGCTTTTGTTCCTTAATCATTAAAAGCATCCTGAACATTTACTACGCATCTGCTTCTTATCATAGATGTGCCTTTCATTAGCTTTTATCACATTTTACTTCACAAAAGCATTCGGCATTGGTAATCTCTACTTTCAGCTCAGAGCCTTCTTCTCCCATCACACTTTCTGGAAGCCTCTGTCTTGTCTACAGTAGCTCTCCTCTGAGTGGGTAGGGGCTCCTGGGCATCAAGTCTCTGTGAGACTAGGCACATGTTCTCCTATTGAGGCCAGGCAAGGCAGCCCAGCTAGAAGAACATATCCCGCAGACAGTAGATGCATGCCTCTTTTCTAAGGAGAGTAAAAAAAAAAAGGGTGTGAATCCAGATTCGAGGGGAGGTAGGAAAGAACTAGGGGGAGGGAAAATAGTGATGAGAATAAACTGTATGCAATCTATTTTCAATTAAAAAAAGAAAAAGAAACTCACAGCTTCCCAGCCACAAGCACAGCCTTGCTAAGTCTCCTTATCCTTGTCTTTTAAGAGTAACCAAAAGAATGTCAAATTGTTGAATCCCGCATTTCCAGTACACCAATACCTTAAAGGCTCTGTATATTCCCCCTCTATATCCTTTTCTCATTTCTCCCAGCTCCTTCAGCCCTTTCATTATGCACATGTAAGTTTGCTACATTATCAGAAAGGTCTTATCTCTGAGAGATCTCTTCGTTAAAAGTTCCCTCCATGTTATTTCTGCAATGAAAATGTAGGTTTCATCCAAGGATACTATTTACATGGGAAACTTCTCAAGTGCCAATTGATTTTGCTTTAATTACCTTTCTACCTTGGAGATAGAGTATGTGCCTTCATTTTTTCAGTTCTATTTTCATATTATTCTCCCCCTTTCTTCCCTAAAAGCCACCACTTTAAGTTTCTTGTCATCAGACTATATCCCTTATTATCACCATGATCTCTATATTTCTTGCTGCTGCCATGGTCTCTATAACCTTTATTGTTGCCATGGTTCCTATATCCTTTATTGTTGCCATGGTCACTATTTCCCTTGTTTCTATGGTTCCTAGGTAACTTCTTCTCATTTATTGGTGGATTCACTACTGCTAAATTATTTCATCCAACCCCCCTCCTTCGCCCTCATCTCTCAGCATTTTCACTGCATAGACAGGCGATCTTCCTAATATTCTAGCTTCTTGATAGCTTAAATTCCATTCCATTACTAATAATTATAACAATTTCATGCCGTCATAAACTGCTCTAAAGGGTTTTATAAATTTTAAACTACAAACTGTTGAAGTCACTATGGAAATCAGTGTAGTAATTCCTCAAAAAAAAAAAAAAAAAAAAAGAACAGATTTACCATTGTTCAGCTGCACAACTCCTCAGTATACTTCCAAAAACTCCTCTAGCCTACTACAGAGATATTTGCACATCTATGGTTATTTCAGCTTTATTCACAATAGCCAGGAAATGGAAACAGTCTATATGTTCATCAACTGATCAATGGGTAATGGAATATGGGTCATATACACAGTGGATTCCTATTCAGCTGTAAAGAGAAATGAAATTTTCAGGTAAATAGATATAGCTGGAAAATATCTTGAGTAGGGTGACTCAGATTTAGAAATACAAGTGCCACATGCTTTCTCTTGCTTATTTGGGGATCTTAGATATGAATCTTTAGGTTTGAATGTTTAACTTGGAATAACCATAAAAGATTGGAAAGTAGAAAAAGACCATTGGGGGAGGTGGTGAGAAGATACTCTCTAGAAAGGTGGCTATTTGACACAGGTGCTTTGAGGAGGGTAAGTGAAAAGTTGGGGGAGACTCAACTGGAAGGTTAATATAGAGGGGGGAGAAAGAAGAATAAATGATGTTTGAAAAAGCCATAGGCATAGAGAAACCAAGTATTTTTATAGACTTAATTAAAATTACAATTTTAATGTAGTTACCTCTACATGGCAAGATAATGCTCCCATAAGAGTCAACGGCTAACAAAACCCCCCAGTGCTAGGTAGGGGATACTTCCCTTCAAATTGTTGGTCAAGGGGTTCAAGAGACTCCATCAAACAATATAGACTATTGTCTATTGCAATGGGTCTCTAGTCAGAACATGGACATAAAGATCCTACTAACGGAGACACCACACTTTGGAGCACAGGAATCGAAGAAATCAAGCTGGTACCAACCTGGAAGCTATGACTGAGGGCTACCTCCAATATTGTTGGAAGTTGCTATGCAAACTGCCAAGGAAAAAATTTACCAACAGTCTTACATAGCTATGAAGCCTGAGAATCACAATGAGACCAGCAAGACATCTCCAATCGTGCAACAGTGATATTTGTATCTTGAGGCAACAAACAACTGTCTAATTGGACCTAAAGTCCACCTCAATGGAAGGGAACTCATACTTAGTACTGTAAACCTAGCCAAGAGCCCATGGCTGGAGAGGTTATAGGCCATTTGGTGATTTGAATAAGAAGTCACCCACATTCTTAGGCATTTGAATACTTGGTCCCCATTGGCGATGCTGTTTAGGGATGCATAGAAATGTGGCCTTGCTAGAGGAAGTAAGTACATCAGCAGAGGCAGGCTCTGAAGTTTCAAAAGCCACTAGCTGCTGCTATTATTATTATTATTATTATTATTATTATTATTATTATTATCTATAAGTCTTTTGCCTGATATAATTTGGTTTCCAATTTTGTGTTTTTACAGGTTTTTTTCCTTGTTTGTTTATTTTTGCAGTTTCTCTTTTTGGTTACTTGTTTTTTTAAAGAGAGAAAGAGAAATAAAGCACATGAATTTGGGTGAGTAGGGGACGAGTAGGATCTGGGAATAGTTGAAAGAGGGGGAAAAACATGATTAGAATATATTATATGAAAATGGTTTTCAATTTTAAAAGGCTAAAAATAACTGCGAGCCCTCAGCTTGTTGTTCCACACCATGTGCCCACTGCTACCCTTCCCTTTCATGATGAAAATGGACTCTTCTCACTCTGGGAGCTATAAGCTCTAAATAAACTCTTCCTCCTATAAGTTGCCTTAGTCATGGTATTTTAACACAGGAACAGAAAAGTAACTAATGCAAATCAAAAGGAGTACTTAGTACTAAAGGAACAGAGTTTCTGCTGCCTTCTAAATACTCATCCTTATGACCTAAGTTGAGTGAAGCTCTCACACCTCATCCAAAAAGCTTCTCTTGTATTTTTCAGTAGATGTAGACTATTAGATCTATAATTGGTTAAAAAGCAGAGGGAAAGGTGACTATGGGGTGTTCAGCCCTAAATGGGACATCAAACATCACAACCTCTAAACCTAAGGCTTGGGAAAAATTGTGGAATTGTGGGCAGAAATATTGTAAGAACCTAAGGACTGGGATGACAGCTGTAGACAGTTTTTTGTTTTTTTTGTTTTTTGCTTGGTAGGACAGAAATGTAGTTCCTATGAACAATCAACAATATGGTTGCCTGTATAAAATCTACAAAGACAACACCAATTTATACATCAACATGGAAAGTTTCACAAGTCACCAAGCCCCCATCCCCTAGGATGATGAGCTGCAAAAAGTCAATGGCTGCTAAGGGAGGAGGAACCGGGGTACTTTTCTCTCTCTCTCTCTCTCTTTCTGACAAAAAGACCCCAATCCTAAGGATTCATCTCCAAATACCTGAAAATAAGGGCAGCATCAGTTAAGACTATAGGTTTTATACACACACACACACACACACACACCCCACAAACATGACTAAAAGGTCATGAATTTGACAGGGTGTGGTTGGAGACACAAGAGGGGTTGGAAGCAGGAAGAGGGTGGAAAGGATGAAAATACAGTGTAATCATGTATGAAATCCTCAATAACAAAAAGTAAATTTATAATAAGGGCACATGAAGTTGGGAGGAAAAAGAGGGGGAACTGGAGGGGAAGAAAGGAAGGTGGATTTGATGAAAGCACATATGCATATTTCAATTCTCAAACTAAAAATTTAATAACATAAGAAAATTTAATAGAAGAAAATCATTTTGCTTAAACAAAGTGGATATTGGAGTACTTGCAACCTCAACTACAGAAAATTGTGCTAAACAGTCCAGAATAAGATTTGCCTTATAGGGAAGCAGTGGACTATTACTGTCATTTCTGGATACCAACACTGGCTGGCCCGTGCTCCTACCGCAGCTACTTTCCCAGCATGATGGACTCTGGAATTGTAAGTCCAAGAAACTCTTTCGCCCTTAAATCACATTTGTCAATGTATTTTATCACAGCAACAGGAAATGAAAGGAATACAGACTGAAAGATAAGGTAGCTTATTCTAAAAGAGAAAGTGGTGTTGTACCTCCTTAGCATCCCTTGTCTAGCATGTAATCCTAAAATAAGATTATCGTTGTCTCCCATTCTGTCTCTAACTTCTCCCTACTCAGCTCCCCAGAAACAACTACATGTTGCATTCCAAAACCATGGCTTGTGATTTTGTTTGCTGTTTGGATTTCGTGTGTTTTGAGATAAAGTCTTTCACTGTAGTCTATAGGTTATGACACGACACCTGGCTTCAATGTATTGTTTTTTTATATAAACTACCAACAAAGTTTTCTTGTTTACAAAATAAGTACTATACAACCAAGCCACAGATAACAATTTAACTTTATCTTGTATCTTTTCTCTATAGCATTATTTGAACATACAAGTCACTATATTAAGTACAAGATCAAGAAATAAATCATTTATCATTCTAACCAAACACACTGTCTCACAAGCCAAGCCAAGCACACTACTTTTTCCCTATTATATCTACATCATCTCATCCTTTAAAATATTTTTACATATCGAAATGCTAGAGTTTTTCAAAGCTCAACTTAAGTTTTCTCTCTGTTGTAGAGATTTCCCAGTTCAATTCCAGTTCCCACTGCTTGTCTTCCTCCTCTGATTTTCAGTGATTCTTAATATACATATTAACTATTTTGTTTTTATTCTATGTACTCTCTAATAATGCCAATGCATGTTTTGTCCATTCAAATTAACTTGAGAATTCTATTTCAAGTTCCTAGACCAACAACTTAACCCAAAGTAGTTGCTAAACATAATTTGGATTTGAATACCGATAAACAAGGTAACAGAATTTCTAAAGGAAGAAAATTATTTGACACCAACATGGGGTATGTTTGTACAGGATGGAAAGAAACAAAAAGTGAGAGGAAAAGAAAGGTCTAAAAATTTACATTTGACATAAAAAACAGATAAGTAGTAGTAAAATCATAGAAATGAAGTTCTAAGGACAAAATTGGTTTTGATTTAAGAGAAAAAAATCAGAAACTAAACTATTTTAAATAAGATCAAGAGTCATAGCCTAGGGGACTAGAAAGATGGCTCAGCAGTTAAGAGAACCTGGGTTCACTTCCCAGAACCCTCATGAAGGCTCACAACCATCTGTAAGTGCAGTTCCAGGGGTAACAGGCACACAGGTAGTGCATGTACATACCTGCAGGCAAAACACTCATACATAGAAAATAAAAAAATTTTAAATCTTTTTTAAAAGAATCAAAGTTTATAAATCACATTTTCAACCATTTTAGTTAATTTTTACAACAGTCCCAGAAACATTATCTTTATTTGTAAGTGGTGATATTAAGATTTTTAAAAGTTAGGCATTTATTAAATTCAGAGAGGGGAGGAGGGGTGGGATGTGGGACAGTCAGAGTGTGGATAGGGAGGGGGATAAAGTCTGGAAAGAGATTTTAAAAAGAAATAAAATAATTATATAAATTTAATAATTAATTTATATAATTTAATAATTTATAATAACAAAATAATAAATCAAATAAACTAAATAATTAAAATGAAATGAAAAATAAAATAATAAACATAATTTATATAAATTTATAAATAAATGTATAAATGAAAAGGAGAGTGTATCTTAAGTAAAAAGTTAAAGGAGGAACAGGGATATATTGTAGTGGTAGAGTGCTTGCCTAGCATGTATGGGACCAATACTCTATTTAGGCCAAGAGTTTTTGGGTTCCTCCTGAAGCTTTTTGAATTCTGTATCTTATTAAGACCAAAATTTTGCAAGTAAAAACATGCATTTATTAAACTAAAATTGTTTTTTTTTTGTAGCTGTAAAAGAAAAGATATAGGTTAGTTGTTAGCATTCTGTCTAGGCTCCGCCCCACAGTTACCTGGCAACAACCAGGTGTGCCTGACACTATAAAAGGGGCTGCTTGCCCTCCCTTCATTCTCTTGCTCCCCTCTCTTCTCCTCTTGCTCCTCCTCCTTACTTTCTCTCTCCTCATTCCCCTCACTCTCTGCCTCCATGTGCTCATGGCTGGCCTCTACTCCTCTTCTCTCTCTCTCTCTCTCTCTCTCTCTCTCTCTCTCTCTCTCTCTCTCTGCCTTTCCCTGTCTCTACTCCCTCAACTCCCCTCCCCATGACCTGAATCAACTCTATACTATACTATACTGTCCAGCTGGTCCCTCAGGGGAAGGGATGCCTCAGCATGGGCCGGCAGAGGTATCCCCTTCCCCCACCCCTGACTGCACATCCACCAAACAGATTCCTTCTCTCTCCTTATATTTTTATAAATACAACACTAGTCATAGTAGTAACACACATCTTTACTCCCAGTAAAGGCAGAGACTGGTAGATCTCTATGAGCTCAAAGCCAGCCTGGTCTATATAGTAAGTTCTAGAGTAGCTAGAGCTACATAGTGAGAATACTACCACCACCACCTCCCCTGAAAAAAAGAAAGACCACAAATGTTTAAACTATTTCATTTAGTTTAAACTATTTCATTCAAGTTGATGAGAAATGTAAATTTCAAAGCAGATACATATTTATCTGCATGATGTGAGATACTCCATACTCTACCTTTTCAGAGTTGGGGATGTAACATGAGGCCTTGTGCATGCTAGGCAAATACTCTACTAGGAGCTATATTCTCTGCCTGAAAGAACATTTTTAAAATCTAAAGTTTCTTTTATTTTAAAATATTATTACTATCATCATCATTATAAGTATGTGTATATGTACGTGTGTGTGTGTGTGTGTCTGTGTGTGTGTGTGTGTGTGTGTCTGTGTGTGTGTGTGTGTGTATGCATGCATGTTTAGTGCGAAACACATATAGAGGTCAGAGGACAACTTTGTCAAGTTGTTTCTCTCCTTCCACTTTTATGTAGGTTTAGGGAGTTAAACTCAGGTCACCGGGCTTGTGACAATTGCCTTTACCCACTTAGTTATCTCAGTGGTCCTAGAACTTCATTTAAAATTAGTGTTTTGCTATGTTTATTTTTGTTTGTTTTAAATACAAATCTGTTCCCTCAAAAGAAAAGAAACAAGACAATTCTATAGGAAGCTTGGGTGAAAATGTGAGACAAAACAGTAAAGGAGGGCTCTCTTATGGCTAGGTGATGGTGATTTTATGTAGTCTTCTTCAAAAAGGGAAAGAGTATAATATAATAGTAGATGCTTGAGTTACCTCTAGAGCAAACTCTATAGATAAACTCAGGATTTTGATAGTTGAAACTCCACTTTCAATTAGTCCAGGATCTTCTGATTCTTCATCCATTAATAATTTCTTTAAAGCACTGACTACCTGTAAAGCTGAAACAAGCAATAAAAATGTAAGACATTTTCATTAAAGATAATATTTATGGTTATTTCACAATGGATTTTGAATCACCTTAAGAATATCTGTATCTTTAGAAAGATAAAATGTATTAAGTCATATGAATTAATAAGCCACCAAGACAGATATATTAGAAAAATGAGTAATTGAACACCTGTACTTCTGTGAATCCATAGATAGATGGATATAGCCTCAAAAGCAAACAAATACAGAATATTCATCTGACACTACATGGAAGAATAAAATATGGGACCTAGAACCTAAATTTCATTACTGAGGGATAGATTGAATACATTGTGGGACATTCACAAAATGGAGTATATAACACTATTGAAAATGAATATATTATATTTCATTATATGTCTTAAAGGTAGATAACTATACATTGAATGTGTGCAGTAGATATTAAATGATAAATAAGTTATACATAATAGCCAAAAGGTGATAAATCTATTCATAATATTCAATTGATTCAAAACAAGTAAAAAGCAAAAGAGCAACAAGGAATAGATGGCATAAATGGAATACCAACAACATAATACTAAATTTATATCCAATCAAGCTAAATGTGGTGGTGCAGGTCTATAATCAGAGTACTCAGGAGACCAAGGCTTCAAAATCACAATTTCAAGGCCTATTTGGGACACAAAATAATTACAAGGCTATCCTAGGCAATTTACTGAGAGTATGTCTCAGAATAAAAAGTAAAAAGAAGGCTGGGGATATAATTTAGTGGTAGAGTACCTGCCTAGCATGTATGGGGCCTTGAATTAATTCCCAATTACTTGAAAATAAAATAAGTAGGTCTAACATTATTAATACTCATATTATGTTTAAATGATGAAGTGAACCAACTGAATGGCAAAGACAATTAGATTAAAGAAAACAAAGCTTTCAAATATATGCTACCAACAAGAAACACATTAAAACTTTGTATTGGCATACACTCAGTTTACCTAGTGTTGGGTTTCATAAAGACAATTTCATTCAGTACAGTATATCTGTAGGTCCTATTCTTTTCCTCCTTCCCTCTTTTCCACTTTACCTCCTCCAGGTAAAGTACCAGTACCTTCCTTCCCTTAGTCTCCCTTCTACACTCAAATTTTTATATACATTAATAGTCTTACATATGTATACAAAACTAGGATCCACCAGTGACAGAAAGCATGCCATATTTGTCTTTCTGACTTTCAAACTTTTCTGAGTTTGACTCATTTCCCTTAATATGATCGTCTTCAGGTATATACATTTTCCAGCAAATGACATAGTTTATTCTTCTTTATGCCTGAATAAAATTTCATTGTTTATAAATACCACATTTAAAATTATTTTTTATAGCCTGGCAGTGGTGGCACAGCCTTTAATCCCAGCACTTGGGAGGCAGAGGCAGGTGGATTTCTGAGTTCGAGGACAGCCTGGTCTACAGAGTGAGTTTCAGGACAGCCAGTACTACACAGAGAAACACTGTCTTGAAAAATCAAAAACAATTTTTTTTTATTTGTGCGTATGTCATACACATGGGTGTCTGTGTGTGTGACGATACATGTGTGGAATTCAGCAGACTACTTCGTGCAGTTGTTTCTGGGACCAAATTCAGATCGCCAGGGTTTCAGGGCCAGTGTCTTTATCTACTGAGCCATCTCATTAGATATCTTTTTTTCTAAGACTAACTCCCATGCAGTCAAAGCTGAACTTAAATTTATTTGTTCTGTAGCCAAGGATGTTCCTCTCACCTCCACCTGCCCAGTGGTGGGATTGGAGGCATGCGCCAACATACCTGATTTTACATGTTGCTAGGGATCAAATCCAGGGATTCATGCATACTAGTCAAGCACTTTACAAATTAATCTACATCCCAGCCACAATATCACATTTTCTTTACACATACATCTGTTGGCAACACCTGCACTGGCTGGATTTGTTTGTCAACTTGACAAAAGCTGGAGTCATCAGGGAGAAGGAAGCCTCAGTTGAGGAAATGAGATACAGCTGGAGGACATTTTCTCAATTAGCGATCAAATGAGTGAGGGATACCATCTCTGGGCTGGTGGTCCTGGATTCTATAAGAAAGCAGACTGAGCAAGTCATGGGAAGCAAGCCAGTGAGCAGCACTCCTCCTTGCCCTCTGCATCAGCTCCTGCCTCCAGGTACAGCCCTATTTGAGTTCCTGTACTGACTTCCAATGATGGAATAAGATCTGAAAGTGTAAGCCTAATAAACCCTTTCCTCTACAACTTGTTTTTCTATCTTAGTGTTTTGTCGCAGCAATAGAAACCCTAACTAAGACAGCACCTAAGCTAATTATACTTTGGCTGTTAAAAAAAAAAAAACCCACAAAGTTAGTTTAAAATGTAGGATAAAATACACTATAGCTAATGTAAGCAAAAGTAGGAATATCTATGTTAATGATGAATAGATTTCAGAATAAAAGAACAATTACTTAGGATAGGATATTTCAAGATAATTAATATATCAATTCAACAAGGACGTAAGTCTAATGGTTTACAGATCTGATGGTAAAATTTCCTAAGATGCAAAAATGGGCTAGTGAGATGGGTTGAGACACTTGTCCTCAACCCTGATGATCTGAGTTTTACCCACATGGTAGAAGGAGAGAACCCAACCCTGTAAGTTCTCTCTCTCTCTCTCTCTCTCTCTCTCTCTCTCTCTCTCTCTCTCTCTCTCACACACACACACACACACACACACACACACACACACACACACACACACACACACACACAACCCCAGGATTCAGACTCGCTTCATGGGTTGTAGACTTCAGGCCTGCTCCAGCAGACTCAAAAGCTAGGCTCACTCCAGCAAACCTAGGTATCAGGGTAACCCTTGCCTACCCAGTCCCACCACACATACATGTAAGATTCATATGTACATCAGGAAGCCTCAATAAACTCAGTCCATCCCAGAACATATAAGTACCAGACCCATCTCCCAATCTGGATCCTGGTATTATGAGTACTGCCACACTATCTCTAGACATGTGAGTTATCCAAAACCATGAGGGTGTGGGCACTGGCTTGGTATCTGGTCCCCAGGAAACTGTGCTAGAACATAGATATGTGGGCTTCTAGATTGGAGATTAGGTCCATGAGGATTGATTGGTCAGGGCATCAGGGCTATAAAAGGCTATTCTCAAATCTGGCTACAAAAGGGATATTCCTGGGAGTTGGGCCCTAGAGGAAAGCAGTTGGCTGACACTTGGATGTTCAGGCTAATAGTTCATCCTAAAGCAAATGCAGCTAATATAGACCTAAAGATACAGATATCCCCAATGGACACAGTCTCCAGAACCTCTCTCTAAGATCAAGTTATATATCACCTCAAAGGCTCAATCATTAGGTCTAGTTTCAGATCTAAACTTACATTTATAGGAACCAGCCCCAGTCAGCTATCTCAGGCCTAGCGAATGACACAAGCAGCATGCTTACTCATGAATCATATAAAGTATCTTGCCCAGAATCTCTAAATGGACTGACTGATGAATGGCCTTTCTAAACAAAGATAATCCACAACGGCCACAGTAATTCCCTTCTACCTCAAATATGCAGGCACTGATGCAAGGCCACAAAGATCAAACACAATCATGGAAATAATACATCACCTCAATACTACTAGCCACAAACAATGTACAATATCTTGGTGTGACTCTAACCAAAAACGTGATAGACCTGTATGACAAAAAACTTCAAGTCCCTGAAGAAAGAAATTGAAGAAGACCTCAGAAGGACAGATCTCCCATGCTCATGGATTGGCAGGATTAACATAGTAAAAATGGCCATCCTGCTGAGAGCAATCTACAGATTCAATGCAATCACCATCAAAATTCCTACTCAATTCTTCATAGACTTAGAAAGAGCAATTCTCAAATTCATTTGGAACAACAAAAAATCCCAGGATAGCAAAAACTATTCTCAACAATAAAAGAACTTCTGGAGGAATCAGCATCCCTGACCTCAAGCTGTACTACAGGGCAGTAGAGATAAAAACTGCATGGTATTGGTACATGACAGGCAGGTAAATCAATGGACTAGAATTGAAGACCCAGAAATGAACCCACACACCTATGGTCACTTGATCTTTGATAAAGGAGCTAAAACCATCCAGTGGAAAAAAAGACAGCATTTTCAACAAATGGTGCTGGTTCAACTGGTGGTCTACATGTAGAAGAATGCAAATTGATCCATTCCTATCTCCCTGTACAAAGCTCAAGTCCAAGTGGATCAAGGACCTCTACATAAAACCAGATACACTGAATCTAATAGAATAGAAAGTGGGGGAAAGTTTCGAACACCTGGGCACAGGGGAAAAGTTCCTGAACAGAACACCAATGGCTTATACTCTAAGATCAAGAATAGACAAATGGGACCTCA
>CM052722.1:47926429-47964584 GCA_028551405.1 Uromys caudimaculatus
TTATAATAGCCAGAAGCTGGAAGGAACCCAGATGTCCCTCATCAGAGGAATGGATACAGAAAATGTGGTACATTTACACAATGGAGTACTACTCAGCTTTTAAAAACAATGACTTTATGAAATTTGCAGGCAAATGGATGGAACTTGAAAATATCATCCTGAGTGAGGTAACTCAGTCACAAAAGAAAGAACATGGTATGTACTCACTGATAAGCAGATATTAGTCCAAAAGTTCAGAGTGCCCAAGTTTCACTTTACAGTAACCGCTGGACTGAGAGAGAGGTCCCAGATGGAGGAGTTGGAGAAAGGTCTGAAGGAGCTGAGGGAGTTTGCAGCCCAAGGATGGAGCAACAGCGTCAATGGGCCTGACCCCCCCCCCGTCATCCTGGAGTTAGGACCACCAACCAAAGAATACACATCTATGGACCCATGGTTTGGACTACATATGTGGCAGAGGATGGCCTCGTTGGCCATCAGGGAGAGAGGAGAGGTCCTTGGACCTGAGGGAGAGAGGAGAGGTCCTTGGACCTGAGGGTGTCAGAGGCCCCATTAAAGGGGAATGTCAAGGTGGGAATATGGGAGTGGGTGGGCGGGTAGGTGGGAGGTGGAATTCCCTCATAGAGGCGGGGGGGGGGGGGGAGGGATAGGTGGTTTCCAAAGAGGAGACATTGGAAATGTAAATAAAGTATCAATAAAAAAAAAAAGACAGTAATTGGTACCAGGCCATGGCTTACTGCTGTGATAGATGTGGCCATGTTGTTTTGGGGAAGATTGTAAAAGGAGCTTGGAAAATTAGACTGAAAAAGCCACTGCATATTCAAAGATCATGGGCTGATCTTTGCTGAATGCTGAAGGAAGACAAGATGATGGAAGTCTGCTTTGTGAAGTTCCAGAGGAAACACTGAGAATCCTTTTAAGATTTTACTGGGCTCATATGATATTTGGAATTAATAATCTGTGGATAGTAGCCAGAAGGTGCTGAAAACTTTGTTGTAATTAAGAAGAGACCAACATCATGGAGGCAGAATCTTCTGGGAAGTGTTTTCTCGGGGTCAGGACACAGAAGTTGGAGTCCAGAGGGGGTCAAGGCTGCATCTTATGCTGGCAGCCAAACTTAGTAGAATAAGAACCACCAAAGTATTACCGATTTAGAAGGCATGTAGGGATCAGAGAAAGTAGCTAAGCCTTAGCAGGGGTTCTCAGAGAGGGGCCGCTGCTGAAGGTGAAGGCCCAGTTGTAGTAGAAGGCCCAAGACCGAGGGGATGGTACAGAGAAGTTCAGGTTTGGCACTATGTAGCAGGGACAGAGTCCTTGAAGAGAGCCCAGAAGAGACTATTGGTGAGGGTGCAGTTCAGATGCGGCAGAGGACCCCAGTGGTTTGGAGATATCAAGACCATGGGACAACAATCCAGGACAGCAGCTGTGCAGTGGAGGTGGCCTGAACCTATGAGACAAGCTGCACATGCTCTATGAATGACTGGCAGAGAAATAAAACTGTCCAAGGTCTTAGGAACCAAGAAGATCACGAGTGAATAGAAGGCACTAGGCACTGAATTATTTATACTGTTCGAGTTTGGTTTTGCCTTCTCAGATTTTGATTGTGCCCTTGTTCTTCCTTCTTGGAGGAAGAAAAGTATTTTAGTTGTTTTTTGATTTAACAAGAGCCCACAGTTATGGGATTTGGGGTATTTCAGAGAAACTTTATGTATCTTAGAGACTTTGGGATTTTACAGACTTTGGAACTTTAGAGAAACTGGGTATTTTAAAGAGACGTTAGAGTTTTTGAGAGACTTTGAATTTTCAAGAGATTTGGGGCATTTTAGAGACTGGATATTTTAAGAGACTTGGATACTTTTTTTTAAAAGAGTCTGAACTTTTTTTTTTCATTTTCATCACAACTCATGTTTTATTTTTTTATTTACTCATTTATTTTTTACACTCCAGATTTTATCCCTCCCCCGTCCACCCTCTGACTGGTCCACATCCCACATCTCCTCCCTGCCCCCTGTCTCCATGAGGATGTCCCTACCCGCCACCCCACCAGACCTCTAAACTCCCTGGGGCCTCCAGTCTCTTGAGGGTAAGGTGCATCTTCTCTGACTGAACACATAACTGGCAGTCCTGCAGAGTCTGAACATTTTAAGTGTTTTAATTTGTAACGACTGTGAGACATTTAGAAGTTGGGATGTTTTAGTGTTGTAATGTTATTAATATGAGATCTTGGGGGTAAACAAGAAAGAACACAGTTTACTAGTGATGTGTTTATATGTCAAGTTGACAAAGGGTCAATTGTGTTAGCTTTTCATGTTGTCTTAGCCCAGGCTAGAGTTATTCTGGAAAAGAGAACTTCAATTGAGAATATGTTCCAACCAGATTGGCCTATGGGCAAGCATATGGTGCATTTTCTTAATTGATGTGGAAGAGCCCAGGTCCTGTGTGTAAGTGGTCCTGGGTGTTTTAAGAAGGCAGGCTAAACAAACCAAAAAGAGCAAGCCAATAAGCAGCACCACACAATGGCCGCTACATCAGTTGCTTCCAGGTTTTCTGCCCTGCTTGAGATTCTGCCTTGCCTTCTCTCAGTGATGGACCTGTTACCTGGAAGCGTAAAATAAAATAAATCTTTTCCTACTCAAGTTTCTTTTGGTCATGGTGTCTTACCACAGCAGTAGGAACTAAGACTCAAATAAGGTTAATTTTCTGTTTTAAGTTTTTGTATGTGTAACTTCTGTGTATAAATTTTATGTGGATCTTTACTTTCATATGAAAGGGTAAATAGTTTAGAAAATTGCCAAACTACTTCCTAAACTGTTTGTATTATTTTACAGCCCCATCATAAAGGTTTTTGTTCCTTAATATTCCTACTAATATTTGGTATATTCATTTTTAAAAAAATCTTGATAATTATAAGTAGTATCTCCTTAGGGCTTTAATTTGCACTTCCCTGACAACTCATAAATCATCTTTTTCATCAGTCAGTGTATTGGAACATATTTTTGTGTAATTTATGTTTATCTTTTAGTGTCCATTTTCAGTAGTTTTGACAATGAGTGCCCAACTGCTCCAGTAGCATTAGTTTCAAAGACCTCTCTTCTACAGAATTACTTCTATACTTGGTAAAAACAAAACAGTTGAACTTTTGTGTAGAATTAATTTGGGGTTCTTTATTTCTACTGATCTATGTCTTTGCCTTTGACATTAACACAGTCTATAGAGAAATGCTGTGGCTATATGACAAGTCTTGAAATTGGCTGTGATGAGTTTTAAATTAGTATTATTTCTCTAAAGGGTTTTCTCATTCTTTTGCTTGTAGCCAACTTGAACCTTTAAGAATATAAACATGAATATTGGGCTTTTTAAAAAAAATCTAACTTGACAATATCTACATTTTCACTGGATTAGCATGATTATTTCATTTAATATTATTTTAATGTGCTTACATTTAAATCTATCATCTTGCTATTTGTTTTTCTCTTTGAGAGAATCACTGTTATATAGCCTAGACTGGTGTAGAACTTGTGATCTTCCTGCTCAGCTTCCTGATTGCTAGGATAACAGGCATACATTACCCTTTGCCCAGCTTCTTGCCATTTGCTTTCTTTTTGTTACACCTAACTTTAAAATAGAGACTTTAAAATTTTCATGTGTATGTGTGTTTTGCTTGCAAGTATATATGTATACCACATATATACCTGGTGCTTATGGTGCCAGAAATGGACATTAGATTGCCTGTGAGCCACTATGTGGGTGCTTGGATCTGAACCCAGGTCCTCTACAAGAAGCCTCTGTTCCATCTAATGTTTATTCCCTATTTTCCTCTTTTCTTTTGGATTATATGAATATTTTTAGGATTTGCTTTTTATTCTCTTTTATTGACATATGAGTTAGAACTTTGTTTTACTGTGTTTGGGTATATTGTATTAATGTTTAAGTTATCATTGTCTATCTTCAGTTATATGGTATAAGAACCATATACAAATAACATCATATATATACACATATACATGCACACACAGTATAAGAACTTTATACCAAACTATTTCTCTTCTCTTGGCCTATGTATGTATATATAAAGTACAGTTTGATAATGATACTTTTATATATGTTATAAACCCCATAAAACAATCTTATTTTGTTTAAGCAACAATCTTTTAGCATTTATTTCTGTGTGTATGCGAGTGTTCATATGAGCGGCTATGTACATGTATACACGTCTGTGTGTGTGTGTGTGTGTGTGTGTGTGTGTGTGTGTGTGTGTGTAGATAAATGTTGTTCCTTAGGCGCCATCTGGGTTGTTCTGTGAGACAGGATTTCTCAGTAGGACAGTTACTCTCAGATTAGGCTATGATGGCTGGCCAGAGGGCCCTAGGAATCCACATGTCTTATCTGCCCAGCAATTACAAACCTGACTTTTCCTTTTATTGGCATAAGTCCTCATGCTTACAGAGGGCCCTAGGAATCCACATGTCTTATCTGCCCAGCAATTACAAACCTGACTTTTCCTTTTATTGGCATAAGTCCTCATGCTTACATGGCAAGCACTTTACCAATTGAGCTACAGCCCCACCCCTAAAGAAATATTTCTAAGAGGAAAATATCTGATATATTTATTCATATATTTGCCATTTCTCGCGTTCTTCCTTCTTTTGTATAGATCTATCATTTCTAGCTAGTTGTCAGTGTCCTTCTGCTTGAACGACTTGTTCATAATGTGGCTCTGTGCTTGAGTTAGCTAGCTTTTGCATATTTTGAAGTCTTCATTTGGGTTTCATTTTGGTTACTTTTAATCATGATGACATGAATAATATGAAATTTATCATAACGCCAATGGCTTATGCTCTAAGATCAAGAATTGATAAATGGGACCTCATGAAACTGGAAAGCTTCTATAAGGCAAAGGACATAGTCAGTAAGACAAATCGGCAACCTACAGATTGGAGAAAAAAACTTCACTAACCCCACATCTGAGAGAGGGCTAATATCCAAAATATACAAAGAACACAAGAAGCTAATCACCAAAAATCCAAACAACCCAATAAAAAAATAGGGTATAGGACTAAACCGAGAAGTCACAACAGAGGAATCTTGAATGGCTGAGAAGCACCTAAAGAAATGCTCAACATCCCTAGTCATCAGGGAAATGCAAATCAAAACAAGTTTGAGATTCCACCTCACACCAGTCAGAATGGCTAAGATCAAAAACTCAGGTCACAGCAGATGCTGGCGAGGATGTGGAGAAAGAGGAACACTCCTCCATTGCTAGTGGGATTGCAAGCTGGTACAACCACTCTGGAAATCAATCTGGAGGTTCCTCAGAAAATTGGAAGTAGATCTACCTAAAGACCCAGCAATACCACTCTTGGGCATATACCCAAAAGATGCCCCACCATGCCACAGGGGCACGTGTTCCACTATGTTCATAGCGGCCTTGTTTGTGATAGCCAGAACCTGGAAACAACCCAGATGTCCTACAACAGAAGAATGGATACAGAAAATGTGGTTCATTTACACAATGGAATACTAATCAGCTATTAAGAACAAGGGCATCTTGAGTTTTGCAGGCAAATGGATGGATCTAGAAAATATCATCCTGAGTGAGGTAACTCAGATCCAAAAGGATATACATGGTATGTACTCACTGATAAGTGGATATTAGCAATAAAAAAGTACAGAATACCCAAGATACAGTCCACAGAACTCAAAAAGGTCAACAGACTGAAGGGCCCAAGTGAGGACACCTCAGTCCCACTTGGGAGGTAGAAGAAAGCAATCACAAGTGGGGAGGGAGGGAGGGACCTGGGAGGGAAAGTGGATGAGGGGTGGGGGGGGAGAGGGGAACCTATCTGGTATTGGGTGAGGGAAAAAGGACTGAAGCCCTGAGGGCCAGCAGAAAGAATGGAAAGAGGCAACCTCAGGAAGTAGGAGCTTGGGGGAGGGGGACCCTCCACAATGCACCAGAGACCTGGGAGGAGTTTTGCTTAAGTGGGGACACAAATTGGCTCCCTGTTGCTATATTTTGGTTGAAAATAGAAGTACTAAACAACTTATGTTTTTTAAAGAAAGTAAAAAACATTTTATATATCGTAGTTTATACACACAGTCACATAAATGTGCACAAACACTTAAAAATTATTAAATGATGTAATGAAGAATGATTGTTACTTTGCTTTTAAAAACCAATTGTAGTTTGAAATATTTCCACAGGAAATCAGAATTGTTTGTATTTTTTAAAGCTACTTTTAAAAGCATCAATACTTTTGTAAAGGGAACACCCATCCCGACGTTCTTATCCTCACATTACTTTCCTAGTAATAATGATTTCCCTAATAATGACAATAGGAAAGAGTCATGACTTACTATTTTTCAATAAATGTTCACACAATACCTATTTACATTCTGCACTGTGGATATTTAATTCATGGATGGTATCTAAAATTAGAGGCTATGAAGTTATTATTACTATATTTTTGTTTGCTGTTTATTTGCTTACATGGACTGAGTATAGAATCTAGGGTCTCATACGTGCTACACAAGTGTTCTGCCACTGAGCTACATTTCCCAGATCCTGTTCTCTATGATTTTTACAGTGAACAGTGTTTTATTTGGTGCAAAGCAGAAAGAACACAATGACTGAAAACAGGTTATTTCCAAACCTTAAGACTTCGGGCAGCTCTTCCCCACAGAATGTTATGTAACCAATTTACTAAATCTCTTGTCAGTCGACTTCTTGTTTGGTGATCTGAAAAAAAACCCAAAAACAAAAAACAAGCTCTAAAAAGAACCTATATCCATTGCATTAAACAGAATGTTAACAGTATACACACCAGACTTAATCATATAGCTGTACTTAATCTTTATGTCTATAAAACAATCATATTCAGATAGGTTTTCACCTTCAGTTTGGTTTAACATTGCAACTGGTTATATAATCTAATCAGAGTTGGCTAGAATCACTGGAATTCTCCCAACAGCCTCTGATAGATTCCCAGGCTAGTCTCTTTTGAACTCACTTTCCATGTTCCAAGTTAGATCATCATCTGGTGCCCTAATAAGGTTATTGTGAATGAGCAGACAGCAATGTCAGAAATCATTAAAAAGAACTGCTCATACTATTATGTACTAAAAAGATCAGATCAAGTTCACAAGAAAGGTCAATTATACCTTCAAACTTTTTAAAAGTACTTTAAGACCACACTTACAGATAAACTTTATTCGTTTAAATTTTAACTTGTGCCTGATTATTTCTAGTCTAGACATTTATAGGATTCAAATACATTAGCACATTAAGGTAAAGTTTAAATTGTAATAGAATTCTATACCCCTTTCTCATCTGCCCTTTTGGCACAAACCATCAAATCTCACAAATGTCTTCATTAAAACACTAATCCTCTCTGACTCACCAGTGGAGTCAGCACATGTGGCTTAAAAATACTTATGTAAGAGTAACCAATTACTTAATGTCTCCTTAAAAGTTTTAACACCTCGATTATATGAATAAAACTCTGTTTAACCTCATATGACATCAACTGGTCCTGTGGAGGTTTGATACCCCAGCGTAGGGGGATCCTGGAGAGGTGGGGCAGGAGAGGGTGGGTGGATGGGGGAGCACCCCATGGAGGCAAAGGGGAGGGAGGAGAGGGAGGTTGTGGGATGGGGGTTTGTGAAGGGGGTAACTGGGAAGTGGGATATCATTTTAGATGTAAATGAACAGAATGATTAATACAAAAAAGAAAATGAATTCTTCTGTAAAATCAACTTTTTAGTTAGCCAACAATTTTCTGTCCTTTAAAAAGGAAGTAGAAGACTAGGGAAATAGCTCAGTCAGTAAAGTGCTCACTACGTAAACATGAGGACCAGAGTTTAATTTCCAGACCTCATGTAAAATGTCAGGCATGGTGGCATACGATTGTTATGCCAGTGCTGGAGAGGAGGAAAAGAGTGGATCCCTGGGGCTCACTGGCAGCCCAATCTAGTTTACTCACTTTACTCCTAACTAACGCGAGTTCTTGTCTCGAATGACAAGGTAGAAAGTGCCTAAGGAAAGATAACTGAGCTTGCACTCTGGACCTATGAACGTGCTTGCGCCCATGCACACATGTGCACTACACGTGTATATACACATAAACATAACATATAAATAAATGTCTAACTTTCTAAGTTCTCTTACTTAAAATGTAACCTTTCTTAGCCATTGAAGGTCAACCTCGCCAAGCAATTGCGTTTTTGTTGTACTACCACTTTATTGCAATAGGGAAAACACTGCAGTTTCAGCTAGTTGAGAGGCTGAGGGAGCAGATTCACATGAGGAGAGATTGAGCAACATAGCACAATGCTGTTTCTGAATTATATAACTTGTCGAAGGCTGAAGAGATACCCAGTCGGTAAAGTGCTCAGCTGCTTGTGCCATGCAAGCATGAGAACCTGAGTTTGGACTCCACTCACATACATAAAGCCAGGTGTAGTATAGCATGCCCTTGTAATGCACATGCACTGGGGGGCAAGAGAAGGAGGGTTCTAGTGAGCCAGTCTAGCTGAATCAGTAAGTCCCAGGTCCCAGGGAGATCTTATTTCAAACCATAATTAGCTTTTCAGGAATGACACCTGAGGTCATGCTCTAGCCAACACACACACACACACACACACACACACACACACACACACACACACACACACAGAGAGAGAGAGAGAGAGAGAGAGAGAGAGAGAGAGAGAGAGAGAGAGAGAGAGAAAATGAAAAAGATTCTCTCTTATATCTATCTACCTATATATTATTTCCTACTTCTTTCATTTCTGTATCTACATAGTATTTCCAAAGATAACCTCAAAACAAGAAAAATTGCAGCTTCTCCTGCCATATAATCAGGTTAGCTATATATCTTCTTGTGGATCTTTTCTATTTGTATTATGATATCATTAAAATGCCAAGAACCAGAAAACCAAGATTATAAAAAAGGGATTCAAAAAATAATTGAATTCTTAAAGAAAATCTGGAGAATGAAAATCTGGGTGACATTAGAAAAATATAGCTCATAGGAAATAGAATTCAAAAATCCCTTAATATCACATGATTTCCTTTTGGAAACTATTAATGTTTGTTTTTATGAAAATATGATGCACACAATACAAATTTAAGCAATGCAGTACAATATCATAGAAGCGACATACTGCCTTAAATGCCACCGTTCAGAACATTTAGTGACTATTACTCCATGTGAGGTCAGACAGGGAATTTTCTAAGACAGTGCTTATATTATCTGCACACTGTAAGTTATGGAGGCTGTGCAGAGAGTGGGAGATTAGGGCACTGCTGAGCAGAGGTGGTTCTACTTCTCTGCTTTAACTACAGAAAATCCAATCTGTTTTGTCTAGGGGGAGTTTATGTAAGACTGCATCCCAAAATAATGCTGCCACTAAAAAGCTTTAAAAGCAGGAATTTGGTTCACAATATTCACTTTATAGTTGAAAACGCCAGCATCCAAAGATACTGATTTGCCCCAAGGCACACAGGCTAACCTGAAGTCAAATCAGAAACATGAACTTGGGTTTATAAACCTCACAATTTTCTGCTACAGGTGGGCTTTAAGCTCAGAGGTTTGTCTATGTTTTGAAGGTGCTTTGTCATTTTTACTTAGTTGTTCATTATAGCACACCAAAGTTGTGACCTCTAGATGGTCACACTGTTGTTGAAAACTCAGTCACAAAAGAATGAACATGGTATGTACTCACTGATAAGTGGATATTAGCCCAAAAGTTCGGAATACCCAAGTTTCACTTAACAGTAACCGCTGGACTGAGAGTGAGGTCCCAGATGGAGGAGTTGGAGAAAGGTCTGAAGGAGCTGAGGGAGTTTGCAGTCCCATGGAGGGAGTAACAGTGTCAACTGGCCTGACCCCCCCCCCTTCTCCTGGAGGCTGGACCACCAACCAAAGAATACACATGGAGGGACCCATGGTTAGGACCACATATGTGGCAGAGGAGGGCCTTGTTAGCCATCAGGGAGAGGAGAGGCCCCAGTAAAGGGGAATGTCAAGGTGGGAATATGGGAGTGGGCAGGTGGGTGGGTGGGAGGTGGAATTCCCTCATAGAGATGGGGGAGGGGGAGAGGATAGGTGGTTTCCAAAGAGGAGACCTAGAAAGGAGGAAACATTGGAAATGTAAATAAAGTATCAAAAATATAATAATAAAATAATAATAAAATAATTAAAAATAAAAATAATAATAAAAAATAATAAAAATAATAAAAAAATAATAATAAAGGAAACCTTTAAGGAAGGGGGAGGGAATAGGAAAACCTGTTGATCTGAGAATTTTGCCACTGCTTTGACATGTATCTTAAAATAATAAGTAAATTAACAACTTTCAAAAAACGCATAACCTTACTGACCAATAAGGATTTCTTTAATCTTCTCTTCTGCAATCACGTCTTGATCCTTTTGTAAAAGCACGTCAATGTAGAACAACAGAATTCTCTTGCTATCTTCTGGCAACTTAAAATGATTAGAGATGATCCTCAAAAAGCAAAACCCAACAGGATCTCTGCCGAAGACATAATTTTAAGCAGTGTAAATAGAACTGGAATTTGACCAATGGGATTAAAATAATTTCAATGTGAGCCAAAACAAACTCAATGCCATTAAATGCCTATTTGTCAGGAATAAATCATTTCATTATGGTAACACTTTACTCAATTTTTATTTATATGCGCGCGCGCACGAGAGAGAGAGAGAGAGAGAGAGAGAGAGAGAGAGAGAGAGAGAGAGAGAGAGAAAATATGCATCCATGTCAGGGAATGCATGTGGAGATCTGAGAACTAATTATGGGAGTAGGTTCTGTCCTTCTACTATGTAGGTCCCAGAAACGAAGCTCAGGTCCTCAAGTTAGGTACAATTACCTGCTGAGACATATTGCCAGATCAACATTTTCTTATTATTTTGTTTGTTCATTTGTCTTTTCAAGTATTACCAACAGTATGATACTATCATCAAAATAGAAACAGAAAAATAAACAAGATTGAAAGGCAAGGAAAAACCTCATTCTTTTCAGTAAGAATACCCATAAAACAGCAGAGAAATATTGTCTCTTCAATAAATAACGTTGGGAAAATGGCTATTCACACTCAAAAATGTGAAACTGTACCTTTGTCCTACAATACTCACAAAAATTAATCCAGTATGTATTAAACACTTAAGCATTGTATCTGAAGCCATAAAACAACTAATAGAAATAAAATTAGGATCAATCTCTGACATTGATCTTGGCAATGATGCCAGTGGGGGAGCTGGTGGAAGGACTGGAGGAGCAGAGAGGGATTACAACCCCACAGGAAGAAGAACAATATCAACCAACCCGACACACATCCCCCAGAGCTCCCAGGGACTAAACCACCAACCAAGGAGTACACATGGAGGGACCCATGGCTCCAGCTGCCTATGTAGCAGAGGATGGCCTTGTCAGGCATCAATGGGAGGAGAGGACCTTGGTCCTGTGAAGGCTTGATGTCCCAGTATAGGGGAATGCCAGGGCAGTGAGGTGGGACTGGGTGGGTGGGTGGGGGAAGCACCCTCATAGAGGCAAATGTGAGGGAGGAGAGGGCAAGATGTAGGAGGGGAGGCTTGTGGAGGGGTAACCGGGAAGTGGGATATCAGTTGAGATATAAACGAATGGAATGATTAATAAAAAAAAAAATAGACAAAAACAAAACCAAACTAACCAAGTAATGTTTCTATAAAGCAAAGGAAACATTTAGTAAAATAAAAAGAAAATACACAAAGTAAGAGAAAATATTTCATATCACAGTCCAATATGAGGTTGGTATCTAAAATTTACACAATTTATAAAACTAACCTGAGGGGTGGCAGAGGCAGGAGGATCTTTTAGAAGCTCTGCTGGCCACTCAGTCTCGCTGAGACAGCCAGCCCCAGATTCAGTGAGTGACCATATCTCAAGACAAAACAATGGAGAGCGATAGAGGATGGAACCTTCTGTCTATGCTAGCTAGCCATGTGGGGAAGTAGAGGAGAAATGGGGTACTCCTGAGTAGCCAGCTGTTCCAGACACTTTGGCTTCACATAACGGAAGAATTTCCAATAGTTTCTGAGATAGCCCTAAACAGATTGCTGATGTTTTTAATTCTGACTCAGTACTGATGATTGTAAAATGAAAATATGGGTCAATTCTGAAGAATACCAAGGACACGCTACACCATGCTGTGTCAGATATTCAGCCGAGAATTACATATGCAGAAAGAGAGAATTACATACATCTCACTATTATTTACCTCAAGAAAATAACAGAATAAATATGAAGCTAAATCCACTGCAGAGCCAGAGACTAGGAGAATATATTGTCAGTGCTTAGAAATCTTGAAAGATTTCTGTAATTAAAAGCAAATGTAATTAGGCTAATAAAAAAAATCAGGGATGAGAATATCAAAACCAAAAAGAGACAAAAGAGAATAAATAGTTGAATAGTTAGCTCATTCAGCCAAAAATAAATATCCTAGGAAAATCTATTAAGTCGGAAATTAATGGGACATAGGAACAATTGATTATGGTTATAGAAGAACTGCAAACATTAATTCCATTTTCCATTGTGTGACGAGCAATCGAGACTGCTTATATTTAAACCCAGGTTTTTCTGTCAAACAAATTTTTAAGCAATATAAGGGATCAGTTTCAGCTTATATAAGAAGCAAAGGATGAAGACTTGGGGGGAAAGAATAAGAAAGAAGAAAATCAACATAGTGAAAATCCCTCTAATTCTCACATCAAAGCGGGGACAGGACTAGTGTGTCTAGACCACTGCAATAGCTACTTTCTAAATATATCTTCCCAACAAATTGTGCTTCTTAGTATTCACATCTGGTAAGATATTTTCTCCTTGAATCTGGACTGGCTTTGTGACTTGTTTTATTACAAGCATTTTTTAAAATTTTTTTATTTATTTACATTCCAGTCGTTATCCCCACTCAGTCCCCTCTCCCACAGTTCCTCATCCCATTCCTCCTCCCCCTTGCCTCCCAGAAGGTGCTTCCCCCACCACCAAACCTCCCCCTTCCCCGGGGCCTCAAGTCTCTCTAGGATTACAGGCATCTCCTCCCACTGAGGCCTGATGAGGCAGACCTCTGCTATATTTGTGCCACCGGCCCAGCCCATATAAGCCCCTGGTTGGTGGTTCAGTCTCTGGGAGCTCCCTGGGATCTGAGTAAGCTGAGACTGCATATTTTAATTATATAAAATATTAGGCTTCATTATGACATTTTCAGATATGCATATAACATACTATAATCATAGTTACCACATCATTAATCCTCACTAAGTTCCTTCCCAAACACAAAACTAATAGTTCTCTTCTATTTCCATGTCTTTTTCTTTCTTTAATAGAATCTCTACACATAGAGATTCTGGGTTACTTTGCTTAAGAGACTCTGTAGTTGTAACCATTTTCTTTAAAGTGACATAATTTTTGGTGGATTTTTAGACCCAAATAAGATTCATTCTATATATTTAACACACTTCTTTTTTTGTTTTTTTTTTTGTTGTTGTTGTTTTTATTTATTTATTTTTTTCCGAGACAGGGTTTCTCTGTGTAGCCCTGGCTGTCCTGGAACTCACTCTGTAGACCAGGCTGGCCTGGAACTCAGAAATCCACCTGCCTCTGCTTCCCGAGTGCTGGGATTAAAGGCGTGCGCCACCACCGCCGGCTTACACTTCTTTATCAATTCATCTACTGACAGATACAGGATGAAACAGAGACCTGGATAAGGGAGGTGCCCAAGAATCAATGGGGGTGTCCTTAGCTAAGACTCACATGGAACCTGAAGAGGACACCTTCTGTAGCCAGGCAGGAACCCCAGTGGTTCGATAGGGACATCAACCCACCCACCAAACTTTCAACACCAAATTATAAAAAATACAGAGACAGGGGATGGAGTGGAGGCTGAGGGAATGGGCAACCAATAACTGGCCGAACTTGAGGCCAATCCCCTGGGCAAGCACCAATCCCTGACACTATTAATGATACTCTGTTATGCTTGCAGACAGGAGTCTAGCATGGCTGTCCTCTGAGAGGCTCCACCCAGCAGCTGACTCAGACAGATAAAGACACCCAAGCCAAACAGTGGTTGGAGTGTGGGAACTCTTATGGAAGAGTTGGAGGAAGGATGCTGGACCCCAAAGGGGATAGGAACTCCACAAGAAAACCAACAGAGTCAACTAACCTGGACCCTTGGAGCTCTCAGGGTCTGAACCACCAACCAAAGAACAAACATGGGCGTATCTAGTCCTCCCTACACTTATGTAGCAGATGTGCAGCTTGGAGAAGACTGGCTTCCTGGTAGCAAGGAAGAAGGTCATAAAGCCCACACCCACAGTAACAAACCTACCTCAACAAGGCCACACTTCTTAATAGTGCCACTCCCTGGGCCAAGCATATACAAACTATCACAGACTGATTTCTCTGATCAACACAGATATAAAAATTCTTGATAAAATACTAGACTACTAGAAAACCAAATGCAAACACATATCAAGAAGATATCCACCATGATCAGGTAGGCTTTATGTCAGAAATGCAAAGTTGGTATAACAATACATGAGCCAATTGTTGAGGCCTGGCCCCCTTGCATAGCTGTAGTCATTTTGTTCCATACCCATCAGCTATTTCATATTGTTGCTATAATATACCTGCCAGTCACTGACAGAAAAATAGCTTGACTCAGAGCAGGGTCATACTAACCACATACTTTGTTATGTTCTGTATGTTGTGAGGTTTGTTAATCTAAAGGAATTCCACAACTATAAGCTTCACATAGAACCCATCAAATTAAAGGTCAATATGAACTGTTATATCTAAAATGGCTTGAGTCAGAGACAACCACCAGACAGTACTTCTAGCACTTATGTATATGAACTCATTGTGATTTTTGTGGTTTTAGCCCTTATATGTTGACATAGAAAAAAATATTTGGGATGTAGCCTCAGCCTCCAAATTCTGAGCTATGGCCCTGATCAATCAATCTTAGGGTGTGCATTCAATAAACCATTCCTGTCTGACTGAGATCAGTGTTGTGTGGTTTGTGGAGCAACTCCTGGACCCCAACAAATAAATATGATAAATCATAAAAATGGACAGGATTATCTCAAAAGATAAAGAAAATGCCTTTGAAAAGTCCAACATGTTTTCATGATAAAAGTTCTATAGTAGGACTGGAGAAAACATACTTCAAGATAATAAAAGCTATATATGACAAAACCATAGCCAATGTAATCTTAAACAGAGAAAAATTCAAAGCAATCCCATTAAAATCAGGAACAAGGTAGGGCTGTCAACTATCCACACTCCTTGTCAATATCTACTAGATGTGCTAGCTGGAACAATAAGACAAGAGAAGGGATACAAATAGGTAAAGAAGTCAAACAATCCATTTTTGAAGATTATGTGTATTACAAATAAGATATCTCAAAAATTCCACTAAAAACAATCAACAATTTCAGCAACATGACAAGGTACAAAATCAAATTACAAATATCAGTACCCTTTCCATATACCAATAAGAAACACACAAGATCATGGACACATTTCCATTTATAATAGCATCAAAATATTGGAATAAACCTAACCAAGGAGACGACAGACCTTTGCAATGAAAACTTCAAATCTCTAAAAGAAATTGAGAAAGACACTAGGAAATTAAAAAATACTACTTGTTCATGAATTGGTCAAATTAATATTTTGCAAATGACTATCCTATCAAAGGCAATTTACAAAGTCAATGCTATCCAAACCAATCTTGAGCAAAAATAATAATTCTGAATAGATAGCTATTTCAAATTTTAAGATATATTATACAGCTATAGTAACAAAAACAATATGATAATGGCACAAAAATAGCCAGGGGATTACTGAGTGTACAAAGTGGGCCTCTGCATCTATATCTGTTTCTTGTGCCTTTTCTTGGGTTCTTTTCCTTCTAATTTGCTTGTTTTGTCCTATTCCAATGTGTTAGTTTTTGGTTTATCTTATTATATTTTTTATTATTATTCCTTAAAATCCAACTTGGTTTCTAATGAGAGCCATAAAACAGGTGGATTTGGATGGACAGGGAGAGGAGAAGGAACTGGGAGGAGTAGAAGGAACAGAAATCATAATCAGGGTATATTATGTGAGGAAAAAAGCTATTTTCAACAAAAACAAAAATGCGTTATTTCCTGTCATTTGTAACTCCTAGCTCTCAATGTTCAGATTTGAGTATATAACACTGAGTAATAACAGAAACTGGGAAACTATAAAGGTATCTGAAGTGACTGTTGGGGAGGGACTTGAGAGGGGAATAGCAAGGTACAGATAGTTTGAGATAGGAAACTAAAACAATAGGGTAAGGGCTCCAATTAAAGAGTAGGGAGGGCAATATAGTAGGAGGAATGAGTAATAAATAGCACCAATATTGCTTGATAAAGGCTTAAGGAATCACATTTTATATATCAAATATTAAGATATGTGTACATATCTTAAGGGACGTTATACTCTTTAGGATGACAATGCTCCCTAGAAGAACCATACACAAACCCAAGTAGCAGGTACAAGGAACGTTATATTGGAATTTTAATCCAGCAACATGGCTGCTCTAGCAAACAATCACATCCAAAGACCTAGGTCTGTGTGATCTAGCTGGAATGCATACACACCACACACTTTTAATTCCTCTGGCTGGAATACAGACATACCCTTATTACACACCTTTAAGGTAAAATTAGTTTGTAGAAGGAAGCAGTCATGTTTGAAAGTGACATCTAATTGAGGGACAAAGTGATGAATCAGAGAAAGATTTGACAGAATGAATCAGAGAGAGATAGGATATACCCAACTAGCACGAGAACAGACCAGAAAAAGTCTACTTAAGAGCAGTGAAAGACTGGCTGCATATGTGGCCTTGTTGGCCATCAGTGGGAGGAGAGGCCCTTGGGCCTGAGGGTGTTCGATGCCCCAGTGTAAGGAAATGCTAGGGGGGCAGACGGGAGTGGGTGGGTGGAGGAGCACCCTCAGAGAGGCAGGGGTAGGGGGATGGGATAGATAGAGGTTTTCTGAAGGGGAGACCTGGAAAGGGGAAAACATTTGAAATGTAAATAAAGTAAATAACCAATTCCAAAAAAAAGAGCAGTGAAAGAGGAAGAGAGACAGTCAGTTGAGAGTCAGTTCAGTGAGTGTAGAGCAGTGGAGTTGCCTTCATTCGTGAGTTGATGAAGTTCAGTGCAGGTTAGCAGAGGCATTTGAAGCCAGAGAATAAGAAGAAACCAGAAGATTAGAACAAATACCAGGGTTAGTTTGAAGCCAAGGAGAGCAATTCAGTGAGAGGCTGAGAGAAGTCAGGTTGAATCTGCTTGGAGAAGTTTTTGAACCAGAACAGCTGAGTTGAACCAGCTAGCCAGAGTTCAGAAAGAAATAGAAAGGGTGAGCTTATTCAGCCTCTAAGACAACAATTACATCAGGCAAATAAAAGATACTTTTACACACCTCTTTTCAAATGGATGGCCAGGGTAATCCAAGTGACTCCCAAAACAATAGAGGTTATTGATGTAACCCTTGGTTGCCTCCCAGAGTTGAAGTTAAGCCTCTGTTGCTAAAGACCGTATAGTTTGGATACGGGACTTAGTGTGATTCTAGCTGGATCTAACCTAAAAGCCTTTTCTGTGGTCTAGTTTGAAGGTAACAGAAAATATTATGCAAACTCCCAAGAAATAAAAGCAATTAGTCATCTTATCTAGCCCAAACACATATGAACCACAACACTGACCAATATGGCAAACTATCTGTACTGGTGCAGTAAGTTACAGTTTGTGCAACTAAAAGCTATCTAATTGAACTTAGGGCCTACTCAATAGAAAGAAAACCATGCCTGGTACTAAAAACCAAGCCAACTTCTCAGAGCTAGTGAGGCCGTGGACCTTAGAAATAAGTCTACCGCCACCATTTTGTTAGACCAGCATAATTCTTACTATATTCTAAATCTAACTCTACCCACAGATAAGTATAGAAACCACCATCCATCAAAGAATCTTCTCTTTACAGCAGATTGAGACCATCACAGAAAATCTGATCTCAATACAGAGATCAAGGGATTGTGGGGTGTCTGGTATCAGTGTATATACATCTACATCACAGTTACTGTAATGCTTGGATAAAATTTCAGAAGAGGAAATGGAAAAAAATTTAAGAGCCAGAATACCAGGAAGTCTACTGAAAGAGTCTCTTCTAGACATGACTACATGAATAAGACTGAAACAATGGCAGTATCAACAGCCATACTTGCATGGGAATGAATTTTCACAGAGTCCCACCAGTAAACTATACGTAACAACTTTTGACTACTGGGAGAGGGAAAATTATCCTCTTCCAGGGATGAGTCCTGTCTTAATTAGGGTTTCTATTGCTGTGAAGAGACATCATGACCATGGCAACTCTTACAAAGGCAAACATTTAATTGGGGCTGGCTTATAGATTCAGATGTTTAGTCCATTATCATCATGGCAGGAAGCGTGGCAGCATGTGAAAGCTGACAAGGTGCTGGAGAATGAGCTAAGAGTTCTACATTTTGATCCACAGGCAGAAGTAGACAGTGTACCCATATTAGGCCTAGCTTGAGCATAGGAGACTTCAAGGCCTGCCTCCACAGTGATACACTTCCTCCAAAAAGGCCACATCTCCTAATAGTGAGATTCCCCATGAACCTATGGGGGGGCATTTTCTTTCAAACCACTATAATCCTCTTAATTGGTTATCAGCCCTTAATCCATTTTCACACAAGCAACAAAAACAGACTCAGTTGTAAATATATGTACATATAAATGTATGCATATAACAAGAATAAAGAATAATCAAAGCTAAAGAGGCTATGAATTTGAGAGTGTGGAGGGTATGGGGGTTTAGGGAAGAGTCCATGGGAGTGGATGAAAGAAGAAAAAGGAAGGATTAAAGTAATTCTATTTTAATTAAATATGCCTTTTAAATGTCTGTATCCCAACGAACTAAAAAATCTAAAAGAAATTAATGAATTTCTTCATAATATGACCTACCAAAGTTAAATCAAGATGAAATAAGTAATTTAAACAGACCCATAACCCCTACTGAAATAGAGGCAGTAATTAAAAATCTCCTAACCAAAATAAGTCCAGGGCCAAATATATTCAGTTCAAAATTCCACCAGACTTTCAAAGAACTAATGTCAACACTTTTCATATTATTCTGCATAATAAAAATTGAAGGAATATTTCCAAATTATTTTTATGAAGACAGTATCAGCTTGATACAAAAATCACACAAAGACCTCCCTAAAAATGATAAATACATAGATACAAAATTTTTCAATAACATACTTGCAAATCAAATATAAAAAGATTGCAAATCAAAAAGACTATCCACCATGACCAGGTTGCTTCATCCGAGAGATGTAGATAAGGTTCAACAAACATAAATGAGTAAACATAATTTACCACACAAACAGACTAAAAGAGAGTAAAAGCACATTGTACTGGCTGGTTTTATGTCAACTTGACGCAAAGAGAAAGGAGCCTCCTTTGAGGAAATACCTCCATGAGATCCAGTGGTAAGGCATTTTCTCAATTAGTGATCAAGAGTGGGAGGGCCCCTTGTAGGTGGTACCACCCCTGGGCTGGTAGTCTTGTGCTCTATAAGAAAGCCGGCTGAGCAAGCCAGGAGAAGCAAGCAAGCAAGCCAGTAAGTGACATCCCTCCATGGCCTCTGCATCAGCTCCTGCTTCCTGGCCTGCTTGAGTTCCAGTCCTGACTTCCTTTGGTGATGTACAGCAATTGGAAGTGTAAGCCGAATAAACCCTTTCCTCCACAACTTGCTTCTTGTTAATGATGTTTGTGCAGGAATAGAAACCCTGACTAAGACACACACAATTATCTTCTTAGATGCAGAAAAGGTCTTTGACAAAATCCAACATCCCTTCATGATAAAATTTCTAGAGACACTAGGGATATGAAGGACATTGTTCAGTATAATATAGTCAATATTTAGCAACCCAGTAGCCAACATTACTCAAAATGGAGAAAAACTCAAAAGTATTTCCATTAAATGAGGAACAAGGATGTTTACTCTTCCCATACCCATTCTTGAAGTTTTAGCTAGAGCAATAAAACAACTAACTGAAGGAGGCAGAGGGAGGGACCTGGGTAGGAGAGGGGAGGGGAAAAGGGGAACATGATCAGGTATTGGGGGGGGGGGATAGGAGAGAAGCCCTAAAGGCAGAAATAATAGAAATATGCAACCTCAGGAGGTAGGAGGTTGGGGGGTACCCTCCAGAATGCACTAGAGACCTGGGAAGTGAGAGACTCTCGGGACTCAAAGGGAAGGATCTTAGATGAAATGCCCAACAGTGGGGAGAGGGAACTTGTAGAGTGCACCTCCAGTAGAAAGACTGGAGGGATGGGGTTGCCAGCCCACAGTCAAAAACTCTGACCCAGAATTGTTCCTGTCTAAGAAAACTACAGGAACAAAAATGGAGAAGAGACTGAGGGAAAGAAGTTCCATTGACTGGCCCAAATTTGGATCCAGCTCAACTGGAGGCTCCAAAGCCTGACACTATTACTCATGCTATGGTGTGCTTATAGACAGGAGTCTAGCATGGTTATCCTCTGAGACCCAACAAGCAGCTGACTGAGACAGAAGCATACATTTATACACAACCATTGGACTGAAGTTGGGGACCCCTGTGGTTGAATAAGGGAAAGGCTAGAAGAAGCTGAGGAGGAGGGCGATACCATAGGAAGACCAGCAGCGCCAACTAACCCGGACCCCCGAGATCTCTCAGACACTGGATCACCAACCAGGCAGCATACACCAGCTGATATGAGGCCCCCAACACATATATAGCAGAGGACTGCCTGGTCTGGCCACAGTGGGAGAAGGTGTGCCCAACCCTTGAGAGACTTAAGGCCCCAGGGAGTGGGGAGGCCAGGTGGGGATAGGGGGGAAGACATCCTCTTGGATACAGAGGGGAGGAATGGGATTAGGTACTGTGGGAAGGAGGACAGGGAGGGTGCAATGACTGGACTGTAAAAAAAATAAAAGTAATAAAAAATAAAAAAACAGGAAAAGAAAAAGTCAAAGTATACTTATTTACAAACAGTATGATTTTATACCTAAAAATCCTAAAGATTCCACCAGGAAACTTCTATAGCTGATAAATACTTTCAGCTATATAGGAGAATACAAAATTAACAGACAAAAACTAGTAGCTTTCCTATACACAAAAGACAAATAGACCAAGAAAGATATCAGGGAAGCAGTGCATTTTACAATAGAAAGCAAAACACCTTGAAATAGCTCTAACAAAGAAATGGAAAGACGCATATAATAAAAACTAAAACACTGAAGAACAAAGTTGAAAATGATACCAGAATATAGAAATACTACCATGCTCATGAATCAGTAGGATTGATATTACGAAAATCACCATCTTGTGATAAGAAGCTACAGATTCAGTGCACTACTAATCAAAATTCCAACACAATTATTCACAGAAATTAATAAAAAATCTTCAATTTCATATGGAAACACAAAAAAACATTATAACCAAAATGATTGTGAATAAAAGAACTGTTGGAGGTATCGCAATCCCAAACTTGAGATTATACTACAAAGCTATAGAAATAAAAAGAGCATGGTACTGGCATAAAAACAAACACATTGACCAGTGGAATAGAATTAAAGACCAATGCATAATTCTACATACTTACAGACACTAATTTTTGAAAGGAAGCAAAAAATATATATATACACTAAAAATAAAGCATTTTCAACAAACACTGTTGGTCAAACTGGATGGCTTTATACAGAAGAATGAAAATAGATCACCTTGCAAAAAAAAAACAAAACAAAAAAAACTCAACTCCAAATGGATCAATGGTCTCAACATGAGACCAGATACCCTGAATATGCTAGAAAAGAAAGTGAAGAATAGACTTGAACTCATGAGCACATAAAAACACTTCCTGAACTCAGGTATTAAAATCAACAATTATAGGACCTCATGAGGCTAAAAATCTTACAGCAAAGGACATCATTATTGGAGCAAAGCCTTCAGACTGGAGGGAAAAATCTTAACATCTGCTTGAGGGTTAGTATGTAGCAAATAACCTAATTTAAACTAGGGTATAGAACTTAACAAAGAGTTCTCAGAAGATAAAATGCCAAGTAGCTAAGAAATATATTTTAATATGTTCAACATCTTTTGCAATTAGAAAACTATAAAACTTTTACAAGACTTCATGTTATCTCAGTCTTGAATATTTGCTTATAATGACTGGGGGTTGCTGGGGCCTTCCCAGGGAACCTTCCCCTATATAGAGAAGAAAGTCAGAGAGTCTTTGCTGACAGGACGGTCTGCAAAGAAAGGGAGTGAGCCAGGCATGATGGTCAAGGGAATCTCACAGCTCACTGACTAGCAATCAGGCTGCTTCTGTGGCTCTAACTAGCAATCAGGCCATTTCTGCTGTTCTGACTGGCTAACAGCCAGGTGCTTCTTTATTTATACAAGCTTCACTGAACAGAGGCAGACCAATGACTATCCAAGTGGTACAGAATATCTGTTCGACTTTTCATTACATGTCCAGGGTTACAAGTTCAGTTACAATTAGAAAATACAACCAGAACAGATTATTCTTATTCTTATCAGCCCTATAACTCCAATTTAGAGAATCTAAAGCTTGTCACCTCCAGAGCAAACACATTTATTATATGACAGCCTGTTTTTAGGCTGGCAATGTTTGCTGCTTAAAAGCATTCCAGACAAACAGAAAATGTCTGAACCAGTCTTTTTATGAATAGCAAATATTAATACCTAACTTCTTTTACTCTATGTTCCATCATCTACACTATAAAGTGGGAAAAGTTTATTTTAGTCAATCTTACTGAGTTTTATTCCTTCAGGAGTGTACTCTCTATGACCCCTCCCTTTTTTTTTTTTTTTTTTTTTTTTTTGGTTTTTCGAGACAGGGTTTCTCTGTGTAGCCCCTGGCTGTCCTGGAACATGACCCCCTATTTTTAAACTACATGTTTTAGAGACCTGTAAGCCTATAATAAAAAGAGACTTTGAATCTGTAACCTGTTCTTCTGGCCAGAGTTCGTCAGAGTTTATCAATTGTCTCTATTTGCCCTGCATCAATTACACTGTTTGAGTTTGTTCAGGGGCAAATGCTCCAAGAAGATTCCTAGATGATTGGCTTCATCTAGCTCTGTGCTTGTCTGTGCTTAATGATCTCCAGGGCATAAGGAAGACTTCCAAATAGTGGCCAGATAATGTTAATTTTAGGATTTTCCTAAAAAGACTCAAGACATAATTTTTCTCAGGAAACATAAAATAAATCATAATGCAGAAAGTTCCTAAGAATGCAACATGCAGAGAGCCAAACGCAAAAGTTATAAACAGAAGGACAGCAATTGTAGCAATCGGCTCGGTTTTGCTGGAACTGTGTCAAGCAGCAGTGCCTGGTATCATGTCTATTGCCATTTCCAGTGGGGATAGCTGTGCCAGTGGGTATATACCCCTATGCATAGAATTACTAGATGCTATGGCTTGCACCCTAAAAGGTTCATTTGTTGATGGCCCCTGAGTAGCAGTGTTGAGAAACTGTGCTGACTAGTTATGTCAATTTGACAGAAGCTAGAGTCATTCTGAAAGAGAGAATCTTAGTTGAGAAAATGCCTGCACCAGACTGGCCAGTAGGCAAGCTTGTGGTACATTTTCTTGATTAATGATTGATGTGGAAGAGCCTAGCTTACTGTGGGTAGTGCCTATACTTAGTCTATTAGAAAGCAGTCTCAGAAAGCCATGGGAACCAAACGAGCAAACAGCAATTCCCATGGCTTCTGCCTCCAGGTTCCTACCTTGACTTCCCTGGATGATGAACTACAAGCTTTAAGATGACCACAGTGTTTTATCACAACGGAAACCCTAAGGAAGACACAGGATACAACCTGTAAAAAGTAGTATCTATTGGGAGGTAGTTAGGTCATTCAGGGGTATACTGTTCTTTCAAAGAAATGCCGTTTTCCTGAAAGGAGTTTGGGGGACAGTATTTAGGAAAATCTAAAGTGACCCCTCAGTCCCTCTCTAGATTCCTTTATTGAGAAGTGATTGCTAGCACCCACACATGCACACATCATTGCCATCCACCATGACGTGATACAGTCAGGAGGACCCTCACCAGAACTGACATGATGCCAATGCCATAATCTGATCCTGCAAACTAAACAAGCTGTGATTTAAAGTCACACTTTTTCTTAATAAGGAGTCTGTAACAAGTATTTTGTTAAAATGATAAATGATACTCTAGTTAATATGTTATATGATTAACTCATTGAGGAACTGTTTTCCAAAGCAGAAGTTCCATTTCACATTTTAAACAGCAGCATAACAGAGTTAGTACTTATACATATGCATATCACTGTCTGCTATATGTATCATTAATAATAATAATATTAATATTATTATTATTATTATTATTATTATTGCTATCCCAGTGGCTGACTTCACATTGCAGTTTTGATTTGAATTCCCTGATGGCTACTGATATTTGCATCTTTTCAAGTGGTTATTCCACATTGATTCTGATGATGCTAAAGTTGACAACCAGTAAAATGTCTCTAAACTTTAAAAGACTCTTTAGACATTAATGATCCCATGAAAATAAATCGAAAGAACATATAAGCTGCAAACAACACCTACTCATTTCTTCCCATTTTATATTATTACTCTGGCATGCAGATTATATGTAGCTTAACTCGTGTGTTTGTTTTTCAGAAAGACTAATTTTGATTTTATTAATTTCTCATGTCATTTGAAGATTAGTGCAACTAAAGGCTTATCAGAATCTAAGCACTCAAAAGCCTTTAAATACAGAGAGTACATAATAGATACAGTAGTTCTCACCAGTTAAAATAACTACAAGTTATCCCAACCTCTGTAAAAACGTAGTTCACATATGTTCTTAAAAAGACCAAGCTGAGATGTGAACATATTGACCCGTGGGAATGGATCTTCTAGAGTGTTTGGACACGAACTGTCTAGGACCAGCCTCCTCTCTGACTGGTCGGTGCTGAAGGAACTGGGCAGACAAGTTGGGTTGCCTATCACAGTTCCACTGTTTTCAACGTTAATATTTAGACCACTGGCACCTTTGCTGGTAATCCTTTCAGTGACAGTTTCTGAACATTCAAACTTTTCACTCCACGTGGCAGATGAAATAACCGCATAAGTCTCAGAGTCTGTGCTGAATAAAATATTTTGTGTCTTTGGTAGAAAAACTACATGATAGAGATCTTGTTCTTTTCTACACTCAGCTTTGTTGTCCCTTGCTTGCTGAAAAACAATGCACTGGTTGTTGCCTGTAATGACCGGGTTTTCATTCTGCCTTCCTCCTACTGTGCTCTTATAAAAAGGATGGATGATGCCCATGTCAGACCACAGCAGACCACTTTCATGAAACTCAATGCTGTTAACAGACATTTGGCTCAATGTGACTCACAGCTCAGATGACAAGTGTTACGAGTAAATTGCTGCAATCAAGATAAAAAGGAGGAGAACTTGATCTTTCTCCCTTCCAATCAGGTGTTATGGAGAGGAACTTCATCAGTAGGAACATACACAGCTTTAAGGTTACCATTGTGCTCACTGATAACATCGCTTCACTCCACAGCCTTCTTCTGCATGGATTTCTTCACCCATTGTAACTTTGCTGCTCAGCAGAGCTACCTCCATAGCTGCCGCTGCCTCTATCTTGGCCCAGCACCTTAAACTCTTAGTTTATGAAACCATTGAAGGGTTTTTTTTATTCCTTTTAAAAACTTAATATTAACTTCAAAAATAACTTTACTAATTTTAAGTGACTCGTGAAGCAGTACTATACAGATCAGTACAATAATATTATGTTTTCTAAGAATGAACATGAATATATAAAGATTCAGTGTATTAATAAAAATCACAGAAAAAAGTTATTCATAATAGAAAGAAAAAAATCAATTTTCCATACCTTTTGTTATCTATCAGGAATTGAATAATGCTCAGACAGAACTCCAAAGGCATAGCAAAATATAGCATTTCCTTAGCAGCTAAGAATGAAAAACATATTTATTAATCATACTAACAAAGAAAAAAGAATTAAAATGAGTAAAACATAACTTTATTTATAGAAAGTTTAACTATTTTTAATAATTTTTCTATTCAAAATATTCATATTAAAATTTGCTATATACCATATTTTATCTAGTGCTTCACCAAAATCTTTTTAATAATGCATTAATATCCAATACTAGAAAGGTCAGTGACATGGACATATTTATAAGGACTGCAAGGTAACCTAGTGCAAACTTTCTGAAATCAACCTGGCAATACCCTATGCTAAGAACATCTGATTAAGAGTTTGGAATCCAAAGTCAGATGTAAGCGATACCAGTTGCCACCTGTATAGCCATAGGCAAGAAATTTCATTTTTCTGTACCTTAGTTTGTCACATGTAAAGTAGTAACTATACTACAGATTTATGTTATCAAGAGGATTCCATGAGATAATTTATGGAAATTATATAGCAATGTATCTAGCACTTACTAAACATGAAATAAATGACAATTCCTATTGCTGTTACCCTTTCTTCAGAAATTATATTTCTGAAAAGCCATCAAAAGTATGGGGAAAAGTTTCTAAAAGAAGATATTTAAAAGAGTTTATACTATAAACTCTTTTATGAAATGTCCACTATAACGTAGCCATAAAATGTTGCTGAGTATTAAATAAGATGAAACAATGACTATACACTAACATAAAAATATTTAAGACTACTAGTAAGTGCAAAATTTAAAAACAAATTTATATGTAATAATTCTGTAACATACACAAAATAGACTAAGAAAATACTAACAATACATCATCAATTGCTAGAAAATATTGTTTAGATTTAATGATTAATTCAGCAAGTGTTTAATGAGTATATTCTCTAAGTCTGTCACTATATTTGTACTGGGAATCTAGCACTAAACAAAATACACAACAAGCCTTGCTAACAAGATTATAGTCTAGGGCAGTGTTTTCTCAGCCTTCCTAAGGCTGCAGCCCTTTAATACAGTTCCTAATGTTGTGGTGACCCCCAGCCATTACTTTTGTTGCTACTTCATAACTGCAATTTTGCTACTGTGATGAATTGAAATGTAAATATCTGATATATGACCCTATGAAAGAGTCGTTCACACCCACAGGTTAAAAACACTGTTCTAGGGGATGGTAGGACCATCGATTTCTTCAGTAGCTTCCAAAATTTTCTCTGGTAAGTTTGTGATATCTTTTTCTGATAAAAGTTTGTCTACTTTAATTTTTTTGCCAGGTATGTTGGCACATACCTTTAAATCCCAGGACTTGGCTGAGACATGCAGATCTCTATGAGTTCAAAGTCAGCCTGGTCTACATAGCAAGTTCCAAGGCAGCCAAGACTATAAAGTGAGACCTTGTCTCAAAAACGGTTTTTTTTTTAACTTTTTCTGCTATAAAAATATCAGTGAAAGTCAAATGCCTCCAGTTAGGCTAATCATTCTAACAGGAAAATATATTTGTAAAGAAATGAACAGACTACAGCCAAGGATCTAGCTGAGTAGAACTGAAGTTGCCTAGCATGCACACTCCCCAGCAGTGCAAACTCGAATACATTATAAAATTATTTTCTCAACATAATAGAATAAAATAGTTATTATTTTAATAGAAAACCTTAAATTTATGGAAGTCTCATAATTTATAACAATTTCAGAAAAATACATACTGTAAACTCTGCTTCTGATAATGCACTTGGATAAACATTGTGATAAGGAATGTGTGATGAGGGATTATTGGTAATTCAATAATATATCTTAATTTTATACATAGTGTTAGTTCAAGTAAGTGTATTAACTTCCTCAGCTTTAATTTGCAAGGAAAGTGGGGTTGTCATCCTGGTTCTTAACAGTTTTCAACCTGTATATGTGAAGGTGATATAGAATCCTCTTTACATTTCAGTTTCTGAGGTCTTTTGAGTCACTAAATTTCTAAATTCAGCAGTACTAAATTAGCATAAAACTTAGGGCTACTTCCAAATTTGATTACTGTCCTAATTATTTAAGAATAATTTAGTATATAACCAATAATTATACTAACATATAATTTTACATAGTACAAATAACTCTTAAAATAATTAAATTAATAATTAAACATACTAAATAAATAATTAAAATAATAATTGCTAAAGATGACGAAAATATCTAGTCATGGTTTGTCTACAACCCCAGAATTTGGGGAATGGAAGCAAGAGAATCAGTTCAAGTCCATCTTCAGCCACTTACTAAATTCAAGGACAGCCTAAGCCATACGTGATATATGTGATAAATGCTTTATATACATTTTCTCAAAGGATTTTCAAAAAACATGAGGTAGGTGGTATTATTATTATTATTAATTGCATATCTTTTGAAAATAAACTGAAACAAAAATTGAGGTACTTGCCAAATGACACACAGCTATATATCTGTATATTTATTTCCTTGTATATTCTACACCACTAATAATAATTGAAAAACAAGAAACAATGTTTATACAAGTAATTATTTAAAAGTGCATCATTACACAGTTTCATTCACTGGATAGTTTTTCTCTTTCGGCCACTGTGGAGGAGGCCAAGAATCTCAGCCTTAGAACACAGATCTAATTGTTCTCCATGGTACTTCCTCAACCCCCATGCCCATCTCTAAGTCCCTCAATAAACTAGCCATCTTTTCCCCACTACCCCTCCAAAACAAGAATCCTTTGTTCATGGTCATAGAACATTTCATAAAGGTTGAGCAGCTGTAATTCTCTGCCAAGCTAAAGGAAGCCGATTGCTTTGATTCAGTTTCGTTTTATAAGCACCTTTTAATTTTGCTCCTATTCATTTTTCTTTCTTTCTTCCCAGTTGATAATTCCTTTTCTATTTATCAGTTTTCTCCTCAACCACCACCAAATTATACCTATTGTTAGTAAATTACAAAATTACTTTGTACTGATATTTCAAGATTGTATGCTCTTCACACAGAGACGTTATACCTTCAAGGAGTTCTTCATTACATGTTTTGCTTTTCATGAGGATCCTCATCTTTAAGAAAAGCCCAGCTGGTTCTAAATGTTCCTATTTTAAACAAAGAAATCACAATGATATTATAACTCTGGAATGAAAGATCCAATTTTCAAGTAATTGCCTGTTTTGTTCAACCTTTGCATGATGACTCAGAATCAAAGGAAATCGAAATTAGAAAACATCATATAAATCATATAATAATATCTGTTCTATCCCCAAGGATATTTTCTGACAGTTTATTCAATCTCAATAAAATATTACAAGGAAAGGAGCATGCAAAACATTTCCATGGACTGGCAAACATTTAATGGCAATGTAACTATTTAAGTGGCAAATCTCACACCATACTCTAAGGAAAACCTAATCAGTTAGATTTATTTTCTACAAAATTTCTCCCTTTCCTTTCCGCTTTCCAAAACCACCTATATACACCTCCTTGCTTTCTTTAAAATTTATGGCTTCTTTCTTTCATTAATTGTTGTTATATAAATATATATGCAACTGTATAATGTTACTTGTATATATGTTTTAATAAGTATCCTTTTGAAACAATATTAGAAAAAACACAAAAATTATTATCATTTCTATAGGACATAACTTTTATGTCTACCACTAATAATAATGTTGCCGAGTTATTGTTAGCTATCCCTAAGGTAACTGTAGAGAGTGGCCTGGGTACGTAGAACAAAACTCTTCCCTCTGCAATGACAATCAGCTTCTGTATAAACACTGGATCCATACTCTGTAACTACTTATAGCTAGTCATTACATGATAACTTAAGAATGAAAAGTTAAAGAAAGCAAACACCAGTGTGTGTGTGTGTGTGTGTGTGTGTGAGAGAGAGAGAGAGAGAGAGAGAGAGAGAGAGAGAGAGAGAGAAATACAGAGAATAATCTAAAATAGTCAACTTTAACTCTGATTTATTACTCTGTTTAGATTTCTAGTACTGTATCTTTCCACTCTGCTTCCTTTGAAGCTCAGTCTACCTTGGGACTTCATATGGTCACATTATCTGATTTCCCACAACTTAAACATAATGTAAACATTTTTCTAGTGTGACATATACCACGTACATATGCATACCCACAACCAAGTATATGAAGCATGTATGTATATTTATAGTGCTATAATTTGGATCTGAAATGTCAAACAAAAGCCCATGTATTAGAGTGTTCCCCAGTCTATAGGGCTATTTGAAGGTGGGGAAACTTTAAGAGGAAAGGGGAGAGAGCAACACTACTGAAGCAATACTACTAGGCCTTTGGTGCCTCTAACACTGCTCTGTCTCTCTTCTCCCTCTCCCTCGTTCCTCCTCTGCTTCTCCCGTCTATGGCTTCTCGGGTGCTATTAGGTGAATAGGTCTCCTCTATCACATGCTTTCACTATGTCATACTACCCTGTCGCATGCCCACAGATGGAAACTACTTCTTAGGTTGATTGTCTCAGGAAGCTTGCCCAACCTATACTCGACGGGGTACAGATGATGCACATGCAGCTGAGGACAGCTAGGAACGCAGCTCAAAACTAAATTGTAAACTTACTTAAATATTTTATTTTACCTTTATGTACTAGAAAGAGTATAACAATCTGCTGTGTTTTTTTAAAGAGGCATACTAAAGTAAATGTCTAAACTGGATTTCAAACTATGAATTAAAACTTAGAAAATTTTAAGTTAATATTAAAGAGTAAAAGTCTCATACCTTGTTTGCAATGAGTATAGCAATGAGGGCCTTGCTATAATATGCTTCATCATCACAATTCAAATAAATAGTGGCCAGTAACCGCATAGCTTTTGCCTGTAATAAACAACAGAGAAAAGCTTCTAGCTAAGGAACAAACTACAACACAACAGCTGGCTAGCATTTGCACAACGATGGTATCATATCGAACATAAGTTATCTTTTTGTAATAGCACTATCTGTACACAACCATATATCCTCAAAATATGACTCATTGTGCTAGTTTATGCCAAACATTATCTAAGAAATGATAGTATTGTTTATGCTTGTGCCTTGTTAAAATTTAATATAACTGTGTTAAAATAATTATTTTCCTTCTCTTTTGTGTTTTTGTATTGTTTTTGGTGGTAGTGATTTTTGTTTGTTTCTTTGGGGTGTTTGCTTGGTTGGTATTTTTATAAAGTATTCTGAGACAAGGTCTCACACTATAGTTCCTGCTGGTCTAGAACTCTCCAGGAACTTCTTGGGTGCAAATACCACTGGGCCCAGCTTAACAAAATTTATTTTCTTTATGGCATCTTACTATTAAAGTACTTTATCATTCCCAATTTAAAACTCCAATCAGCTGCATTTTAAAATGAGTGAAGTATCATTTAAGTAAGTCAGTGTCTCCAGCCAGAGCAACATTAATACAGGGAGTAATTAGAGTCAATGTGAATGTGTTTACAGATTCGTGGGAAGAATTGGAAGAGGGCAATAGATTGAATCCAAACACATTATATTAATATGTGAATATTAAGCAAAATGTTAATAAGAAACAAATGTTAAAAAGAAGAGGGTCTATATCAGTACATGTGTTTCCCTCTAAGTATAATAAGGATAGCAGGACAAGGCAAAGATGCCCTATTGACTTTTTTAAAAAATGTCAAGCATATTAGTCTCCCTCAGATCAGAGGAATGATGTCTGTATTATTATTTTTCTTAGTTTTTAAATTAAACACTAAGATGAATCAAGTAAGATATATAAAAAGTAATACCATAATTACTGCAAAACAACTCTTTAAGAGTTTGTAAGCTCCCATAGAGAAATTTTATGGAGAAAATCTGAACTCTCTAAGAAATATTGTAGCTATTGCAAAAGTATTCATGTGTCAGAAACACAGGAGAATAGATAAATCTCAGAATTTATGTTTTAAAAGATAAGCCAGACATCAACTAGTACATATTGGATAATTCCATTTATATAAAACTCAAGAATAACTCAGAATAATCTACAATAAAAGTCAGAATATTGGGGGTTTTCCCCCTTGAGAGAAGTATGTATTAATTGGTACAGAGACACAGCTACTTTTCAGAGTGGGGGCAGTTTCTGTATCTTGACCTATAAAAGACTATAAGAAATTCATCAAGCTGTGCACTTAAGTCTTGTGGAATTTACTACCATTGAATTACATATCAGTAAGTTATTCCACGGATAAATGAAAAATTACTTCAGAACTACCCCACTGAGATTTGTTATAGGAACATTCCTCTTCAGTCACATAGGTGCTATCTTCCATCTTTCTTTCCTCACTGAGAGTCCTCTCATCTAAATTCCTGGTTCAGAACCCTTTTCTTTTCACTTTGTGAATCCTATCTACGAGGCCTATCACATACCAAAATCTTTCACTATACTAGTTAACCCTATTGCTTCTCTGTGGACCTTTCTAAATACTGAAGGTATCACTTATTTACCCCAATTATTTCACTGGCACTACTGGTTTTAATTATATCTTTTAAATTTTAATTCAGGTATAATTAGTATATTTGTATATAAAATATATACAAAAAAGTTCAAGAACATCAAAACCATGGCTCTGTGAATTTTAACAAAGCAATATGTGGAAATATTTTTTAAAACATAAAATGCAGCCACTAGTTTTATATTTTAAAGATGGGGAAGCAGGTGTGGGATGTGGAACAGTCGGGGGGTGGACCGGTCTGGACTGTAAAAAAAGATTAAAGAATAAATAAAAAAAGAAAATAAAAAGAAAAATCAAGTGATTAATTACAATGACATATTCTTAAAAAGTAAAAAAATTGAAACATACTATCACATAGAATGAACTATAAAGACAATATTTTTTTTTAAAAAAAAAAAGGCCATTCACAAAGACAAATGGCATTTGGTTGTGCTTGTATGTTACCTAGACTAGTTAAATTCATAGAGACAGAAAATACAATAGTGGTTGTAGTAGGTAAGATAAAAGGAGAATTGTTTGATGGATACCTTGTTACATTTGGTATCCTGATGGATATAAATATTTAAAATTCCTCTATACTATGGCATGTAATAATTTTATCACTTGTATTTACAGTCACATTTTATTAAATACTAAAATTAACCAGTTAACTTCCATACCCAAGTGCAGTAGTTTAAAAAAAATGTTCCCTATGCCAGGAATGGATTACATCTAGTTGAGTTGTTGGCCAAAGTGACCACACACATCCCCAAACAACCCAGGCTATTGCCAAGGCTTATTGTCAAGGTTGTTATCCACAAACTGATGATATAAGGCCCTACTGCTAAAGACACTATCTACACAACTCATTGAAGATGGAAAAGACAAGCAGGTGTTTACCTAGAGCCTTCACCCCTAATAACTACTATTCGTGGTGCTAGAAGGGAACCTGCATGCTACCAGAGGAGAAAGGAAAATGCCAACCCAGCTGCAAACTCTTCAGTCTACAATGGTGACATGCCTGCAAGACCAGGCTGGTGCAATAGTGACACAAACATTGCTGGAGTAACCAACCACTATCTGATTGGATTTAAAGGCCCACTTCATAAGATGTAACCCTGGCCAGGAACTTGAAACTAGATAGGCCATGGACTTAGGGAAAGTCGAAGTACTATTACTGTGCTAAGGAATATAGCAACAAAAATGACTCAGTGACATTCTACTATACCCATAGATCAGTGCTTCACTCAGCCATTATCAGAGAAGCTTCCTCTTTCAGTAGATTCCAACTAACACAGAGACCCAAAACTGGACCACATGCACAGAGTGAGAGACCTCGAAACACTCAGTTCTAAATGATGTCTTCATCAAAATCCTTCTCAGGGTTTGGGGAGCTATGAGGAATAGCCAGAGTGGATAAATGACCCCAGGGAAACTGTATCTTCCAGATACAACAGGACTGATGCATATATATGGACTCACATAGACTGCGACAGCAAGCACAGGGCCTCAACAGGTTCAAGCTGGACAGAGTCCCAATACTGAGATGGGAAAGAGTTCATGGGCTCTCACCCATAACCAAGATGCTATTTGTAACTGACACCCATGCCATTAGTTTTATCAATGGAGTCTCACTGGGGATATTAACCACCTTCAGGGTAGGTCCCATTACAAGCAATACAAGCAATAGATAGTTAACATAAAATGAACTCAATACATTTGCAAACTTTTTGTCTCTTAATGCTTTGGGCATTGTTTGTTGTACTGGTCTTTTGCTTATACTATATTTCCAGTTTTGTGGTTTTTACAAAAACATTAAACTTTAAACTATGCAATAATAAAAGCTTATGATTTACAAAGTAAAACACTGTCCAAAATACTGTGTGTGTGTGTGTGTGTGTGTGTGTGTGTGTCTGTTAACTCACAAGTAGATTATGAACTTATGGGGTAAATTATATTGCTATATAAATGTTATGGGAATTAATGCACTAAAATGTTAAATAATGTGCCTAATAGATAATCTATTCACTAATAAGGGGGTCATCTAGCATAACTTTATAATAGTATAAACTCTATTTCATCTTTCTACTTCTCTAATATTAAATGATACTTACCAGCATTTGTGGTTCAACAGAATGCTTATCCATCTTCCCAATTTCATAGCTTTGGCTAGGATTAAAAAAGAAGAATATGTGTGTAAATATACATTCACACTAAGGATTACATATTGCTAAGAAGATATGGTATAATCATACTTTATTATAATTTTTTTCTATTTTGCATGCCAACAGATAACTCACTAACACATAAAAGTCATTTTTATAAAGCAATACTTTGTAAATGCAGAAAACCACAATTTCCGCAGGAGAGAACCAACAAAGCAACTTTTTTTTAATCTTTATATTTTTATTTGAAAGATACATATTATCAGATGAAGTGAATGTGCTTATACACATATAAAATGACCAAATGAAGGTAATTAATACATGGATCACCTCAAATTCTTTTCATTTTAATGAGGAAAATTCAAAATCTTATTTTCTAGATGTTTTGAAATATATGACTAATTATTACTATAGTTATCTAACTATACTATAAAAACCCAGAACTTACTCAGACTATGTAAATATATTTTTGTACATGTTAAACAATTCTTCTGTATCTCTCTCTTTCCCAGACTCTGGTAAGCACTATTGTACTCTCAAATTTATGTGACGAACCAACATTTTACTTTTAGTCATGCTCTTCTATTTAGATAAATATGTTGTCCTAGCTAGTTTTCTTTATTTTTATTTTTATTTTTATTTTTTTACAGTCCAGTCATTACCCCCCCATCCCAGTCTGCCCTCCCACAGTTTCTCATCTCATTTCTCCTTCCATCCAGTCTCCAAGAGGATGTCCCCACCCCTCAGACCCCCACCCCTAAGAGGCCTCCCCATTCCCTGGGGATTCAAGTCTCTCTGGAGAAAGAGAAACTCAGGTACAGAAGATACCTAGTTAGGTTTCTTGTCAACTTACTACAGGTTAGTCCTTTCAAAAGAGGGAACCTCAATTGAGAAAATGTCCACCAGGAAATTGGTCGGGAACAAGACTATGGGGCATTTTCTTTTCTTTCTTTCTTTCTTCCTTTCTTCCTTTCTTTCTTTTGATACTTTATTTACATTTCCAGTGTTTCCCCCTTTCCAGGTCTCCTCTTTGGAAACCCCCTATCCCCTCCCCCCTCCCCTACCTCTGTGAGGGTATTCCTCCTCCCACCCACCCTCCCACCCACTCCTGTATTCCCACCTTGGCATTCCCCTTTACTGAGGACTCTAACACCCTCAGGCCTAAGGGCCTCTCCTCCCCGTGATGGTCAACAAGGCCCTCTTCTGCCACATATGTGGCCAGCACCATGAGTCCCTCCATATGTATTCTTTGCTTGGTGGTCCAGTCTCTGGGAGGACCTGGGAGGGGGGTCGAGCCAGTTGACACTGTTGCTCCCTCCATGGGACTGCACACTCCCTCAGCTCCTTCAGTCCCTTCTCCAAGTCCTCCATCTGGGACCTCACTCTCAGTCCAGCGGTTACTGTAAAATGAAACTAGGGTATTCCGAACTTTTGGGCTAATATCCACTTATCAGTGAGTACATACCATGTTCATTCTTTTGTGACTGAGTTACCTCACTCAGGATATTTTCAAGTTCCATCCATTTGCCTGCAAATTTCATTAAGTCATTGTTTTTAAAGCTGAGTAGTACTCCATTGTGTAAATGTACCACATTTTCTGTATCCATTCCTCTGATGAGGGACATTTGGGTTGTTTCTAGCTTCTGGCTATTATAAATATGGCTGCTATGAACATAGTGGAGCATGTGTCTTCATTACATATTGGAGCATCTTCTGGGTATATGCCCAGGAGTGGTATAGCTGGGTTCTCAGGTAGTATTATGTCCATTTTTCTGAGGGTCTGCCTAACTGATTTCCAGAGTGGTTGTAGCACCTTGCAATCCCACCAGCAATGGAGGAGTGTTCCTCTTTCTCCACATCCTCCCCAGCATCCACTGTCACCTGAGTTTTTGATCTTGGCCATTCTGACTGGTGTGAGGTAGAATCTCAGGGTTGTTCTCATTACAGCTAGCTATTGTTATTTGTTTATATGCCTCTATTGAAAAATATATTTCTGCCAAGTACAGCTAGCTTATCTGCTGCTTCCCTTGTGATTGCACACTTTACTCATGTGATCCTTTTAACCCTGGAGAACATAAATTGTCTGATGCTCTTAATAAAGTCACCTATTGAATGAAAAATCAGTTCACCTCATTTATAGGCTCCATTCTCACAGGTTCTACCATTTCTAGTATGGTGACACTCAGGATAAATACTTTTCTTCAAAGTGCCAAGATGAAAAGTACAGCCTTTCTTTAAAACAACAGTAAACTTAACAAGGGAAAAAAATCACAAAAACTAGTGTTTATACTATTTTTATACTATTTTTAAGTAAAATAAAATAATCTAAACAAGGAGGTGATTTTGATAAACTTATCCAAAACATACATTAAGGAAGAAACATCAGACTCTTTAATACATGGTACTGGTAACACTTGATAGCTACTAGAACTAAACTTCTCATACTATACAAAAATAAAAATAAAAAAAATAAATAAAAGAATATTGAAAGTTGATAAAGAACCTGAAGGTTAAGACATGAAACCTTAGAACTGCTAAAAGAAAACAGAAGTAAAACTCCTCAAGGTATAGGCACAAGCAGAGACTCTGAAAAAGATTCCAATAGCACATGAAATCATTTCCAATAATTGAGAAATAAGACTGTATGGAATTATGCAGTTTTGTGCTGCAAAGAAAATAATCACCAAACTGAAGAGACAGTCTATACAATGAGGGAAAACCCCTCATCATACAAATATGCTATACAGGAGTCCATACCCAATGAGCGCCGGAGGAAGCTACCCTCCCAGGAGCTTGGAAAAGCCGTGAGTGGGGTTAAGGGGAGGAACACCTCTCACCCAGACCCGCCTGGATCCGCCGGGATCCAGGGCCTGAGAAGCCAGGGACACAAAAACCTCTGAACCTTCCAGTTTCAACTGTGGGTGGAGACCTCTGCCTGGGTCACCAGGGGCCTGTGCCTGGGGACCTCAGCCTGGGCCACAAGGCTCCAGGAGAGAGCAGGTATCCCAGGAGTGCAGACACACCTTTGAGCACAGGCAAAACCACCACTTCTGTTCAAACTCACTGGATCAAGAGGGACCCTTGCAGAGCCATCAGGGCATAGAAACAAAGGGGCAGCAGGGGACAAGATCCTTCTGATTTCTTTCTGCACCCCAGAGCAGACCCTGTGCCACAGATCTCCAACCACAAACACCTCTCAGAGAGAGCTGGTCTTCAAGGCGTACTGACACAGAGGCCTGCAGGAGGGGTAAGCCACAGCCAGACAGAGTAAGATCAGCTAACATCAGAGTTAACAAGATGGCAAAAGGCAAGGGTAAGAATATAAAGAACAGAAACCAAGAGTACTCGGCACCATCAGAACCCAGCTCTCCCACCACAGCAAGCTCTGGATACCCCAACACACCAGAAAAGCAAGACTCAGATTTAAAATCATTTCTCATGATGA
>CM052722.1:47965084-47992364 GCA_028551405.1 Uromys caudimaculatus
CGTTTACCATTTAATATCCTTTGTAGGGCTGGGTTTGTGGAAACATATTGTATAAATTTGGTTTTGTCATGGAATATTTTGGTTTCACCATCTATATTAATTGAGAGTTTTGCTGCGTATAGCAGCCTGGGCTGGCATTTGTGTTCTCTTAGGGTCTGTATGAGTTCTGCCCAGGATCTCCTAGCTTTCATAGTCTCTGGTGAGAAGTCTGGTGTAAGTCTGATAGGTCTGCCTTTATATGTTACTTGACCTTTTTTCCCATACTGCTTATATTATTCTTTCCTTGTTTTGTGCATTTGGTATTTTCACTATAATGTGACGGGACGAATTTCTTTTCTGTTCCAATCTATTTGGAGTTCTGTAAGCTTCTTGTATATTTATGTTCATCTCTTTCTTTAAGTTAGGGAAGTTTTCTTCTATAATTTTGTTGAAGATATTTACTGGTCCTTTAAGTTGGGAATCTTCACTCTCTTCTATACCTATTATCCTTAGGTTCTGTCTTCTCATTGTGTCCTGGATTTCATGGATGTTTTTGCTTAGAAGCTTTTTGCATTTTGCATTTTCTTTGACTGTTGTGTCAATGTTATCTATGGTATCTTCTGCTCCTGAGATTCTCTCTTCTATCTCTTGCATTCTGGTGGTGATGCTTGCATCAATGACTCCCAATCTCTTTGGCCTCCTGCCATCTGGTTATCTCTAGTGCTACCTGTCCTCGATATATCTGACTGGAGCCTGTCCTTCCTGTGATCCTGGTTGTGTCAGAACTCCTCAGAGACCAGCTGCCTGTGGGATCCTGTGATTTTGGGATCCTGTGATCCTGAGATCCTGGGTGTGTCAGAGCTCATGGGAGTCAAGCTGCCTCTGTGACCTTGAGATCCTGGTGTGACAAAGCTCCTGGGATCCTGGGATCCTGGGCATGTTAGAGTGCCTGGGAGTGGAGCTTCCTCTGGGTGTTGTGGGACTGACTGTGGAGTTCACGCCCAAGGTCTGCTCAGGGGCACTGGCCCAGACCGGAAGGAACCTGTGCCACTGGTTGGGTGGAGTTTCTGAGTGCCTGGGTCCCAATGGCTGGTCCCAGTTACTACTGGTGTTGGGACAGATGTGTGTCCTCCTCACCTCTGATCCTATGATCCTGGCTGTGTTAGAGCGCCTGGGAGTGGAGCTTCCTCTGGGTGTTGTGGTACTGGCCCATTCTTAACTATTTATTGACTTCTGCAGACTAAAACATTCTTTGGGTTGACATACTATTTGAATCTGGGATATCATTCTTCAGTGAATCATGAACCCTTACATTACTAATGCTAATGATGTTCCCCAAAAAACTCTTTGGAGGAGAAGGTCTGCACATAGCTTCTGGGAAACTGCCCCCAGCTGGTTCTGATTGGTAAATAAAGATGCTAGCAGCTAGTAGCTGGGGAGGACAGACAGAGGTGGGATTTTAGCATCCGCCCCCCCCCCCCAGGGACTGGGAAGAGGAGAAGAAAGAGATCTGCCATGCCTTAGAAGAGTGTGGAGAGAGGAAAGACAGAGTCTGCTATGGAATAGAAAAGCAAGGAGAGCACCCTCAGCTCTGGGCCAAGAAAACGTAAGCCCAGATGGCTGACTAATTGGAGTTAAGAGCATCCAAGATGGAAGACAGGAATTAGTAAGTAGTAACTCGGAACTATTGGTGGGAGGTAGATTCTAGCAGCAGGGGAAGCTAGGCAGTCACCCAGCTATTGTGCTTCTTTTTTTTTTTTTTTGGTTTTTCGAGACAGGGTTTCTCTGTGTAGCCCTGGCTGTCCTGGAACTCACTCTGTAGACCAGGCTGGCCTCAAACTCAGAAATCCGCCTGTCTCTGCCTCCCGGGTGCTGGGATTAAAGGTGTGTGCCACCACTGCCTGGCGCTATTGTGCTTCTTAAGACATGTTAAAATATAAAGTCTCTCTCTCTCTCTCTCTCTCTCTCTCTCTCTCTGTGTGTGTGTGTGTGTGTGTGTGTGTGTGTGTGTTTCATTCAAAAACACAAACCACTGAGGTGGGTATCTTTAGAGTGTGAAAACCAGAAAACCAGTAGTCTCTGGTTTGGTTTAGTTCTAATTTGTTTTTGTTTTGTTTTGTTTTAATTTGTTTTTTGGTTTGTTTGTTTGGTTGGTTTTTGGAGTGTTTTTGTTGGTTTTTGTTGGTTTTGTTTGGTTGGGTTTTGGGGGTGTTTTTTTGGTTGCTTGGTTGGTTTGGTTTATGGGGACAGGGTTTCTCTGTGTAGCCTTTAGATGTCCTGGAACTCACTCTGTGGACCAGGCTGGCCTCAAACTCACAGAGATCCCCCTGCCTCTGCCTCCCGAGTGCTGGGATCAAAGGGACGCGCCACCACTGCCCGGCTGTTTTATTTTCTTCTTTAAAGCAAGAATTTGAAAAGACTGAAAAACCTTTAGTCCCAGGATAGCTTAGCTCAGCAGTTTAAGAGCACTGGCTACTCTCCAGAGGACCCAGGTAGCTCACCTCCATCTGTAACTCCAGTTCCAGGGAATCAAAATCCATATTCTGGTCTACACAGGCATTATACCCACATGCTACACACATATGCAGACAAAACACTCACACACATAGAATAGGAATAATCTAATTTATAAATTTGTAGTTCCAAGGCATGTTTCTGTTGATTTTGCTCTTATCAAATCTGATGATTTGAATCTGACTTTAATGTGATCTAGGTACACTATGCTAGGCCAGCACCCTAACCCTCTGACCTACATCTTCAGTACCATGTATCAAATCTAAAACTACCTATTGTCTATCCTGCGGACTCACAGCAAGTTTATATATCCCATTGTGGTATTTTTAATATGCTTGGCCCTTGAGAAGTGGCACGATTAGAACGTGTGACCTTTTGGAGGAAGTATGTCACTGAAGGAGTGGGCTTTGAGATCTCCTAGCTTCCTGGAAGACAGTCTTCTCCTGGTTCCTTTTGGAACAAGATGTAGAACTCTCAGCTCCTTCTTTAGCACTATGTCTACCTGGATGCTGCCATGTTCCTGCCATAATGATAATGGACTGAACCTCTGAACCTGTAAGCCAGCCCCAATTAAATATTGACCCTTATAAGAATTGCCTTGGTCATGGTGTCTCTTTACAGCAAGGAGACCCTAAGATACCCATTAACCTTCAAATGGTTTTAGGTGGCATAGAATATATAAATAAACTTGCTTCTACCTAATACATACTCAATGCCTGCAAGTAAGAAAAAGTACTGAAATCTCCATTAAGACATGACATAGCCTCCAGGTTTGCAGACAAGCCAAATATCAACACATTAGTAAGCATGTGGCAGATCCTGGCTTCCAGCCTAAGTTCCCCCCCCCACCAAAAAAAATTTTTTTTAAACCATTCGCAAGGCTCTGACTTTTTTGTCATGTGATAGAACCTCATGTGGCATTCTTTTAAGCCCTGTGCATCTCAATCAGCTTTGGAGTGGAGGATCATAAGAGGATCATAAGCGGAGACCTAGGCTCCTATTCTGAAAGCATTAACAAAGTCCTCTCCTAACTCTGACAGTATCAGAATCCATTGCTCTTCAAATTTCTCTGCAGCTAGCCATGCGTGGAAGCCCACGCCTTTCATCGCAGTGCTCAGAAGGCAGAGGCAGGCAGATCTCTGGGGGTGAAGCCAGAGTGAGACTCTGGGTTTTGGGTTTTTTGTTTGTTTGTTTGTGTTTTTTGTTTTTTGTTTTATTTTGTTTTGGTTTCTGCATCTAGAAAACACAAAACAATGAAGAAAGGGAAGACAGAAAACATAGCAATACTGCTTTTGCCTGCTGTTTTGCTTCCAAAAATGGTCAATTATAATCTAAAAATATAGCATGGGAAACTTGTTAAACAATTTATAATTTTTGATTGCTTTTATTAAAGAAGTTTATAATAAATATTGCCATAATTCTTCTAGCCTCCTTTGTGCATAATTTATAACTTATCTTTATCGTAGATGTGAATATAGAGAAAAATACATAGTATGTAGAGTCCAGAACTGTCCACAGTTTTACTTTTCCACTAGAGGCTTCGGAATGTAGTCTATGCAGATAAGGGGACTATGGTGCTGTGATTAATGCCTGACTTCTATATCATCCTAAAGTTAACTAAATCCTTGTGTATCACATAAAATATATTCTTGTGCTCTTAAAGTCCAGTTGTTCCAATCCAATCTAATTTCATCATCCACAAAACAGAAATAAAAGTAGCTCTACTTTAATCCCAGCACTCAGGAGGCAGAGGCAGGCAGATTTCTGAGTTCGAGGCCAGCCTGGTCTACAGAGTGAGTTCCAGGACAGCCAGGGCTACACAGAGAAACCCTGTCTCGAAAAACCAAAAGAAAAAAAAAGTAGCTCTAGACTTTTGCTTCAATGAATAATGTCCATTTAAAATGTAGAATGGAGGTGCAAAGAGAATACAGTGGATAACAACTGCCAGCTTCCATTATCATTTCCCATCGCCTGGTGAATTAAAGGCTTCCCAATGCCATCACCACATCTGTCTAATTCAACTATAGCTCTTTTATTAATATATAAGCAGAAAAATAAACAATGCATCATAGAGCTCTTAACTCAATGATTATTTAATGCTAGAAAAGGTATACAGGGGACTGGAGAGATGGCTCAGTGGTTAAGAGCACTGGCTGCTCCTTCAGAGGACCCAGGTTCAAGTCCCAGTACCCACATGGCCTCACAACTGTCCAGTTACAGAGGATTTAACACCCCCACACAAACATATATGCCAACAAAACTCCAATGCATACAAAATAAATTAAAAGTATTTTTTTGAGATAGAGTTTCTCTATGTAGCCCTGGCTGTCCTGGAACTCATTCTATAGACAGGCTGGCCTCAAACTCACAAATCCACCTGCCTCTGCTTCCCAAGTGCTGGGATTAATAAGTCATTTAAAAAAGAAAAGAAAAGAAAAGGTATACAGAAACCACATACCATTGGTTAATATTAATTATAAACAGGACCAATATAATGTCAGATATCACATTGCACTGGAAGGATCAGTGAATAAAGGAACATACACAAAAAAGAAATTTGTATATTGCATGCGTATTTCCAATTGTTTTTTACTTAATATGACCTCTTTAGATGCTCCACTAAGCATGCCATAGATTTTTCCTTATCCTAGATAAGCTATACATTATCTGTCCTATCATTTAACAAAATGTTGTGGAAATAGTGAAATAGATGGTACCATAGAGGAGTGGACGCCTTGAACTCTAAAATGAGAGCATGAAAAGATCCTCATTAACTGAATGGATTCAAAGAGAAAAAGTGAGCAAGAATGCCAACCAATTCACAAGGTCTCATGACCCCCTGTTAGCCGAATAAAAAGATTCGCAGAATAAGCATGCAATGATAGTCAGGAAATTTCTAAAAGCAAATTTTCAACTGTATGAGAAAGGCCAGTTTGTTCTTCCAGATAATAAAACTGCTGTGAGTAAAATTATACGGTAATAGTGGAAATAGATAAAAGAACAGAATAGAAAACTGGGTGTGGTGGCGCACGCCTTTCATCCCAGCACTGGGAAAGCAGAGGCAGGTGGATTTCTGAGTTTGAGGCCAACCTAGTCTACATATTGAGTTCCAGGACAGCCAGGGCTACACAGAGAAACCCTGTCAAAAGAAAAAGAGAGAGAGAGAGAGAGAGAGAGAGAGAGAGAGAGAGAGAGAGAGAGACAAGACAAGACAGAAAAGAAGAAGGAAGGAAAAACAGAAAAGGAAAAAAGAAAAGAAAAATAGAGTCTATAAATAAACAAACCCAAATATATACAGCATAGAAACTATTTAAATCCACAGGGTAAAGAATCATTCAAGAAAAAAGTTGAAACAACTGGATAGCCATTTCTTTTCTTTTTAAAGGCAAAATAAAACATCAACCAAGATCCTTACTATTTCACAAAACCATACTAAATTCTAGAGCATGATCTAGAGCCAGAAACACAAGGGAAAATAATAAGGGTTGGGTTTGGGGGGCGGAAGGCATATTTGGGGGGAAATTGTCCTGTTGTGGTTTTGTTTGTTTGTTTTTATTTGTTTTTGTTTTCCAACCATGAAGATTAAACCTAGGGCCTCACACATGCTAGACAAGTGTTCTAGCCTCAGCCCTACGAAGATTATTGTTGTTCTTTCTATTTTTGAGACAAGCTCTCACTATACAGCCATGACTGGAACTCATTATGTAGACTAGGATTGCCTCAAATTCACGAAGATTTGCCTGCTGGGGTTAAAGGCATGTGCCCAGCATGCCTTGGCCCCAAATAAGTTTCAGAAATACTTAAGATAAATTGTTAAAAATGGCAAAATAAACAAAGCTGACTTTTATTCACCTGAAGTAATTGTTATTTCCAAGGCTTACCACCTCTATATGCTAACCTAGGCTTAATCCTGGAAGATTCTAACCTCCATAAAATCTAATCTAGGTCTAGTATGTTTTCAGCCTCTGACACTTGCTGCTGAATAAGCTCGCCCTTTCTAGCTCTTTCTGCAAACTCTGGGTTTGACTGAGAAACCCTGCCTCAAAAAATAAGGTGGAAGGGCTATCAAGGATGACTCCTGCCATCAACATTGGGCCTTCACATACGTGCACGTCCACATACATTTGTACCCACACATGTGTGTAGGTCCACACAGATGCACAACGTGCACGTGTAAATACCCACGAGAAAAGAAAAAATAGGAAATAATTTAAAAATTTTGAAAACGTCTAAACATCCAACAAGATAGCTCAGATGGTAAAAGTGCTTGTCCTGCAAGCCTGGAAACCTGAATTCAAGCCTTAAAACTCACATAAATGTGGAAGGAGAGAAGCAACTCCACAAATTGCCATCTTACTCATGCCACAGCGTGAAGGCTCACACACATATCGTGTACATACAGACAACGATAATAAATAATAAATAAACAATAATAATAAAATGTTGGAATTTAAAAACAAACTTTTATAGAGAAGATAAGCACTTAGCTAAAACTACATTCATGTTGGAATCAAAATGTCTAAAAGAGTTGTGCTGACATGTCAATATATCTACCTTTGAGCAGTGGAATTTAGGAAAATCCTCTCCTTTTCATGACAAGGAAAGCACTCTGCTACTGAGTACACCCTTGGCCTAGCTGTTCTTTATATTTTTCTGTATTCTTAGTCTCTCTACAATGAACCTCTGGGTTTTATTTTTTAAAGATTTGTTTGCTTGTTTGCTTTTTTATTTATATGAGTACACTGTAGCTGTCTTCAGGCACACCAGAAGAGGGCGTCAGATCCCATTACAGGTGTTGTGAGCCACCATGTGGTTGCTGGGAATTGAACTCAGGACCTCTGGAAGAGCAGTCAGCGCTGAGCCACCGCTCCAGCCCCATAAACACTGTTTTTATCCTTAAAAGAAAAAGTTAAGTTAATGTTCATGAGGAAATAAAGCCACACAGAAAGATGAAGTTCTTATCTGATTGGCATATATTATCCCCAACAAAATAGGAGGCAAACTTAAGAAGGAGAGTAGGAGGGAATGGTGTGACGAATACAAACCAGGCAAGAACAAGCAGTTTGGCAGCGCCTTGGAGGTCCCGTGGATCTGCCGTGCTCCAACAGTGCTTGGACGGAACAGACCTGGGGACTCTCACTTAATTGCCTTCCAGCTGCCTTAAACGTCTCTCCAGTCGGAACCTCCTGGACCATCTCCTCGCCCCAGCACCGTCTTCACGGTTAGCCCCATACTCCGGATCAGCCATGACCTCTCAGATTCGTCAGCATTAATCCACAGAAGTGGAAGCTGCTGTGAACTGCCTGGTCAACTTGCACTTGCGGGCCTCCTACACCTACCTCTTTCTGGGCTTTTTTTTTTTTTTTTTTTTTTTCCGAGACAGGGTTTCTCTGTGTAGCTCTGGCTGTCCTGGAACGCACTTTGTAGACCAGACTGGCCTCGAACTCAGAAATCCACCTGCCTCTGCCTCCCAAGTGCTGGGATTAAAGGCGTGTGCCACCACTGCCCGGCTCTTTTTCCATTGGGATGGCTTTGGAGGGCGTAGGCCACTTCTGCGAATTGGCAGAGGAAAAGCGCAAGAGCGCCAAGGGTCTCCTCAACTTGCAGAACGATTGCAGGGGCCATGCACTCTTCCAGGATGTGCAGAAGCCATCTCAAGATGAATGGGGTAAAAACCAGGAGGCCATGGAAGCTGCCTTGGCCCTGGAGAAGAGCCTGAACGAGGTGCTCTTGGATCTGCATGCCCTGGGTTCTGCCCGCACTGACCCTCATCTCTGTGACTTCTTGTAAAGCCACTTCCTGGATAAGTTGGTGAAGCTCATCAAGAAGATGGGTAACCACCTGACCAACATCCGTAGGCTGGCAGGGTCACAACCAGCGCAGACTGGCGTGCCCCAGGCATCTCTGTGTGAGTATTTCTTTGAGCACCTCACTCTCAAGCATGACTAGAAGGCCTCTGCAACTTCCAAGGGGCTCCCTCCTCTGCTCTGCACCAATCCGTCTTAGGACCTCCACCTGAACGAAGCTCTCAAGCCAATAGGCAGCTTTGTAAGTGCCCTGGAGCTTCTCCCAAGTATTGGACCAAGTAAAAATAAAGCTTTTTGAAACAGAAAAAAAAGAACAAGCAGTTTAAAAGAGCAAGATGAGAGCATTTTCAGTCATATACATGTGTGACCATCATTAACGTGCCCAGTCATGTCTGCAACAATACTGAATTGCACGGGTTAAAGTGCAGCTATGAATGTTTGCATTCCTGCAGAGGCTGGAAGAGAATCTGGAGTATTGACTGGAGAGTGGGAAGGATTTGCAAAATTATAGTGATACTAATAATATAAATGCAGGAATTTAGGTGGGTAAGAAAGCAAGCAAAGACTAAAAGAGAATGATGAAAAGAGAAACTGTGTGGGTGGGGTCAGTGATGTTAATGGAGGCGTCACGTGATATCAAAGGATGGTAGTGGGGTTATTTGAACAAGTGAGCAGGGGAAGCACAGCAAGTTGTAGGTGAAAAACCTGTTTGAATTAGTGATTCCAGAAGCCTCAATTCTGGCAAGCTCTATTGTCTGGCTGTATAAGTGACACATAATTATATACATTTATAAGGAAGGTATAGTGTAATCCTTCACAGAATACTGATCAAATCAGGGTAATTAGCACCTCTAGCTGCTCAAACGTGTGCCATATCTCTTTTGTTTGGTTTGGATTTGTTTGTTTTGTTTTTTTAGACAAGGCCTCACTCAGGCTAGCCTTAAACTGGCAATCCTCTTGCCTTTGTCTCCCGATGCTAAGATGCTGGACATGTACACCATGCCTACATAGTCTCTCCCAGATCTCTCCCTCTTCCTCTCTCTTCCATCCCCCTCTCTGTTTTCAGAGCTAGAGATAGAATCCCAGAGTATTGGTATGCTAGGCAAGTGTTCTACCACTTGAGCTACTACTCCTAGACCAACACCACTAACAATTTAAATGTATTTTAACATAAAAACATTTAAAGTGTCCATATTCATTGGGTGCCGTGCGGTAATATGATACATATATACATGGTCTAATGTTCAAAGTGCAGTAAATCAGTCTCAGATGTACCAAAGGGCAATGGAGTTGATAGACTGGTGTCCCAGAAGGCACAAAACCTGGCTTTAATTCCTAGAACCCCACAAAACCAGGCACCATAGCACATGCCTATCATCCCAGCACTCAGGAGGTAGAAGTGAGAAGATCCGTTTAAAGCCATCCTTAGCTACATGTAGTAGCAAGATCAAGGGCAGCCTGTCTAAAAATTAAGTACTAAAAAAAAGAAAGAAAGAAAGAAAGAAAGAAAGAAAGAAAGAAAGAAAGAAAGAAAGAAAGAAAGAAAGAAAGAAAGAAGCCGGGCAGTGGTGGTGCACGCCTTTAATCCCAGCACTTGGGAGGCAGAGACAGGCGGATTTCTGAGTTCGAGGCCAGCCTGGTCTACAGAGTGAGTTCCAGGACAGCCAGGGCTATACACAGAGAAACCCTGTCTCGAAAAAAAAAAAAAGAAAAGAAAAGAAAAGAAAAAGAAAGAAAGAAAGAAAGAAAGAAAGAAAGAAAGAAAGAAAGAAAGAAAGAAAGAAAGAAAGAAAGAAACCCCATCCAAGGCTCAGGGAACACTGGAAAGAGCAGCAGAAAGCGAGCATGGGCCATCTGACAGGGGAAATGGTGTGAAATGCTGTCTCATGACCACCGGCTTGATGAATTCACAGCAACTGTGTTTACCTGCAGAAGATCAAGGCCAGAAGGTCAATCCAGCGGGCAGCACTAACTGAACTTGGGGAGGGGGCGGGGAAAGATTGTGAGAGGGATGACAGGGAGAAGAGGCAGTGAGCAGAAATGAATAAATAAAAACCAACAAACAAACAAGCCAAGCAAACAAGAAGATATGAAGGTGAAAGAGCTGGGGGGGGCGGTACACAAGGGGCAAATTGGGTATGGCTAGTTTCAAGATATATTCCATACAAGTATTAAATTATCAAAGAATAAACAAAAGGTTTTTTTAAGGGTTTTTTTTTTTGAGACAGGGTCATACTTTTGTAGCTCAGGCTGGTCTGAAACTGGATCTGTAGAACAGGCTGGCCTTCAATTCATATAGATTCACTTGTCTCTGCCTCCTAAGCACTGAATTAAAGACAATATCACCACACCCAGCTAAATCTAAATTAGTTTATATGCTAACTTTAAAACAATTAATTTGCTGGGCAGTGGTGGCACATGCCTTTAATCCCAGCACTTGGGAGGCAGAGGCAGGTGGATTTCTGAGTTGGAGGCCAGCCTGGTCTACAGAGTGAGTTCCAGGACAGCCAGGGCTACACAGGGAAACCTTGTCTCAAAAAAAAAAACCAAAAAAAAAAAAAAGAATTAATTAGGGGCTGGAGAAGTGGATCAGTCATTAAGAGCAAATTCTGCTCTTCCTGAGGACCTGAGTTCAATTCCCAGTACCCACATCAGGTGGCTGACAACTGCCTAGTAACCCCAGCTCCAGGGGCTCTCACATCTCTCACCTCTATGGTCACTTGCACTCACCTACAGATACCCCCCCCAACACATAATTAAAGTAATAAAAATCTTTTCAAAAGAGAATTAATTAAAAAATAAAACAGAGTAAAGGATCTATTGTCAGGGTTTAAACTTCAATGTCAAGTTGAATGGGTTTGGAATCACCCAGGCAATCCACTCTACGCATGTCTTTGAGGGAATTTCCAGAGAGATTTAACTGAGGATGAAAAATCCACCCTGGATGTGGATAGCACCACCACCTGGGCTGGGGCCTCAGGCCGAATAAAAAGGGCAACTAGAGAAACCCGGCTGAGCCCTCTCTTCCTGGTTGGCACCACAGACCAATCCGTTCCTCTCACCGTGCATTCTCCCCATGGTAAGCTACATCTCTGCAAACTGTGGGAAAAAGAAAAGGAAACTCCTTATTAAGTTGTCTTTTCTGTCTAATATTTGGTCATAACAATGAGAAAAATGATGAAAACATTCGAAATCCTTTCTTCTAGTTTTTTGAAATATATAGTACATTATCATTACCTATAGTCATCCTACTGGGTAAGAGCATAGCATTTCTATGTATTGGGAGCCTTTGAATTCCTCCCTACAGTTCTTTGAGGTGTTGGAAAATACAGTTAAACTAAAGTGCTATAGAACAAACAGTAGGACTTAGTCTTCCTATCTAACTGTATTTGGGGTATCATTATCTAACTCCACCTGCCCCTGCCCAACACACACTTGCTGCCAGATTTCTTGCCTGAATGGAATCTGCTCTTCCTTAAGTTTCCACTCTACTCCTTCAAATGTCCTAGGCTGTGGGCAAACTTAATATTAAGCTTTGCCATCTTGCTGCTTTCATGCACAAATTTCCCTCCCAATTTCCAAACTGACACATTTTACCCCTTTTAATTGTTTGTTTGCTTTAAGAAGTATTGCCCGGACTAACCTCAAACTCACTAGCCAAAAATGACCAAGAACTCCTGCCCCTCCTGCCCCCACCCCCTAAAGGCTGAGATGACACCCCTATACCGCCACATTTGGCTCATTTTACAGGTCATTTTTAAACCTCAGAAAAAAGCCTTAACTTCAACAAAGACTTCCTCAAACCACCTGAGACCTAACGTGAAATGTCATGGTAATTCATGCACACCTGTCTGGGGACACTTCTGATTTCCTACTTTCTGTCTTTTTGTTTATTTAGGTCAATTTTATCTGTCTTCTCAAGGAAATCAAGATCAGAGCATACCGAAAGCAATTTTCCATGCTGTCTTCAAGCCCAGTAACAGAGACTATTCACTGTGTTAACTACATGAATGTTTCCAGTATATGGTATGTGATTATTTTAGGTATTGCACAGCCAAACATTTTTAAACAGTTGAATAACTATTTTATTGTATATTAGGAAAGTAACCCCTTTTCCATTTTTGATATTAGTCAAAATATTTTCTTTTGAAAATAAGTATATTTTCCAGGCAGTGGTGAACACCTTTAATTCCAGCACTCAGGAGGCAGAGGCAAACAGATCTCTGAGTTCGAGGCCAGCCTGGTCTAAAGAGTAAATTCGAGGACAGCTAGGACTATCCAGAGAAACCCTGTCTCAAAACAAACAAATAAAATAAGCATATTTAGCTAAGGAGTGTGGTTCAATTAACAGTCCAATTGCCTAACATACAAGAAGCCCATGAGCTTTAATAAATGAAGAGGGGCCGGGCAGCGGTGGCGCATGCCTTTAATCCCAGCACTTGGGAGGCAGAGGCAGGTGGATTTCTGAGTTCGAGGCCAGCCTGGTCTACAGAGTGAGTTCCAGGACAGGCAGGGCTATACAGAGAAACCCTGTCTCGAAAAACCAAAAAATAAATAAATAAATAAATAAATAAATAAATAAATAAATAAATAAATAAATAAATAAATAAATGAATGAATGAATGAATGAATGAATGAATGAAGAGGGATTTTATGTGTATGAGTGTTTTGCTTGTTTGTATTTCTGTGCACCATGTGTATGCCTGGTGCCTTCAAAGGCCAGAAGAGGGTGTAGGATCACCCAGAACTGGAGTTATGTTTGTGAACCACTATGTGGGTGCTGAGAATTGAACTTACATCCCCCCGGAAGAGCAACTGAGAGGCCAAATCTTTTAAGTTCAGACTCCATTTTAGAGAACCTGATCTAAGTTTGAACTCAGGTAAACTAACAGGCTGGTTGGTATCTAGCATTAGTTTCCAAGTCCCCATCCTCCCCCCAACAAAACCCAAGCCTAGCTCCAGTCTCTAGGCTAATCCCTAACAAGAGCAGAGTTTCCAGGTTACATCCTCAACAAGACCAGTGTCTCCAGGTTATTCCCCCAACAAACCTATACCCCCAGGTTTCAAGCCCATCCCCTACCTAATGACTACCAATGCTAAGAAGAACAAAAGTTTATGCTGTGACTCCCAGCACCAGCCAATTTATGTTAAAGGCCACAGTAGCTTTCCAATCAGATGCTTACACACTTGCCCCCCTCCCCGCTTGCTGCTTACTATAAAGCCTTTCCCCAGTAGACATTCAGGGCTCCTCCCACCAAAACTGTCCTTCATGACAGTGGTGCATTGGGGGGGGGGGGGTTAGCTCAAATAAAATAAAGACTCTACTGTGAGTTACATTAGATTGGCTCCTGTTTTGGGGGGCATCACTAACATTTCCCTGGCACTATACAACCTGTGCTCCCAAGCAGCGAACTATCAATCCAGCCTCATATTTACTTCAAATATTTTTCCTTTGGAATAGATTCTATCACTCTCCCCCCCCCCCCTTAGACATCCTACCACTTCATACTCTCAAGTTGATAGCCACTTTTTCTTTTTAACAAGTAAGGTTAAGGATCTTGTATTTGTCATTTATTATTTTCTGGAAATGATGTAACTGGTACTCATTTTCTTACCAGGATATTTATCTTTCTTGTAACAGCTCCTTATGTATAAAGGAACGTATATAACTTCTGCTGCAGTTTTCTATTTTATCCTGGGACAATCTTTAGTTCCACAAACCTTCTATCACATATGACCTGCATTGATGACTGACTTTTAAATCTGTAACCCTGGTTCTAGTTGCTGACTATCTTTACCTATGTGATACTAAACTCACACACATTAGACCTGTGACTGAATTTCCTTCTGACCTCAGTCTTTTGAATTTATATTACTAGGGCACACTGGCCTAAATCGTGTTCTTTCATCTGTAAAATACAATTATATCTACTTTGTAGGCTAATAACAAAATGAGATTCATAAATCTGGCATAAATATTCAATAAATGGTAGCATTAGCTCCTTGCTCTAGCTTCCCAATGACTTCCAAGCTCCTGTGGCTGCCCTCCCCCCCTCCCAATTTGTTCACTGGCAATCGTACCCTCCCTTCAGTCTACTTAAGCACTCGGGTCAAGTGTGGTCCTTTGTGTCTCCTCACTCCTCATCCCTGCCCTGAGTAAAATCATTGTTTTATATTCGCGTTTACCTGCTTGTTTGTTCCCCTCATAGACTATGAGCAGAGGTTTACTGTTTGTGTCACTGGCTCTCAGCACAAGGTCTAAAATCATACATATTTGTTAAATAAATAGATAAATGCATGGTTTTTAAAGGTGTTTGTAGCTAGGCAGTCTTTACCATCCTCTCCAAACCCTCGTCCAGGAACAGCAGAAAATTTTGTAACTGCTAGAGAAAAAGACACAGGACACATCTCTGAATCTTTCCCAGTCGGAAAGTCAAGCTTTATATAATCTCTAATAATCAAAGAACAGGACAGGGTTTTTTCCCATTTTCTTTTAATAACATTTTTTTCAAAGCCGGGAAACAACTACAGAGACTATTTCAAAGTAGACAAGTTAAAAACAAATGAGAAACAGCAAAGACATAGCCATCATCTCACAAGAAATACAGAGCACTATCTCATACCCATCACTAACACCACATGAGAGACCCAGCTCTCCATGGGGTCAAGAGTACTCTCCATTATTGTGTAGGAGAACTAGACAACATTTGGGTATGATTAGGTCAGATGCTGTGAACACAGGAAGTGGTGAGATCAAGGTCTATAGTTTGGGCCCTTGTTTTGGGTAGAGTTTGATGATTCTTAACTTCTTCCACACTGTGTTGGATCCCATAGCCAAAGTAGATAGCAAATCCTAGTAGAGATAGACAACTGTAAGGTGAGGTTTCCAACTGGAGATCAAGAGGGAGAGGAGTCAGGGTAGGTCACCTAAGAGGCTTACTCTTCAAAGCAGACACCTACCAATCAGCATCCAGATCCCAAATTGGGCCCAAGTGCCAGCTGTCATTTGCATCATCAGATAAACATTCACAAAGATGCTCACCAGTGGGAGTAGAGGCACAACAGGCACCTGCAGAACAAGATAAATCTTCACATACAACACAATGACCTACAAAGAGATCCTTACCCTATTGGGGGCAGAGCAGGTCAAGTTCAAGCCCTACTCACAGTCTGGATTTCGACAGCCACTCATTTATCACATATATTATTAGACTCTTCAAATCCAGAATGTGAGAGAATATCAGCAAAGAGTCTGGCCTACCCAGCTCTGACATTACCCTCTTGTGTTCAAAGAGCGTAAGCTATAAGCCCTAATTGTCCTGAGATGGATTGGTGATGGGGTAAGAAACATCATTTACCTTAAAGTGAAGGGGGGTACGGTTCTGTGGCTGTCTCCAAATGACCCCAGAAATTCCAAGAATGAGCCCCAGGATCAGCACAACCACTGTGACCCACACTGGGTCTCCAGAACGAAGTGGAGTTGTCCACCAGGTCAGCACCAGGCAAAGAACAGTTAGTAGTACAGCTTCAAAAGTCAAGTTGAGAGGCGTCAAAACCAACTCTTGACATCAATATGCTAAGATGTAAGGCATCCCATTCCAAGGAGGGTTACCCTCTTGCTAGACCTCACCAAATGCCACCACACAATGCCTGCCCTGCCGTACTGATCTCACCAACTCATCCCAAAGAAAAAAGCCATGCTTGGAACTGGAGAGATGGCTCAGCAGTTAAGAACACTTGCTGCTCTTGCAGAAGATCTGGGTTTTGTTCCCAGCACTCATATGGCAACTTATAACAATCTATAACTCCAGTTCCAATGGATCAGAAGCCTTTTTCTGACCTATGTAGTCTCTAGGCATGCACACAGTGCACATACATTCATGCACACAAAATATTCACACACATAAAAATCAATAAATCTTAAACAAAATAAAAAGAAAAGAAAAGAATCCACTGCTCACCAAGCAGTGAGGAGCAAACATAGACAACTCGGCCAGAAAGGAGTGTGGGGATGGAGTTGACAGGACAAAATAGAGCCTGGACAGTCAACTTCTCTGCTTCAAGTGTCTCCTCCTCTTGCAATTCCACTTCCTCTTCACCATCTTTTATTTCCTGATCAGGCTGATATCTGTGGCAAGAGTAAGGAAACAATTTTAAGGATAACTCTTAACCATTCACTACTTTCTTTTCAGGTAGCTTCTTTATCACCATTAAAGGTAGAAGCTTGGGCGGGAGAGATGGCTTAGCCTATAAAGCATCTGCCAGTGGGCCACAGAGACAGCTTGGCCGGTAAAAGTTTTGACTTCTCTTGAAGAGGACCTGCGTTCAGTTCCTAGCACCTACATTGGGCAGCTCACAACCACCCATAACTAGCTCCAGGGAATTCAATGTCCTCTTCTGACCTCCAAGGACACCCATAGACAGACAGAGAGAGAGAGACAGAGAGAGAGAGAGAGAGCGAGAAGAGAGAGAGAGAGAGACAGAGACAGAGAGAGAGAGAGAAAGACAGAGAGAGAGTTAGCTCCAGGTTCAGTGAGAGACTGCATCTCAAAAATAAAGTGGAGAGGGATGTAGGCAGCCACCTAACTCTGACCTCTGGCCTCCACACACACATGTAAATGCAACTACATGGATATGCAAAACACACAGGAGATGGGGGGTGGCTCTTTTGGACAGAGCAAGATGGCCCAAATTACTCAAGGAGAGTCAGGATGCCAGAAGGCAGAGGAGTGGGCATAACATCCTGCCTCGCCCGGACATACAAATACAAGTCTTACCTGAGGATGAGAACACAAATAGACACCAGGGAGTAGGCAAGCAGAGTCCCGATTGACATGAGGTCCACGAGATCAGTAAGTTCAAAGAGGAATGCCATGAATGCTAAAATCAGCAGGCAGAAGCAAGTGAGGGAAGGGTGAAGGTGGGGAAACAACAAAAAGGGTGGTTTGGTTTGGCTTCGTTACCTGCAATAACACCAGATACCATGGTGGCCACAATGGGTGTATGTGTGCCACTGTGGACCCTAGCAAGGACACGGAACAGAAGGCCATCTTCTGCCATTGAATAGATCACCCGAGGCATAGGAAACATAGAGCCCAAAAGGCTGAAAAAGACAATGTCCAAGGGGGATGAGTTCACCAAGCCTGTGAGTTTATAGCATTTCCTCTTTCCCTTCCCAGCCCTTCTAAGGAACATTCTCCGGCAAAAAATGGGCATAGCTGGAAACTACAGCCACGGGGCAAACAATATTTAACACTGACCTAGTAGAAAGTGCACAGAGGGAGCCAATAGCCACAAGGTAGCGGGCAGGCTCCCAGCCAACATAGGAAAATGCTTCAGGCAGAGGGCTCTCAGGCTGAAGCTTGTAGTACGGCATCATGAGGGTGAGTGCTGAAGACACACCAAAATAAGCCAAAAAGCAGATGGACAGTGAGATCACAATACCCATGGGGATGGAGCGCTGGGGATTCTGAGCCTCTTCCCCTGCAAGAAAACACAGGACACAGTGTTCTAAACCAGGGGAGTGGGCTTGCTCCTCTGCCACCCCCAGTCTGTATGATCACACACTGCCCCCAAGGACAGCCAGGATTGTGTTACCAGTGGTCGCAATACAGTCAAAACCAACGAAGGCATAGAAACAGGTAGCAGCTCCACGGAGAATCCCTTCCAAGCCAAAAGGCATGAAGCCTCCAGAGCCCATAGAGTCCAAGCTAGAGTGCAAGGAGGAAGAACCCATGAGCGTCTGCTCAGCTAAGTGCACCCCTTTTCTCTCATGCCCAGCTGCTTTTTGTCTCCCACTCCCATTCCGGATCCCCCCTCCCCCATTATGGTCCCAGCTCTGTGGTTTTCTAACCTACAAGTGCCATTGGGTTCACTCATGGTCAAGCAATAGTCCTCTTTTGTGAGCTTCCAGTTTCTCTGTTCTCCCTTAATGAAGCCAGAGATGATGACAAACCCGAGAACCAAAAGGTTCATCCCTGTGAACACTTTGGTAACCAGAGCGGATTCACTCGCCCCCAAAACCAGCAATCCTGTGGGAGAAAATTGTTCAGGATCCTGAGGACAAAATCCTTCCTCCAAGCTTGCTTTCCCCTTTTCCTGCCTCTGTGTGGCAGACTCTTTCCTTCCCAGCTTCTTTTCCTCCTATCGTTACCCTCAAATGGTTCCCAAGCCCAACCCCTCCCATCATTCAACCCTGCCCTTTGCCTCACCAGTGAGCAGCAACACAAGGGCCAAGGCAAAGAAATCTGGATATTCTGCAAGAACATGAGGCGTGTTCAATAAGATGGTCCCCTTCAGAGTCTGAGAGATGTGGTTTCCAATCAGGTTGTCAAAAGCAGAGCTCCAAGCCCGGGCCACACTGGCTGTACCTGGTATAGCAATTGTATTTTCTACTCTAAATCCAATACTCAGGAATATTATAAGGTCCATAATCCCTTTACTATTCGTGTAGTCATCCATCCCTCCAACCCACCCCAAGCGTGTATCTCACCAATGACGTAGGACAGAATGAGATTCCAGCCGGTGGTGAAGGCCCAGAGTTCACCTACGGTGACATAACTGTAGAGATATGCAGAACCAGAGCCGGGGACTCGGGCACCAAACTCAGCATAACACAGTCCAGCCAACACAGAGGACAGAGCAGCCACCAAAAAGCAGATCACAATGGACGGTCCTGCTTTATCTTTGGCCACCTCACCAGCCAGGACGTACACACCTGCACCTAAAGTGCTGCCCACACCCAGGGCCACTAAGTCGAGGGTGCTCAGGCATCTGACAAGGCGGGTCTCACCCATACCCGGCTCCAACACACGTCTCCGCACCAGCTTCTGACCAAATCTTCGAAGCGCCTGCCACAGCATTCTAGTTGGAATTGAAGAGGACGCTAGGTTCTGGTGAAAAGCAAGACAAAAGCCCTTCAGTGGGTCTCACTGTCCCCAAGCTCTAAAAGTGAATTACAAAACCCACTCCACTAAGTGAAAGAGTTACAGGGACAAAGGGGGGTGGGCTGAGGAAGGGAGAAAGCAAGCCACTTCACCTCTAATTACCATTTCTTCATATGCAAGTAGGAATTACAATAATAATGCCAGTAGGGATTACAGTATCTCTGAGGCTGGTGGAAGGACCCATTTCAGAAAAGGCTAGTGAAAGCCCTGTATAGCACAGTGGTTGGCCTCTAGTAAGTGCTTGCACATTAGGTTTCTTCTTTTTCTGCCCAAGAACCTATGAGATTTACCCTAGAGCCCAGCCCAGCCCAGCAGCCCTGAAACCTAACGATGCTGTTTCCCGGCCTGTGGCTCCTGGTGAATCAAGCGGAACTCAACTCGGAGCAACTCTGAAAGAACCCCTTTTTTTACACCCATTACCCACATCTCTTTCAGTGAGCGCCCAGAGAGCTTCAAAGAGACATGGCTCCCCACCGCCTGGAAGAGGGGACTGACCTCAATCTTATTCCTCCTCACCAAGCCCATAGCGATCCACCTGAGCCTTCTTTGCCCTCCGGGGAAAGCAAATGTTTCCCCACCTCCTCCGGTCCAGCTAGGCTAAGCAGACCTGTAAGCACCAACAGTGAGGCGGGGCTTCGGTCTCTGAAATTGGGAGATGCACCTGGGGGTGGGGCTGGTTTTGCCACCCCGAGATGCTCGCACTTCCTTCTCCGCAGATTAGGGGTCCCGCCCGGTGGCCCTAGACTCAGCATCTAGATTTTTATGGCTCCATGAAGAAACAGTCTGGGGCTGCGCTGGAGCTAGGGAGCCCTGGCTCCTGGGCAAGGGTCTTACCAGCAACAGGTCACAGTTGTGCTGATGCAACTGCATGCCCTGCTTGCCTGAAAAGCCTCCCCCTCCCCACTGTGACACGTGCCAGCCCCAAAGGCTTACCAGAGAGCGGTGGCAAGCCCAGAGGGCGAAGATTCTCAGCTCCGGTTCAGTGAGGCTGACTTCAGTCGAGTTGGGTTGGGTCTGCAGACTTACACTGCTCAGGCTTCAATGCAGCAGCTCAGGGTCTTTGGAAGCCAAGCGCCCCTTATATTCACCGGGAGGAGGAGCCAGTAACGTCACGGGATCCCAGCCCCAAGCCCTCTCCCTACACATGACACACAACACAATATACATACCAATGCACGCGCTTGTAGACACACACACAGACACAGACACAGACACAGACACACACACACACACACACACAGACACACACACACACACAGACACACACACACACACACACACACACACACACAGACACACACACAGAGTCACTTGGCTTTGCAACGTTGGTTGCTTTTGGTCTGAGACTGCTTCCCAACCAAAAGGAACAAACAGGGCATGGATGGCCGGGAGCAAGAAAGGAGGGAGGATAGCCTTTAACCATTTGCCTCTCTGGTGGTTAAAGACAATAAAAAGCTTCCTGAGCACAGATCCCATGGGAATTTTCTACCTTTATGCAAGATTAGTCAGAATCAGCGATCATAAGCAGCACTGGGGAGGAGAGTGAATAAAGAGAATTGGGTTTGTGCGAAGGATGGAGGGGCAAATCGCACCAAGTCTCCATCTCACTGTGTCTTCTCCCTGAGCACGCTTGTCTGCAGGAAATCCTTCAGGACCATGCAAGACTATCAACAGCGCCCTGACTGCTGCCTCTGCTCTCACCCTCAACTGTTTCTAATACAGACAGCAAGAGAATGGAAGACAGTTTCAAACCACCTGTACACGGATCATTAACCCCATGTAGATTCCTAGGCCACAATGTATTTGTAGCATCTCCCTACCTGCCTATTAATATTAACTATGAAATTATGAATATTTAAATATTGAGGGAGAGAAACGTTTTAAACTTAATAGTGATGGGACCTACAATCCTGTAGGTCTCCCCAGTGCCAAGACCATACCAATGAGCTGCAGCCCCACCCTTTTAATTCCATTTTACTGATGACTAAGCTAAAGTTTGGAGCGTCAGACAGCGCTGAGCCACCGTTCTGATAAAACGTGGCCTGTTGTTTTAAGGCCTGGCCTCCCGTAGGTACTATACTTCATTCAAATGCGCAAGAAAGAGGAAGTGTGAAGCTCATGCAAGAGGTAGGTCCCTTATAGGCTAGGAGTCACTAAGAAACAGCAGAAGGATTGTAGAAACTTAAGATGCCACATGTGTCTTTATCAGTTCTTACAGGGGCAGTAAGAGTTGGAAAGGTGTAGTTCTCTTCCACTAGCCCATTTTAGCAGCTAAGGAGAGCTCAAAATACATTATTTCTTCTAATGATCCACTATGAATATGTTATCATCAGGCATCCAGCATCCAAATGCTTCATGAGAGTCTCCTCTGTAGCCCGAGCTTACCTGAAACTATGTACCTCAGGCTAGCCTTAAACTAATTATACTCCTGCAAGCTTCAACCCCCCAAAACGCTGGGCTCACAAGCCTGCACCCAGATACGAATTCTTTTCTGAATGAATTGGTATTTTCAGCTAGGTAAAGCACCTCTTAGATATTCAGTAAAGCAAGCCTCAGAGATGGCTCAGTGGTAGAGCACTTGCTTAGCCAATATGTGAGGCTTCTGTTTACCACCTCCCCACACCCGACCCTACCTCCACACCACAAACAAAAAGTATGCACTTGTTAAAGAGCTGCTATAACAACTAAGTCTACAAAAGACACACAGAGTAAAATCCTTGGGATGGAGCTCTAGCTTAGTGGTTGAGTGTTTTCCTAGTATAGTGAAGGGCCTGAGTTCACTACCTCAGAAGTGGGGGTGGGGGCAAACACATTTACTCCTAGTCTTAATGGTCTAATTTGGGAACGAAAACATCCACAACACAATTGGAGCAGTATTAAGAGAAATCAAGAGTGCAGTATATGAAATTACAACTAAGTCAAATTCCCAGCTCAGCCAGCCACTGTGGCCTTGAATAAATTACCCATCATTTCTAGATATAATAAGTGTATTTTAAAGGGTTCTTGGACTGCTTAAGTAGCATTATGAAGTCAAGTCTTCCTTTCTGGCACAGTGGGATATTCAATGAAAATTTGATGCAGATTCAAAGTAATATATTAGTGTGTATAACAACAGTTTGGCTGCTTAAACTCAGTGATTGATTAGGTCATGAGATTAACTGGCAAACTGATAGATGGTCAGACAAGTAGTACAGACTGGGATGACTAAGGAAGGCTTCCTTTGTAAGGAATTTGGGAGAAGGAATTGCAAGGGCTGAAGCAGAGCCTTGAGGAATGAGGGATGGCTGAGCTGTGGACCTACAAAGATGCATGAGGCCAGGGAGAGTAAAGATCTAAGCAAGTGCAATGTTTGGAAGCACTGGAAGATAAGGCTTGTTAATAATAGATGTCCCCCTCCAGGATTATCAAGTCTCTTAAATGCACTAGACGATAAACAAATAACTCCTGAAACCCTTTAAATCACAAGTTGGTTCCCCTGGCAACCAATCCCTATCCGGAAGCTATTCTGGAACCCCCAGCCAGCTGTCATCATTAGCATACAAAAAGATATTTATCATTTCTGACATTCCAAGGACTTTAGGAACTGAGTACCTGGAATTTGAGCTGAAAACCAAACAAATGAGTGTAACTCATTACAAATGATGAAATTATAGGAAGAATATCTACGTCATAAAGGTCATCCTTTTTTGAGACAGTCTCATGCAACCTAAAGTGGACTACATAATAACTCTTGATCATCCTCCCTCCATCTTCCAAGTATTAAGATTACAAGTATGCACCACTATGCCCATCAAAAATCCATGCTTTTATTTTTATTTTATTTTTGATTTATTGAGACAGGGTTTTGCATAGCCCAGGCTAGCCTAGAATTCTCTATGGAGCTCAGGATAGTCTTGAACTCATCATCATCCTCTTGCCTGTTTCACCATGTTCAGCCTTGGAAAAAAATCACCCTTTTAAAGTATATAACTCAGTATGGTTTAACTATAGTATAGTCCAAAAGTTATGCATTGTACGAGTCTGAAAATCGCTGAAGGAAGACCCCAGACTCAGATAATATGCAAAAACAAAGAGCGTTTATTCTGCAGAAACAACCAGCATGTGGGGGTCAACCATTCTTTGAAATGGCAACCCCAGACAAAGGCACGCAGGCGTTCTTATAGGGAACCAGGAGAACTCTCTAGAAGGAGAGGTAATCTAAAATTTCATTGGTGGGTACTAGGGGGGTCACAGATGGTCAGTGGTCTGCATTCCTGTGTCATGAACATTCAATCATGTGTGGTCAGTGGCTGCCCAGCGCAGATGTCCCAGTCTGAGATAAGATATTTCCACATTTTTGTGATTACCCCCAGGCCGTTCTTTGGGAGGGGGTTTTATGAGCTTGTTCTGGATTTTATGGTCTGTGCATAGAGCTGGTGTCTTATGGCCTAGTTTCTGAGACTTACGGTCTATTCCTGAAGCTGGTGCCTTACGGACATTTTTGAAATCAGGCCTGGTCCTTAGATGGAGACAAATGGGGTTTATGTTGTCCTTTCACCATCAATTTCAGAATGTTTTCATCACCAAAAGAAACCCCATGGCCATTCCTAGGAACTACTCATTTTCTCCCAACACTCACCCTAGTAACAGGGATTTTAAGGCCTGGAGGATCCTGGCAGCCACAACAAGCTCTTTAATGAAAGGTAAAGAGACAGTAGCAGAAAACAGAGAAAATGGATTTATTCAATGTGCTACATTGGGGAGAAGAACAATTATGTCCTGTGTCAGCCACCACCCCCATCTTCAGAGCTTTCACATGAGTCTTACTTAGGCTTAAGTAGACATCAGTATAGATTAGCAGTCCTGGTCAAGGTGTGGGCTCAGCCTCAGTCTCTCCTAAAAAGTAGTCTGACAAGTTGTGTCAAATTTCTTCCAGAAAGACAAAGTCCCCTCTGGCTGTCCCCAGCATGAGATTCCTGGGGGGGAATTCCATTCCTTGGAATTCATTGTCTCAATAGTCTGACAGTCAAAGGAAGGAGCACAGGTGTTTTTTAGAATATCTTCTCTCCTGCCAGGATGGTTGCAAAACTTTCAGTGTTATCTGAAGCTGCAAAGGTTTAGTTATATGGGATGGATACCTATAGAGGCTTAAAGCAGGACATAGTGGAGACAGGTGATGACATTGTGTCATATTTAAAACAGTAACAGTTGTTGGAGGCCTTGAAAGAGGTACTCATGACTTTAGAACTCATAGAATGCGGGCCACCAGTTAGCACAATGTTGGACAGGCAGAGGCCCAAGGACTAAGGGACCTAAGGACTTCATGCTGTTGTGAAGTTTTGCTCTGCTTGTTGCCTGCCCTCAAGTCCCTCCTAATCTATGAGTTGTACGAGGACTCTAAGGGGCTTCCAGCCCCTCACTGGCAGTATCACTGGCACTCACAAAGATAGTGCTTGATCTTTTACAAACATTGCTTCAGGAACAGATTAATGACTCAGTCACCATCCCAGGAAAGAATTTAGAGATGTACATTGTTAGTAACAACCACCACCCTTAGAGAGAATTTAGAGACATAAACTGCTAGGTTAAGATGCTTTTGTTAGCCAGGCAGTCGTGGCATACGCCTTTAATCCCAGCACTTGGGAGGCAGAGGCAGGCAGATTTCTGAGTTCGAGGCCAGCCTGCTCTACAGAGTGAGTTCCAGGACAGCCAGGGCTACACAGAGAAACCCTGTCTCGAAAAACCAAAAAAAGAAAAAGAAAGAAAAAAGGATGCTCTTGTTAAAATGTTCTTGGGGAACAATTTAAAGTTCAGGAAGACATACTCTTAATAGCTGAGATCAGGAAACAAGAAGAATGGCAGCCAGACTTGTACTGGCTGAAATGCTGGGCTGGTGATCAAGGTGATGGTTAATTTCTTGTACCCATTTTTGCCCTCAGCTTCCTGATATGATTTAATAAAAAACTGTTAATGAGTAGGTGTGCACTTTGAGGACTTGAAGTAGTGTAGTGGCTATTTCTGATTGTCTTTTTTTTTTTGGTTTTTCGAGACAGGGTTTACTCTGTGTAGCCCTGGCTGCCCTGGAACTCACTCTGTAGACCAGGCTGGCCTCAAACTCAGAAATCCACCTGCCTCTGCCTCCCCAGTACTGGGATTAAAGGCGTGCGCCACCACTGCCCTGCTATTTCTGATTGTCAACTTGACTATATCTGGAGTGAATTACAATCCAGAATTAGAAGGCTCACCTGTGATCTAGATCAAGCGTCTGGAAGACACAAGTTTCAGGTGTGGTGGTACACACACCTCTAATCTGGGCCACACCTGCTGCTGGAGATCTACATAAGGACATTGGAAGGAGGAAGATTCAATCTTCTTCTCCTGCGAGCCTTATGGGACTAAGCGACTGCTAGATACTCGGGTTCTCATTCACAGCTACTGCTGACCATTGTTGGGGAGTTTGACTACAGACTGTAAGTCATTAACAAATTCCCTTACTATATAGAGACTACCTATAAGTTCTGTGACTCTAGAGAACCCTGACTAATACAGAAGTTGGTACTGGGAGCGGCTCTAGAGGAGCAGAAAGCAGTATAAGGATGAATCTTTCAAGAATCTGGAGTTGGTTTAGTAATTCACCAGCATCTTCAACTGCTGAAACCTCTCCAGATACGCTCTCTTCTGGGAGCTTGGAGGATATTGAAGACCTGTGGTTGGAAATATATTTTAAACTTAAAGAAGCTAATGCTATTGAGCATCTTGATGAATTGGGTGATTGTGTGCTCAAAATTTTTTGCAATATGGGGAAAAAATTTGAAAATGACTTTGCTGGCCGGTTGCTCTTAGTATCTCTGGAAAAGATGATGAAGGAAAAGAAGGAGTTGTATAATAAAATTGAACGGATCCAGATGCAAGTGACCAATCTAAAAGTTGCTAAGTGTGTCCTTGAAGAGAATCTTCTCTCCAGCAGCCATAAAGCTCAAGTTGCAGAAAATCAAACTGAAGTCCTCATTATAAGATTGGCTGAATTGCAGTGAAAGTTCAGGTCTCAGCCTCAGAGGGTGTCAGCAGTTAAAGTAAGGGCATTAGTTGGCAAAGCATGGGATCCTATAACTTCAGATGGGGATGTGTGGGAAGACCCTGTTGAAGCTGAGAATTCTGAATTTTCAGATTCTCAATGGTTTACCCCACCTGAGGAAGTAGTAGCCTCAGCCCCACCCCTTGAAATAATGCCTTCTCCACATGAGGAAGTTAATCCCTCAGAGTCTGATGGGCCAGCGGTGACTTTCAATGAAGAAAATGCTAGACAATATTGATGTTTCTCAAGGCCCACCAATAGTTTCTTCTACACCTATAACCAGACTCAAGGCAAAACAGGCCCCTAGAGGGGAGATAGAAGGTGTAGTCCATGAGGAAGTGCGCTACACTACTAAGGAGTTTAATGAGTTTGCTAGTTCATTCAAGCAGAAGTCTGGAGAATATGTGTGGGGATGGATTTTAAGGGTGTGGGATAATGGTGGAAGGAACATAAAACTAGATCAGGCTGAGTTTATTGACATGGGTCCTGTGAGTGGAGATTCTAGGTTTAATATGGAAGTTTGCAAAGTTAAAAAAGGTGTCCGAAGTTTGTTTGAATGGTTGGCTGAAGTGTTTATCAAAAGATGGCCTACTGAAAAGGAGTTGGAGATTCCTGATATCCCTTGGTTTGGTGTCAATTAAGGGATTTTAAGACTCAGGGAAATTGCAATGCTAGAGTGGATACGTTGTGTAAAACCTAATTCTCCACAATGGGAAGGCCCAGAAGATATGCCCTTCACCAATCCTATAAGACACAAACTGGTGAGAGGGGCACCAGCACATTTGAAGAGTTTTGTTCTTGCCCTTTTCCTTGTGCCAGACCTTAGGGTTGGAGATGCTGCTGCTCAATTTGATGAATTAAATGCAATGGGTTTGATTGGGCCTCGAGGTAACAAGGGCCAGGTGGCAGCATTGAATTGCCAGAGACAAGGTGGTCATAGTTATTATAATGGACAGCATAGACAAAACAACATTTATAAT
>CM052722.1:47992864-48018960 GCA_028551405.1 Uromys caudimaculatus
AAAAAAAAAAAATCTTCAGACTGCTTTCTCTGTTTAATTGGACCAGGATTCCTTGCCCACCCAAAATTAGGATGGGTCTTCCTCCCTCAATTAATGAACAGGCATGCCCAGAGGCCCATCTCCTAGGAGCTTATAGATTTTATCAAGTCAAAAATTAACACTAACCATCACAGAGAAATGGGATAGGATAGTGAAGAAAAGAGATGAGTAAGGACAAAGTATAATAAAATGTATCACTCTATATGCTTATTTAAATACAAAATAAAAAACAAAAAGATAGTAAAAGAGCAAAGGAGAGAAGAAATCACGCAACATATAGGAAAGAACAAAGAAAACATCTACCAATACTAATAGTAGTATTAAATATGTATTGATTAAATAATACAATAAAATCTCAGAGATGTTCACATTACATTAAAAAACAAAATCCAATGTTATTTATAAATTCCACAAAGATTTCAAAACTACAAAGAGGTTGAAAGTAAATGGATAGAACAAAATGTTCCAAATAACAACCAAAAGAATATTTGAGTGACTGTGTTAATGAGATAGACTTCAAAACAAAAAAATAGTCTCTAGAGATAAAGAAGAATATTTTAGAGCCAGGCATGGCAGTGCACAGCTGTAATTTTAACACTTGTGAGGGTGAGGCAAAAAGATCAGGAGTTCAAAGCCAACCTCCACTATATAGTTTTAGTGTATTATTTAATTTATTTAAATTTAATGGCCACCATGTGTTACATGACACCATGTTTCAAAAAAAATGAAACAAAATAAAGAAGAGATATTTTATAGTAAGTACATGTTACAAAAATATCTGACAAAAGGAAAGGAAAAGTATATTAATAATAATTGGGATCTTTGATACTCTTCTTTCAACAGTGAATAGAAGTAAGTATAATTTACAACATATAAAGCCATTTATAGCACAGACCACTAACATTCTGTTCAAATGAACATAGAAGGTATGTCAGAACACAATATATGCTGATCACACAAAATCGCACTAGATTTAAGAGAACTGTAATCATAAAATATATTTTCAACATGAAATTAAGTTTAAGGTCAACTACAAAAGGAATTAGTAAATGTAAAAATTAGAATGGCTAAGATCAAAGCCTCAGGCGACAACACATGTTGGCAAGGATGTGGAGAAAGAGGAACACTCTTCCATTGCTGGTGGGATTATAAACTGGTACAACCACTCTGGAAATCAGTCTGGAGGTTCCTCAGAAAATTGGAAATAGATCTACCTGAAGACCCATTCTTGGGCATATACCCAAAAGATGCCCCACCACACCACAGGGGCACATGCTCCACTATGTTCATAGCGGCTTTATTTGTGATAGCCAGAAGCTGGAAACAACCCAGATGCTCCACAACAGAAAAACGGATACAGAAAATGTGGTTCATTTACACAATGGAATACTACTCAACTATTAAGAACGAGGACATCCTGAGTTTTGCAGGCAAATGGATGGAACTAGAAAATATCATCCTGAGTGAGGTAACTCAGTCACAAAAGGACATGCATGGTAAGTACTCACTAATAAATGTATATTAGCCAAAAAAAAAAAAAAGTACAGAATGCCCAGGATACAGTCCACAGAACTCAAAAAGGTCAATAAGCTGAAGGGCCCAAGTGAGGACACTTCAGTCCTACTTGGGAGGGAGAAGAAAGCAATCACAACCACAACGGGGGAGGGAGGGAGGGACCTGAGAGAGAAAGTGGGGGAAGGGGAACATGATCAGGTATTGGGTGGGGGAAAAGGACTGAAGCCCTGAGGGCCAGCAGAAAGAATGGAAACAGGAAACCTCAGGAGGTAGGAGGTAGGGGGACCCTCCAGAATGTACCAGAGACCTGGGAGGTTAGAGACTCTCAGAACTCAAAGAGAGGGACCTTAGATGAAGTGCCCTACAGTGGGGAAAGAGAACTTCTAGAGCCCACCTCCAGCAAGAAGACAGGGCATCAAGTGAGGGAGGGGGTTGCCATCCCACAGTCAAAACTCTTGACCCATAATTGTTCCTGTCTGAAAGAACTGCAGGGATGGAAATGGAGAGGAGCCTGAGGAAAAGAAGGTCCAGCAACAGGCCCAAAGTGGCATCCAGCTCAAGGGGAGGCCCCAAGGCCTGACACTATTACTGAGGCAATGGAGCTTTTTTTTTTCACAAAAAGGGAGCTAGCATGACTGCACTCCAGAAGACCCAGCAAGCAACTGAAAGAGTGAGATCAGATATTTGCACCCAACCAATGGACAGAAGCTGCTGACCCCTGTGGTTGAATTAGGGAAAAGCTGGAAGAAGCTGAGGAGGAGGGTGACCCCATAGGAAGACCAGCAGTGTCAACTAATCTGGACCCCCAAGATCTCTCAGACACTGAATCACCAACCAGGCAGCATACACCAGCTGATACGAGGCTCCCAACACATATACAGCGAGGACTGCAGGGTCTGGGTTCAGTCAGAGAAGATGCACCTAACCCTCAAGAGACTGGAGGTCCCAGGGAGTTTAGAGGTCTGGTGGAGTGGGGGTTGGGGGTGAGTACATCCTCATGGAGACAGGGGGTCGAGGAGGAGGTATGGGATGGGGAATAGTCAGAGGGTGGACCACGAGGGGAATAAAATCTGGAGTGTTAAAAAAAAAAAGAAAAAAGATACAAATGAAAAATCAATAGTTCAATTAATAAAATTAGAAGAAGAATTAGAAAATATCTTGAGTTGATTAGGAAAAAAAATTTAAAAAGACAGAACTTACAAGATACAGCTATAGCAATGCCTTCAGGAAAACATATAGATAGAAACCCCAATGCTTAAAAAGAATAGAGGTATCAAATCAACATTCAAAAAATTCTATCCAAGGACAAGGGAGAAAGAGAAGCATCTAAATTAAGTACAGAAGAAATCATGAAGATTAGCATAGAAATGAAATCAAAGCTGAAAAACAATGGAGATAATTAAGAAACCCAAAATCCGGTGCTTTCAAAAGATCAAATACATGGGGCAAAGCCGTTAACATTATTGGAAAGAAAAATGAGCAGGACGTTTTAATTATTAAAATCAGGAATGAAGGAACAGACACTATTGACACTTGGAGAGAGATTATTCCTAGAAAATTAAAGCTCTAACACCTGAGTGTGTACCCTGGAACAAATATCTTACTCTGGGAACATTTCTATTTCCTGAGCTATGCAGAATTGAAGTTGTCTGGATCATTCATTTTCAAACATTTTATAAGCAAGCAAAGAATTTTTCAAAAAATCTTACAAGAAAATACCAAGTAAGAAAATGATTTAAAGTACAACTTAGAGAATGTGCTTTCCTGGCAGGACCCAAGAGCTCTATAGAAAATGGTTCCTAATTCCTAAACTAGACAATTCATAAGATTTCCTCTAGCTCTAAATTAATATGTATATTAAATTATATTCTATGTTTAAATTAGTATTGCACAATTCGTGCTTCCACTAGATGGTGCTAATATGTTTCATTTTCTATTAAAATCAGTTTATATATGATTATTTTTAAACTTAATAACTTGCCATAGTACATAGATAAATATTTACTATTGTCAACATATTTTTCATTTCATGGAAATGTACTATAAAGAAATTTCTAAATATTCGCCTTTTAAAAGTCTCAGTGATGGAGGGGGTTTGCAGCCCCATGGAGGGAGCTCCCGGAGACTGGACCACCCACCAAAGAATATACATGGAGGGACCCATGGTGCTGGCCACATATGTGGCAGAGGAAGGCCTTGTTGGCCATCAGTGGGAGGAGAGGCCCTTGGCCCTGAGGGTTTTAGATGCCCCAGCGCAGGAGAATGCTAGGGAGGAAAGACAGGAGTGGGTGGGTGGATAGGGGAGCACCTTCATAGAGGCAGGGGGAGAGAGAATGGAATATGGGGTTTCCAAAGGGGAAAAACATTTAAAATGTATATAAAGTAAATATCCAAAAATTAAAAAAATAAAATAAAATAAGGGTTTCCCTAAAAAGAGAATTGATAACCTTGATTTTGAACAAAAGTTTCCACTTATGGACTTTAGGGGATCTCTGTGTTTGGCAGTTAACTGGGAGAAAGGAAACAAAGGAAGAAACACTGCTTTGTTTAACTCATCAAGTTCACTTTTGTTCTAACACAACTAATGAGAACTTCCACAACTGGTCTTTATAGTAGTGATTCTGATCTGTATAAATAGTTGTGAAATGAGGAATGCTCTTTCTCAAAAATAAACTTTCTTCTGTCTCCTCAAAAAAACAGACAAAAAGTCTCAGTGAAGGGGCTGGAGAGATGGCTCAGTGGTTAAGCGCATTGACTGCTCTTCCAGAGGTTCTGAGTTCAATTCCCAGCAACCACTTGGTGGCTCACAACCATCTGTAATGGGATCTGATGCCCTCTTCTGGTGTATCTGAAGACAGCTTCAGTGTACTCATATAAAATAAATAAAGACGTATTTAAAGACGTATTTAAAAACGGAGAAGAGCTTCATGAAATTCTTAGGCAAATGGATGGAACTACAAAATATTATCCTGAGTGAGGTAACCCAGTAACAAAAGAAGACATATGGTATGCACTCACTGATAAATGGATATTAGCCCAAAAGCTCGGAATACCCAAGATTCAATTCACAGACTGTATGAAGCCCAAGAAGAAGGAAGACCAAAGCGTCACGAGAGGAAATATGGAGACAAAGTGTGGAGCAAAAACTGAAGGAAAGGTCATCAAGAGACTGCTCCACCTAGGGATCCATCTCATATACAGTCACCAAACCCAGACACTATTGCAGATGACAGGAAGTGCTAGCTGACAGGAACCTGATATGTCTGTGACCTGAGAGGCTCTGCCAGAGCCTGGCAAATACAGAGGAGGATGCTTGCAGCCAACCATTGGATTTGAGTGCAGGGTCCCCGATGGAGGAGTTGGAGAAGGGACTGAAGGAGCTGAGGGGATTTGCAGCCCCGTGGGAGGAGCAACAGTGTCAACCTGCTAGACACCCCCCCCCCCGGAACTCCCGGGGACTGGACTACCAGCCAAAGAGTATACATGGAGGGATCCATGGCTCTGGCCGAGTATGTGGCAGAGGATGGCCTTGTTGGACATCAGTAGGAGGAGCGGCCCTTGGTCCTGTGGGGGTTAGGTGCCCCAGTGTAGGGGAATGCCAGGGCAGAAAGGTGGGAATGGATGGGTTGGCGGGGGAGCACCCTCATAGAGGCAGGGAGAGGGGGGATGGGATAGAGGGTTTTCGGAGGGGAGACCTGGAAAGGGGATAACATTTGAAATGTAAATAAAGAAAATAACCAATAAAAGGTATAAAAAAAATGAATCAGAGTGACAAAAACAAAACAACAACAACAACGAGAAGAGCCTGAAGAAAAAGAGGTCCAGTGACAAACCCAAATTGGGATCCAGCTCAAGGGGAGGCTCCAAAGCCGACACTATTACTGATGCTTTGATGTATTTACAGACAGGAGCATAGCATGCCTGTCCTCGGAGAGGCCCAACAAGCAGCTGAAAGATACTTATACCCAATCAATGGACAGAAGCTGGGGACCCCTGTGGTGGCATTAGGGAAAAGCTGGAAGAAGCTGAGAAGCAGGGTGTCCCCATAGGAAGACCAGCAGTCTCGACTAACCTGGACCCCTGAGATCTCTCAGACACTGAGCCACCAACCAGACAGCATACACCAGCTGAGGCCCCGACATATATACAGCAGAGGACTGCCTGGTCTGGCCCCATTGAAAGAAGATGTACCTTCAAGAGACTTGTAGCCCCAGGGAGTGCGGAGGTCTGGTTGGGTGGGGGTGGGAGTAGAACATCCTCTTGGAGAGGAGGGAGGAGGTGGGATGAGGAACAGTCAAAGAGTACAAACCTGGAGCACGATAATGACTGAACTGTAAAAAAAAAGATTAGAGAATAAAAAAAATACAAAAAAAAATTTTAAATCTCAGTATTGTCAACCCCATACCCCAAAAACATAAGAGTGCTTGAGAGTATTTACCTCAGTATTCTTATGATATTATATTAGATAACTATCAAATTTTGATTTTATTCAATAAATTTTGTGTAAAGTGTTTAGCATCTGTACACAAAATTTTCTTCAATGAAGATGCATTTTCTTTAGTAATTATAAAAAGTGTTCAAATCTTAAATAAAGTATTATATGATAGTGTCTCCATAAAGAAATTAAAAGTTTTCATACCAGCAATTTGAAAGTATACCTGAAAGCTCAGAGAAAAAAAAAAAAAAGAAGCAAACACACTGAAGGGGAGTAGAAAGCAAGAAATAATCAAACTCAGGGCTGAAATCAATCAATTACAAACAAAGAAAACAATACAAGGAATCAACTAAACCAAGAGCTGGTTCTTTTGAGAAAATCAACAAGATAAACCCTGAGCCAAACTAACCAAAAGACAGAAACACAGTTTCCAAATTGACAAAATCAGAAATGAATAGAGAGACATAACCAATGGGCATTGAGGGAATTCAAAGAATCATTAGGCCTTACCTCAAAAGCCTGTACTCCACAAAATTAGAAAATCTAAATGAAATGGACAATTTTCTAGACAGACAACATTTATCAAAATTAAATCAAGGTCAGGTAAGCCATTTAACCATCCCTATAACCCTTAAGGAAACAAATGGAGTCATTAGAAGTCTCCCAACCAAAAAAAAAAAAAAAAAAAAAAAAAAAAAAAAAAAAAGGCAGCCCAGGGCCAGATAGGTCTAGCACAGAATTCTATCACACTTTCAAAGAGCTAATATCAATATTCCTCAAACTATTCCACAAAATTGAAACAGAAAGAACACTGCCAAACTGTGGCCTCATACTACGAGGCCACAGTTACTCTGATACCTAAAATATACAAACACTCAACAAAGAAAGAGAATTTCAGACCAATTTCCTTTATGAACATTGATGCAAAAATACTCAGTAAATACTTGCAAACTGAATCCAAGAACACAAAAAAAAAAACTTCATCCACCGTGATCAAGTAGGCAGGGATAGTTCAATATACAAAAATCCATCAATGTAAGTAATTGTCTTTGAGTTTCCATTGCTGTGAAGAGACATTGTGACCACAGCAACTCTTACAAAAGAGAACATTTAATTGGGGCAGGCTTACATGTTCAGAGATTCAGTCCATTACTAGCACAAGCATGGCAGCATCTAGGCAGGTATGTCACTGGGGGAGCAGAGAGTTCTATATCTTGTTCCAAAGGCAAACAGGAGAAGACTAGATTCCTCAAGACAAGGAAGAGGGTCTCAAAGCCCACCCTCACAGTGACACACCTCCTCCAACAAGGCCAAACCTACTCCAACAAGGCAATACCTCCTAACAGTGCCACTCCCTGGGGCCAGGCTTATTACCACAGTAATCGACCATATAAACAAACTGAATGGGAAAAAACCCCACATGATCATCTCATTAGATGCTGGAAAAGTCTTTGACAAAATCCAACACCCCTTCATATTAAAGGTCTTAGATCATGGATACAAGGCACATACCTAAACATGATAAATGCAATATACAGCAAGCCAATATCCAACATCAAATTAAATGTAGAGAAATTTGAAGCAATCCCACTAAAATCAGGGACTAGATAAGGCTGCCCACTCTCTCCCTATCTATTCAATATAGTACTTGAAGTTCTAGCTAGAGCAATTAGACAACAGAGATAAAAGGAATGCAAATTGGAAAGGAAGAAATCAAAATATCACTATTTGCAGATGATATGATCGTATACTTAAGTGACCCCAAAAATTCTACCAGAGAACTCCTACAGCTGATAAACACCTTCAGCAAAGTGGCTGGATATAAAATTAATTGGAAAAAATCAGTAGACTTCCTTTACACAAATAATAAACAGACTGAGAATGAAATTAGGGAAATGACACCCTTCACAATAGGCACAAATAATATAAAATATCTTGGTGTGACTCTAATCAAAAAGGTGGAAGATCTATATGACAAGAACTTCAAGTCTCTGAAGGAAGAAATTAAAGAAAATATAAGAAGATGGAAAGATCTCCCATGCTCATGGATTGGTAGAATTAAGATATCGAAAATAGCCATCTTACCAAAAGCAATCTACATATTCAATGGACTTCTCATCAAAATTCCAACACTATCTTTTACATACCTTGAAAGAGCAATTCTCAACTTCATATGGAAAAACAAAAAACCCAGGATAGCCAAAATGGTCATGAATGATAAAAGAATTTCACTATGTGTCTTAGTCAGGGTTTCTATTTCTGCACAAACATCATGACCAAGAAGAAAGTTGGGGAGGAAAGGGTTTATTGAGCTTACTCTTCCATGCTGCTGTTCATCACCAAAGGAAGTCAGGACTAGAACTCAAGCAGGGCAGGAAGCAGGAGCTGATGCAGAGGCCATGGAGGGATGTTTCTTACTGACTTGTTTCTCCTGGCTTGCTCAGCCTGCTTTCTTATAGAACCCAAGACTACCAGCCCACAGATGGTACCACCCACAAGGGGCCCTCCCCCCTTGATCACTAACTGAGAAAATGCCTTACAGCTGGATTTCATGGAGTCATTTTCTCAACTGAAACTCCTTTCTCTGTGATAACTCCAGCTTGTGTCAAGTTGACACACCAAACCAGCTGGTACACAATTCCATGACTTCAAGCTGTACAGTGCATGGTAAAACTGCATGGTATTGACATTAAAACAGGCATAATGATCAATGGAATAGAATTGAAGACCCAGAAGTAAATGCAAATACCTATGGACACATGATTTTTGACAAAGAAGGAAAAACCATATAAGAGAAAAAAAATGGTGCTAGTTTAATTAGACATCTACATGTAGAAGAATGCAAATAGATCTATATCTATCACCCTGCACAAAACTCAAGTCCAAGTGGATCAAAGAACTCAACATAAAACCAGATACACTAAATCTAATAGAACAGAAAGTGGGGGATAGCCTCAAACTAACTGGTACAGGAGACAACTTCCAGAGCAGAACACCAGTGGCTCAGGCACTAAGATCAACAATTGATAAATTGGACCTCATGAAGCTGAAAAGTTTCTGTAAGGCAAAGGACACTATGTCTTTAGGACAAAATGGCAACCTACAGTTTGAGAAAGGATCTTCACTAACCCTACATCTGATAGAGGGATAATGTTCAAAATTTATAAAGAACTCAAGAAGTTAGACACCAACAATCCAAAAAACCAAATAAAAAAATAAGGTACAGAGATAAACACAGAATTCTCAATAGAAGAAGCTCGAAAGACCAACAAACACTTAAAGAAATGCTCGAAGTCCTTAGTCATCAGGGAAATGCAAATCAAAATGACTCTGAGATTCCATCTTACACCTGTCAGAATGGCTAAGATAAAATAAACAACTCAAGTGATAGCACATGCTGTCAAGGATGTGAAGCAAAGAGAATACTCCTCCATTGCTGGTGGGAGTGCAAACTGATAATCAATCTGGTGGTTTCTCAGAAAACTAGGAATAGTCCTACCTCAAGACACAGCTATACAACTCCTGAGCAAATACCCAAAAGATTCCCCACTATGCCACAGGGACACTTGCTCAACTATGTTCATAGCAAATTTCCAGAAAATTGAAACAACCTAGATGTTCCTCAACTGAAAAAAATGGATAAAGAAAATGTGATTCATCTACATAATGGAATAATATCCAGCTCTCAAAAACAAAGATATCATGAATTTTGCAGGCAAATGGATGGAACTTGAGAATAACATCAGACACAAAAGAACATACATATAAATGGATTATTAGTCGTAAAATACAGGATACCCATGCTATACTCCATGGACCCAAAGAAGCAAAACAAGGAAGGTCCAATTGAGGAAACTTGAATCTCACTTAGAAGGGGGAGGATAAAATAGGCATAGGAGGAAGATGGAGGGAGGGAACTAGGTAGGAGAAGAGATGGGGGTTTTCAGGATCACATGTGGGGAGAGACAGAAGAGAGGGCCAGATGGTCATGAGAATGAATGGAAATCTACAGCTGTCAGGGTTGGGGGGGGCATCTTGAGGACATACCAGAGACCTTACCTGAGACTCATAGCAGTGGGGATATAGAACATGAAGAGACCACCTGCTGTAGCCAGGCAGGAACGCCAGTGGCTCAATAGGGACACGAATCCACCCACAAAACCTTCAACCCAAAATTTGTCCTGTCTACAAGAAATGCAGAGACACAGGGATGGAGCAGAAACTGAGGGAATAGCCAAGCAATAACCGGCCCAACTAGAGACCCATCCCATGGGCAAGCACCAATCCCTGATACTATTAATGATACTATTATGCTTGCAGACAGGAGCTTAGCATGGCTGTCCTCTGAGAGGCTCCATCCAGCAGATGATTCAGACAGATGTAGATACCACAGTTAAACATTGGATAGAGCTCAGGGACTCTTATGGAAGAGTTGGAGGAAGGATTGAGGGCCCCAAAGGGGATAGGAACCCCACAGGAAGACCAACAGAGTAAACTGACCTGGATTCTTGGGGCTCTCAGAGACCAAGCCACCAAACAAAGAACATACACAGGTTGGAACTAGGACTCCCCGCACATATGTAGCACATGTGCAGCTTGGTCTTCATGTGGGTCCTGAACAACTGGAGCAGGGGTTATCCCTAAAGTTGTTGCCTGTAAGATCCCCTAATTCTGCTGTTGTGTCTGGCCTCAGTGGGAGAAGGAACACCTAGCCCTGTGGAGACACGGTCTGCCATGGTGGGAGTATATGCAGTGGGGGCCTCTACTGTCTCAAAGGAGAAGGGGAGCAGCAGGGTTGGGAGAAGGGAATGTGGGAGGAAAGGACTGGGAGTGGAGAAAGTGATCAGTTTGTAAAGTGAATTAAAATAAAAAGAAATAAAAAATAAAAACAAACAAACCAAAAAGAAAGAATAATGACCACATTAAATATGTCAAGAGTCAAACATTGAGATAGGAAAATGAGTAGTAATAAAGAGACAGATTTTCTTTTAAAAATTTTAATTAAAAATAATTTTATAATAATAAAATATATCATATATCATATTTAATATAATATTACAGATAATGTATATGCATATATGATATGTTATTATAAAATTATTTAAATTTTTAATTATTTTCATTTTAATTAATTAAAATTAGTTTTAATATATTAAATATGATAATATATATATATATATATATATATATATATATATATATATATATATAAAATCTGAAGTTGAGACAGAAAGATTCCTAGTTCAAGGCAGGCTTTGGCTACATAGTAAGACTTATTTAAAAAGAAGAAAGTAATAATTTGCCAGGTATGCTGGTATATTCCTGTAACATGACCCTTGAGAAGCTGAAGAAAGAAGATCTCAATTTTGAAACCATTCTAAACTACATAGTGACATGAAAGGTCAGCTTGGGCTACATAGAGTGATCTTATCTTCAAACAAACCAACAAACAAAAAATTCTTCCCTAAAAGAATTTCCTAAATCAGAGTTGGTAGAAGAAAGGAAGTAATAAAGATTGGTGTAGAAATAAATGAAAGATACTATAAAACTAATTTAGAAGATCAACAAAAAGTTGGTTTGTAAAAAAAAGATAAAAACCAATCTGCTTTTACCTAAATTTAAAAAATGAAGAAAACATCCAAATGATAAAATAAGAAAGAAGAGATACTATAACTGTTACCACAAAAATAAAATGCATCATGAGATCACTTTGAACAATTACATACTGTGGTAGTTTGAATATGTTTGGCCCAGGGAGCGGCACTATTAGGAGGTGTGGCCTTGTTCGAGAAAGTGTGTCACTGTGGGTGTAGGCAATGAGACCCTCCTCCTAATCACAGAGGAGTCAGTCTTCTCCTAGTGACCTTCAGATGAAGATGGAGAACTCTCAGCTCCTTCACCACCATGCTTCCTACCTTGATAATGGACTGAACCTGTGAACCTGTAAGCCAGCCCCAATTAAATGTTGTCCTTATAAGAGTTGCCTTGGTGTCTGTTCACAGAAATAAAACCCTAAGACACATACCAACAATTTGCTCAATCTACAAGAAATGGTTAAATCCTAGACACATTCAATCTGCCAGCATTGAATTGTGGTGAAATAGAATATGTAAGCACAGTAAGGAGAGTGGGTCAGTGATAAAAAATTACTCCATTACTGAAAATCTCAGAATATTAGTGTTTCACTGCTCAATTTAAACAAGTTTTTCAAAAAATAAGTAAGAAAATACTGCTCAAACTCTTTCAAAAACTAGAAAAAGATAAAATACATCCAACTCTTTTTCAAAGGCTGATATCACTATGATACCAAAGCCAGACAAGGAAATTACAAAACAACAAAATGGATGGAGGTAAAAGAGGAAAGGAAAAAGGAAAGACAAAGAGAAGAAGGAAAAAGTGAAAGGAATGACTGCGAGTCAATAAACTGGATAAATACAAGTACAAAGAAAATTCAATCAGTATAGATGACACAGAAAAACGCCTATGTTCACAATAGCCAAGAGATGGAAATAACTCCATCAACAGGAGAACAGACAAAGGAAATGTCAAACACACACACACACACACACACACACACGCACACGATAGGATGTATAAAAAGAAGTAAATCCATTTCACACACTGATACACATGGAAGATATGCTAAGTTACTAAGTAAAATAAGCCAAACACAAAGAAAGGAATATTGCAAGTTCTCACTTAGATGTAGATTCAAAAACAGTAAAACTCACAGAAACAAATAACTGAATGACAGATAATTTTCAGGGGATATAGGGAGATATTGTTCAGAGGGCATAAACTTTCACTTATGCAGGATGACTAAGTTCTCAAGGTTTGATTTACAGCTTGATGACTAAAAATTGATAAGTTGCATTTATATGTGAAATCTGTTAGGAGATCATCTTAAATGTTCTAACTAGGAAACAGAACATAAACAATGTGAGTACATACAACTGCTAACAAGCTGGGTTATGGTGATAATTTCACAATATCGTGTACATGTAAAATATCACATTAGTTTTGATAAGTTACCATTTGTATTAAAATGAGTATTTCGAAAAGTGGACAGCAAGATGACAGGTAAGATCCTGTGAGCAACTGTCTCACTACAAACACAATTTCAGGGATTGTTAATGCACTTAACTATATTCAGAAGATTCAAGGAAGTCAGCAAAGTACCCATGGAGACAGTCTTTGGAATAGCCCTACTGTTAAGAATAGATACAGAGCACCACTCATCTATCAACCTGCTATTCAGGCCAGCATTACTCGTTATTTGTTGGAGTGGTTTGGGGCAGATGCTCAACACTGTAGTAGGCATCTACCTTGATGTTATGTTTGGCAGGCTATGGATATCATACCTGACATTTCCTATGGCATTGGTCACATGCAACATAAGAGCCTGATGCTGATCTCTTGACACAGAAAGGTAAAAATTCTAAAGTGCCCAAACTAAATCCCTATAACGATGAACAAAGCATCTGATCTACCCTAGCAAGAGGGAGGGGTTGGGGGACTGGGTGAAATACCCCTGTGGAGTCCTAGAATTTAGCTGAATAACACACCAATTACAGAATTGGGACAAACTTGAACTTAGATTTCACTCTAATACTGATAGTGATAACACACCAGCATCAGGAAACGTAGGTGTAATATATCTAGTTCTGAAATAGCAGAAGTTACCATCAACTCAGAGGAAATAAGCAGACTACTTAGAAGTTCTGGAAAAATATACACAAAGTCAGTTTACATAATTTCTAAGCTCAGATAATACCACACAAATATTTTAAGTTTCCAGGAACCCAAGATCCCACCCCTAAAGGTGAGGACAGCACACTAAAATCTGACTAGACAGTAACCAGTATGGACAAACTCTAGGATGGATAATTTAAAACAGATGCTTTAAGGAAATCTAGCGAGCTCCAAAAGGAAGAAAGGAGGGATGGAGGGATGGAGGGAGGGAGGGAGGGAGGGATGGAGGGAGGGAGGGAGGGAGGGAGGGAGGAACAGGAGATGGGACAGGAGGGGAGAGGAAAAGAGGGGAGGGGAGGGAACATAATGGAAGGGGAGGGAAAGGAAAAAGAATAGGAAAGGTGAGAGAAGTAATCAAATTATATGTAAGAGAAATCAACTAGAAGACACACTGACCTGTCTGCAAGGGTGTTTCTGGAAAGAATTAACAGGATAGACCTACATTCAAAATGGATGACACCTGCAGTGGGTAATGTTGGTTATTCATGCCAACCTGAGTGGCAGGAACTGCTTTCTTTGGTAAGCCCCTCCCCTGAGAAGCCCCAATGGCCAGGCCCTGTCCCCCAGACTTCCCTAACCATTATAATGGCTACTCCCAACTCTGAGACAGGAGAATGGCCAGGCCCCAGGCCCCATCCTACAGAAAAAAAAAATCCTACTAATCCCTAAGTTTGCCCCAGGATCAAGCCACATAATCCTCCAATCCAGGCCACCCTGGAAAGCTCCCCCTCTCAACCCCTAGAAGCCCTATATAAACCTTGCTCTCTGCCCATTTCTCTGCTGCTTCTCTCCCAAGCAGAGGTAGCCACCTTCCTGTGTTTTTTCCCTCCCAATAAATCTCTTGTGTAAGGTTTTCTGTGCAGTATGACTTTGTGGTATTCCAATTGCTAGGATACCTTTCCATCTGAGCTATAACACCTACAGGTAGCCCAGATATAAAGAGGTCCATGGAAAGATTAATATGTGTGCACCTTCCTTCCCTTCTTTCTGATCTGGCTGCTGCCAAGATACACCTCTCATATCAGACTCCAGCTTCTTCAGCCATCCAACATGCACTCAATAGCTGCAACACTAGAGAGCTTTCAGGTTTCCAGCAACAGATTGGGACTGTGAAGGCATTCAGCTTATTGGACTCACAGTTACTGGGATCTCTGTCTCTCCAGCATGCAGACTGTTGCTGTTTGACTGCACAGCCCCTATCTTTTAAGCTAACCTAATACATTCCCTTTAATAATATATAACATCCTATTGATTCTGCTCTTCTAGGGAACTCTGCCTAATAAGGATTTTATTATTTAGAGTGGTTACTAAGAAACAGAATTGTTAAGAATAAATTTCCCTAAAGGGTTTGGTGGTTTCTAGAGATGGCTTTCTAATTCTACTAAACCAAATGTTGATAAAGACTTTCCTGACAATTTGGAGAATATGGACAATCTATGGAGTAAACTGTTGAAAGATCTATATTCTATAAGTACATTTGCTATCCTATTTATTACTTATGAGGAGCAAGACATTTATTGTCTCTACATATGAGACTTTCAAACATTTCAGGTAATACATTTTGCTTGGAAGGAAAAATGGCCACATGTGTGGTTATATACTGATTCTTTGGTAGTAGACAAATGGTTTGTTGAATGATTGGGGACTTAAATGGTAAATTATTTTAAAATGAGTAAGAAAATATTTGGCAAATGGGTATATGTGTATACTTTTCCAAATAGACAAAAGATCTAAAGAAATATTATGTGCCATTTAAATGCTCACCAAAAGGTGATCGCAGTAGAGTACTACTCAAGTAGACAGATGACCCAACCTGTAGATAGCAGTGAGTCTCTTTCCCTGGCAATTCTTGACACTGTTCAATGTGCCCATGAACAAAGTTGACAACTGCAGCACGAATGATGATTATGCACAGTCTTGACAATATGTACTTCTCACCAACGCTGGTCTGTCTATAGCTGCAGCGGAGTACTAAATCTGCTAACAGCAATGACTAAGACAAAGCCCCCACTTGACATCATTCTCCAGAGTTATCAAGCAATGATTTGATGGTTGGTTGATGGCATTTGATGGTAGGAAAACTTCCATCATGGAAAGGGCAACAACACTTTGTCCTTACTGGAATAGATTCTTATTATAGTTATGAATTGGGCTTTCCTGAATATAATGATAAAGGCAGACTTTTGCTACTTTGTGAATTCCTTTTCTTCTTCCTATATTTTATCTCAAAAAAGATTGAAAGAAAAAACAGAAAATCTCCTCTGGAAGCAAAGCAGGGAAAAACCCAGCAGAAGCAGCCCCAATAAATTTTGAGCTGGTGTCTTGAAACAAAATATTCATTAGTATTTCTGTGTTTTTTAATAAAACCAAAATTATCACTACATAATGCTTCAGCAATAGCACCACCTACAGACTTATCCACCATCACAGTAGTCCGCACAGCATTGCCTCGGATCAAGGAATTCACTTTACAGCCAAAGAAAGCTCATGGAATTCATATGTTTTTACCATGTTCCTAATCATACTGAGGCACAAAGATTGAAGAAAAACAGTAGAATGACACATGCACAGTGCAAACTAGATAGCAACAGCCAATAAGACTGGGGCATGGTTCCCTAGATAGCTGTATACGTTCTGAATCTCTATCTAACATACAGTACTGTTCCTCTCATGACCATGATTTACAAGCCCAGAGATCAATGGATGGGTGGGAATGGTATTATTCACCGTCACCACTAGTGACTCACTAGTAAAATTTTACACTCCTACTCTTACAACCTTACAGTTTTCTGGTGTAAAAGTCTTTGTTGTAAAGTGGGGAGTAGTTTGTCAAGGAAACACAACAATCATTCCACTGAAGTAGGAACTAAGATTTCCCCATGGTCGCTTTGTGACCCTGGTGCTTTTGAGTCAACTGGCTTAAAAAAGAGTTACAATGTCAGCAGGGACGATTGATCTGGACTACCACAAAAGAGTTTTGTAATAGAGAGTATGTCTGAACTTCCAGAAATCCTCAAGGCATCTCTTGGTGTTCTGTGATTATATTTTGTGATTATAGGCAACAGAAAAACGTTTAATAGCCCAACTGAAGCAGGAGGATAAATGGTCCAGACTCTTCAGGAATGTAGGTGTATGTCACTTTTCCAATCAATAAACCAAGTGAGACCTACTGAGAAAAGAGAATGGATAGTAGAAAGTAGTTATAAATACCAGATAAGGCTATGTGGCCAGTTACCAAATAAGGATTGTAATAACCATAAGCATTTCATCTTATTTTGTTAAAAATATGTCTGTGTATATATACATATATATGAAGCATATATTTGTGTTTTCTTTTTTTTAGTATAGAAATAGAGTTTATTTAGGGCATGGGGAAGGGAGTTAAGAGGGTAGTAGAGGCAGAGAAAGGCAGAGAGAGGGATAGAGTAGAGTAGTAGAGGAGTGGAGGCTGGCCATGACCAGGTGGAGAGAGGGGGAAGGGAATGGGGAGAGGTAAGAGAAGTAGGAGAGAGGCAAGAGAAAGAGATAAGAGATATATTTGTTTTCTTTCCTCTCTCTTTAAAAGTCAAGTTGACATTTCTTATTAAATAATCTTTTTATTGTACATTTTGAAACTGCAATTTAATTACATCATTTATCCCACCCTTTCCTCCTTCTATAAACCCCCATATACTTCTCCCCACTCTTCTTCAAATTCATGACCTCTTTTTCCATTGTTATTTTGTGCATATATATGTGTGTGTGTGTATTATGTAAATATAATCTGTTCATTTTGTATAGTGTTACTTGTATGTACATTTTCAGGGCTGGCCCTTTGGCATCTTTATCATTTGTCCTAGTTACTTTTCCATTGCTATGGAAACTTATAAATGAAAGCATTTAATTTGGCATATGGTTTCATGCCAAGTCCTGCATGGCTATATGGAAAGGACAATGTGACACAGTTCCCACCCCTGGACCAGAGATAGCAGGATATAGGCCTCCACGAGTGTTGATGATTGCTCTGGGCATGGGGCTTGTTTGTTCGATAATGTACATGATTTGCTTTATGTTCCTCCTTTAGGAAATATTCTCTGTGCCAAGGTTAAGGTTAATGACTCCATGATAACTAGAAACAGCATGAATCCAGGAGGCAAGAATATGTTCCTCAGCAAAATGGCAAATGCTGTGACCTTAAAGACAGTCCTTAAGGCTGTGGGAAAGAACTCTGAAAATATGAGTTCAAGAACATATAATTTCTCAACTATGCAAAATATAAGGATGCAATAAAAATTGTATGAGGGGCTTCATGGACCTAAAAGAACAGAGAGAGCTGCACTAAGGAGCCAGCTTGTCAGAAAGATATTAAGGAAGGAGATAAAGAGATTCAGGGAGTGATGATCTCAGAGGGAGCTCCCACACAGATAGCTTATTGTCTGTGTGTACAAAGGCAGGCAAATTCCTGACTTCAAGATCAGCCTGGGGCAGAGTTTAGGTCCAGGTGTGATAGGAATGATAATCTCAGGACAGGATCCCACACAGCTAAACTTATTGTGCTTAGAAAGGCAAACAGATATCTGAATTCATTTGCTATGTTTAATTTTAAAATGTACTTGCTGTCCTTTTCTAAGAATCAAAGAACTAAGGTTATAAAATGCTAAATCATGGGATAATCAAAAGGAAACCTGAAGTAAATGACTGAATTGATATGTAAATAAAAGACTGACCTTTGGGTGTGTGTGTGTGTGTGTGTGTGTGTGAGAGAGAGAGGGGGGGGGGAGGGAGAGAGAGACCCAGAGAAAACTGCTTGGAGAGCAAACACAGCAGTTTTAGAATTTTTCTACCAGGATTTCCGACCTCGGTCAGAAAACCCAAAAGATATCCTACAAAGCTGTTACAGCTCTTTTAGAATTCTTCTAGCAGGATTTCTGACTTTGGTTGGAGAACCAAAGAGCTATCCAGAGAGTTACTAATGTTCTTTTAGAGATTTTTCTAGCAGGATTTCTGATTTTGGTCATAAAACCCAAGAGCTATTTCAAGCAAAGAGAGTCATTTCAAGCAGAGAGGGCTGTTTCGAGTAGAGAGCTGTCTCAAACAGACTACAGAGCCAAGAGCTACAGAATTGCCTAGGGAGCTATCTCAAGCAGACTACAGAGCTGTTAGCTTGTACCCACAATTGACTTTGAGTTGTTCTTCCACTGCTCCCAAACACCCCTTCCTCAGAGACTCCTCTACAAGCTAAGGCTGGACCTTGGCAGTTTCATAAGGTTAGAGTCCAAGACAGCAGAGTAAAGGAAGAGATAAAAACTCACATTTGATCCACAAATACAAGTTAGAAAGAGCATACTTGGAATCTCATGAGTGTTTTGAAACCTCAAAGCCTGCCCTCAGTGACACCTCCTCCAAAAAGGCCACATCTCCTAGCCTAGCCCAAAAATTTGCACAAACTGGAGATTAAGTATTAAAATAGAAGACTCTATGGGGGGATGTGTTGGTTTGAATGAGAATAGTTTCCATAGGCTCATATACTTGAATGTTTGATTCCCAGTTTGTGGACTGCTTAGGAAGGATTAGTAACTGTGACCTTGTTGGAGGAGGTATGTTACTGGGGGTTGGCTTTGAGATTTCAATGGCCCATGACAGGCCCAGTCTCACTCTATGTATGTATGTATCTTCTGTTTGCAGATCAGGATGTAAGCTCACAGCTACTCTGCCTGCCTCCCTGCTGCTATGCTTCCCATCATGATGATCATGGACTAATCCTTTAAAATTCTAAGCCAGCCCATTAAATGCTTTCTTTTATAAGACTTGCCTTGGTCATAGTGTCTCTTCACAGCAATAGAACAGTAACGAAGGCAGTGTTTTCATTCAAACTACCACACCATTTAATATAACATCAATAACATTGTAGTTAAGAGTTGTTAAATCTGTATTGTCATGTTTAAGTTATAGAATATTAAGGAACTGGTCATCCCTCAAGGGAATTTTGTGTTTTCATTTATATATAGGATAATTATATCATATTAGGTAGAATCCCCAGTATGCTATTGCCTTTATTTGGAAATCAAATATTACATAAAGATATATGGTTGGGTGTCAAGTTGACAAGAGGTGGACTTGTGAGTGTTAATCTTGGTTTTTAACATAACTGGATCTGTCCCTATTTGGGGATGTGCAAGCATTTCCAGGAGAGATTAATTGAGGGAAGAACAGTCTTCCTGAGAGTGGCCCGCACTGGCTAAAACTCAGATAGTGATGAGGTCCTGGAAAAAAGCATTGCTGCTTCCATCCTTGCCTTTGCTTCTTGATAGTGAGTTCATCTAACTCTGTTGCTGCAAACATTCTTTGCTGACATCAGAATCCACCTTCATCAGATTCTACTCTGAAGTGAAGACTAGTGACTCCTGGAATCTTCAATGCCTTTGGCACCAGATTGAAACTGCTGAGATATCAAGATTCATGGACTGAACAGCGACCAGGTTCTCTGCCTCTCCAATGTGCAAAGAGCCAATATTATCTATAAGTCATTATAATAAATTCCCTTTATAACATATTTACTTTCTATCAGTTCTATTCCTCTAGAGAATTCTGAATAACACATGTTAAAGAAGCAAATAAATTTGGCATGCTAGCTTTTGAAGTCAGAAAAGATTTAAATGGCCAAAGTACTACACAATAAATATGAACTGATCTCTATCATAATATTTCTGAATTTTCATTTTTTTTTTACATTACCTAAGCCAGAATGAACTGTCTTTGTATTTATTCTGCTTGCTTGATTCTACTCCAAGGTTGTAACAGAGTACATGAAGATATTTTGTCTGTAATAAAAAAACGTAAATAAGTAAATAAATAAATAAAAATTCATTATTTTCTTCAAGTTAAAAACTATCAATAGCTATTCATAGTCTTAAAAACAGCCCAGGAATGGTGGCACACACCTTTCGCAAATTCACACAGATCTCTATACGTTTGAGGCCTTCCTGTTCTCCATATGAATTCCAGGCCAGCCAGGGCTACATAAATAACGATCCATATAAAAACTTCTCAAGTTATATAAAAGAGTGATACAAAGCATTCAAGTTGGGACTGCAATTATATATGGAAAATGTTACAAGAGATTATTGATAGAAGTTGAAAGTCCCTTTGTAACTGGTAATAAGAAATCTGATACCAACAGTGCTCCTTTCCCAAACACCGCCAGGAGAGAGCTGGTCTCCCAGGAGTGCAGACACCCCTATGAGCACAGGTAAGACCACTACTTCTGCTCAGAGGGACCCGCCCAGAACCCTCAGGACACAGGAACTGAGGACCAGCCTGGGATAATATCCTTCGAGTTTCCGTCTGCACCGGGAGCTGATCCTGTGCCATAACACTACACAACTGAATACTGCCGGGAGAGAGCTAATCTCCCAGAAGTGCTGACACACCTGTGAGCACAGGTAAAACCACCACTTCTGCTCAAATTCCTGGCCCAAGAGGGACTTTCCCAGAGCCATCAGGAAACAGGAAAGAAGGAACAAGCCAGGGACAAGATACATCTGGATTGCATCTGCACCCCACAGCTGACCCTGTGCCACAGCTCGCCATACACAAATTCCTCACAGAGAGAACTGGTCTCCCAGGAGTACTGACACAAAGGCCTGCAGTAAGGACCAGCCACTGCCAGACAGAGTAAGATCAGCTAACATCAGAGTTAACAAGATGGCAAAAGGCAAGGGCAAGAACATAAGCAACAGAAACCAAGGCTACATGGCATAATCAGAATCAAGTTCTCCCACCACAGCAAGCCCTGGATACCACAACACACCACAAAAGCAAGACTCAAATCTGAAGTCAATTCTCATGATGATGATAGAAGACATAAAGGACAGAAATAACTCCCTTAAAGAAATACAGGAGAACCACGCTGCTCCATACCCAAATAGCACAAGGAAAGAGCTACCCTCCCCAGAGTGTGGACAAGCCTATGATCAGGGTGTAAGGCCAGTACCTCTGCTCAGAGGGACCTGCCCGGAACCTCCAGGACACAGGGACCTAAAAGCAGCCTGGGACAACGCCTTCCGGTCTCCTTCTGTGGCCACGGACCCCAGTCTGTGCCACAGGGCTCCATACCCAAAGTGCAGAGAAATAGCTACCCTCCCAGGAGTGTGGACAAGCCTGTGATCAGGGGTAAGGCCAGCACCTCTACTCATAGAGACCCGTCCAGAACCTTCAAGACACAGGGACTGAGGAGTGGCCTTCTGGTTTCCTTCTGCGGCCCGGGAGCTGATCCCGTGACACAGAGCTCCATACTCAGTGCCAGGAGAGAGCTGGTCTCCCAGGAGTGCCAACACACCTTCTAGCACAGGAAGACCACCACTTCTGTTCAAATTCCTCAATCAAGAGGGACCCTCGCAGAGCCATCAGGACAAAGGAACCAAGGAACAGCTTGAGACAGGATCCTTCTGGTTTCTGTCTGCATCCCAGAGCTGACCCTGTACCACAGTTCTCCAAACCCAAATTCCTCTCAGAGAGAGCTGGTCTCCAAGGAGTACTGACAAAAAGGCTTGCAGGAGGGACGAGCCACAGTCAGAGAAAGCAAGACCAGCTAACACCACAGATAACCAGATGGCAAAAGGCAAGGGCAAGAATATAAGGAACAGAAACCAAGGCAACTTGGCATCATCAAAATCAACTTCTCCCACCACAACGAGTCCTGAATAACCCAACACACCAGAAAAGGAAGACTCAGATTTAAAATCACTTCTCATGATGATGATAGAAGACTTTAAGGAGGAAATAAATAACTCCCTTAAAGAAATACAAGAGAACACAGGTAAACAGCTACAAGTCCTTAAAGAGGAAATATAGGAAAACACAATCAAACAGGCAAAGGAAATGAACAAAACCATCTAGGATCTAAAAATGGAAATAGAAACAATAAAGAAATCACTAAGGGAGACAACCCTGGAGATGGAAACCCTAGGAAAAAGATCAGGAGTCATAGATGCAAGCATCACCAACAGAATACAAGAGATAGAAGAGAGAATCTCAGGAGCAGAAGATACCATAGATAACATCGACACAACAGTCAAAGAAAATGCAAAATGCAAAAAGCTCCTAATCCAAAACATCCATGAAATCCAGGACACAATGAGAAAACAGAACCTAAGGATAATAAGTATAGAAGAGAGTGAAGATTCCCAACTTAAAGGACCAGTAATATCTTCAACAAAATTATAGAAGAAAACTTCCCTAACTTAAAGAAAGAGATGAACATAAACATTCAAGAAGCCTACAGAATTCCTAATATATTGGACCAGAAAATAAATTCCTCCCGTCACATAATAATCAAAACACCAAATTCACTAAACAAATAAAGAACATTAAAAGCAGTAAGGGAAAAAGATAGAGTAACATATAAAGGCAGACCTATCAGAATTACACCAGACTTCTCAGCAGAGACTATGAAAGCTAGAAGATCCTGGGCAGATCTCATGCAGACCCTAAGAGAACACAACTGCCAGCCCAGGCTGCTATACCCAGCAAAACTCTCAATTACCATAGACGAAGAAACAAGATATTCCATGACAAAACCAAACTTACACAATATGTGTCCACAAACCCAGCCTTACAAAGGATAATAGATGGAAAACGCCAACAAAAGGAGGGAAACTACACCCTAAAAAAAGGAAGAAAGTAATTTTTCAACAAACCCAAAAGAAGATAGCCACATAAACATAAAAATACTATCAAAAATAACAGGAAGCAACACTCACTATTCCTTAATATCTCTTAACATCAATGGACTCAATTCCCCAATAAAAAGACATAGACTAACAGACTGGATACATAAACAGGACCCAGCATTTTGCCACATACAGGAAACGCACCTCAGGGTTAAGCCAAACACTACCTCAGGGTAAAGGGCTGGAAAACAAGTTTCCAGGCAAATGGTCCCAAAAAACAGGCTGGAGTAGCCATTTTAATATCGGATAAAATCAACTTTCAACCAGAAGTCATCAAAAAAGATAAGGAAGGACACTTCATACTCATCAAAGGAAAAATCTACCAAGAAGAACTCTCAGTTCTGAACATCTATGCTCCAAATGCAAGGGCACCCACATTCATAAAAGAAACTTTACTAAAGTTCAAAGTACACATTGCACCTCACACAATAATAGTGGGGGACTTCAACACCCCACTCTCATCAATGGACAGATCTTGGAAACACAAACTAAAAAGAGACACAGTAAAACTAACAGAAGTTATGAACCAAATGGATTTAACAGATATCTATAGAACATTTCATCCTAAATCAAAAAAAATATACCTTCTTCTCAGCACCTCATGGTACCTTCTCCAAAATTGACCATATAATCATCCACAAAACAAACCTTAACGGATATAAGAAGACTGAAATAATCCCATGCCTATGACATCACTATGGATTAAGGCTGGTCTTCAATGGCAACAAAAACAACAGAAAGCCCACATACACATGGAAGCCAAACCATGTTCTACTCAATGATAACTTGGTCAAGGAAGAAATAAAGAAAGAAATCAAAGACTTCCTAGAATTTAATGAAAATGAAAGCACAACATACCCAAACTTATAGGACACATTGAAAGCAGTGTTAAGAGGAAAACTCATAGCTTTGAGGGCCTCCAAAAAGAAACTGGAGAGAGCATACACTAGCAGCTTAACAGCACACCTGAAAGCTCTAGAAGAAAAAGAAGCTAATGCACCCAAGAGGAGTAGAAGGCAGGAAATAATCAAACTCAGGGTTGAAATCAACCAAGCAGAAACAAAAAGAACTATACAAAGAATCAACAAAACCAGGAGTTGGTTCTTTGAGAAAATCAATAAGATAGATAAACCCTTAGCCAGACTAACCAGAGGGCAGAGAGAGAGGATCCAAATTAACAAAATCAGAAATGAAAAGGGAGATTTAACTACAGAATCTGAGGAAATTCAAAAAATTATCAGATCCTACTAAAAAAGCCTATACTCAACAAAATTGGAAAATCTGGATGAAATGGACAATTTTCTAGACAGGTATCAAATACCAAAGTTAAGTCAGGATCAGATAAACTATCTAAACAGTCCCATACCCCTAAAGAAATACAAGCAGTCATTAAAAGTCTCCCAACCAAATAAAGCCCAGGACCAGACAGGTTTAGTGACGAATTCTATCAGACCTTCAAAGAAGACCTAATACCAATACTCTTCAATCTATTCCACAAAATAGAAACAGAAGGAACACTACCAAATTCATTCTATGAGGCCACAGTTACACTGATATCAAAACCTCACAAAGACCCAACAAAGAAAGAAAACTATACAGCAACTTCCCTTATGAATATCGATGCAAAATTACTCAATAGAATTCTCGCAAACCGAATCCAAGAACACATCAAAACCATCATTCACCACAATCAAATAGGCTTCATCCCAGGGATGCAGAGATGGTTCAATATATGTAAATCCATCAACATAATCCACTATATAAACAAACTCAAAAGAAAAAAACCACATGATCGTTTAATTAGATGCTGAAAAAGCATTTGACGAAATTTAAAATCCCTTCATGTTAAAAGTCTTGGAAAGATCAGGAATTCAAAGCCCATACCTAAGCATAGTAAAAGCAATATACGGCAAACCAGTAGCCAACATCAAACTAAATGGAGAGAAACTTGAAGCAATCCCACAAAATCAGGGACTAGACAAGAATGCCCTCTCTCTCGCTATCTATTCAATATGGTACTTGAAGTTCTAGCTAGAGCAATTAGAGAACAAAAGGAGGTCAAAGGGATACAAATTGGAAAGGAAGAAGTCAAAATATCACTATTTGCAGATGATATGATAGTATATTTAAGTGACCCCAAAAATTCCACCAGAGAACTCCTACAGCTGATAAATAACCTCAGCAAAGTGGCCGGATACAAAACTAACTCAAATAAGTAGCCTTCCTATACTCAAAGGATAAACAGGTTGAGAAAGAAATTAGGGAAATGACACCCTTCAAAATAGTCACAAACAATATAAAGTATCTTGGTGTGAGTCTAACCAAACAAGTGAAAGATCTGTATGACAAGAACTTCAAGTCTCTGAAGAAAGAAATCGAAGAAGACCTAAGAAGATGGAAAGATCTCCTATGCTCATGGATTGGGAGGATTAATATAGTAAAAATGGCCACCCTGCCAAAAGCAATCTACAGATTCAATGCAATCCCCATCAAAATTCCAACTCAATTCTTCATGGACTTAGAAAGAGCACTTCTCAAATTCATTTGGAACAACAAAAAACCCAGGATAGCAAAAGCTATTCTCAACAATAAAAGAACTTCTGGGGGAAATCAGCATCCCTGTCCTCAAGCTGTACTACAGAGCA
>CM052722.1:48019060-48039675 GCA_028551405.1 Uromys caudimaculatus
GGTACAGAGATAGGCAGGTAGATCAATGGAATAGAATTGGAGACCCAGAAATGAACCCACACACCTATGGTCACTTGATCTTTGACAAAGGAGCTAAAACCACTCAGTGGAAAAAAGACAGCATTTTCAACAAATGGTGCTGTTTCAACTGGCAGTCAACATGTAGAAGAGTATAAATTGATCCATTCCTACCTCCCTGTACAAAACTGAATTCCAAGTGGATCAAGGACCTCCTCATAAAACCAGATATACTGAATCTAATAGAAGAGAAAGTGGGGAAAATTCTTGAACACATGGGCACAGGGGAAAAGTTACTGAACAGAACACCAATGGCTTATGCTCTAAGACCAAGAACTGACAAATGGGACCTCATGAAATTGCAAAGCTTGTGTAAGGCAAAGGACACTGTCAATAGGACAAAACAGCAACCAACAGATTGGGAAAAGATCTTTACCAATCCTACATCTGATAGAGGGCTAATATCCAATATATACAAAGAACTCAAGAAGTTAGACTCCAGAGGACCAAATAACTCTATCAAAAAAATGGGGAACAGAGCTAAACAGAGAATTCTCAACTGAGGAAACTCAAAGGGCTGAGAAGCACCTAAAGAAATGTTCAACATCCCTAGACATCAGGGAAATGCAAATCAAAACAAGTCTGAGATTCCACCTCACACCAGTCAGAATGGCTAAGATAAAAAAACTCAGGTGACAGCAGATGCTGGCGAGGATGTGGAGAAAGAGGAACTCTCCTCCATTGCTGGTGGGATTGCAAGCTGATACAACCACTCTGGAAATCTGTCTGGTGGTTCCTCAGAAAACTGAACATAGTACTACCTGAGGACCCAGGTATACCACTCCTAGGCATATACCCAGAAGATGCTCCAATATGTAATAAGGACACATGCTCCACTATGTTCATAGCAGCCTTATTTATAATAGCCAGAAGCTGGAAACAACTCAGATGTCCCTCAACAAAAGAATGGATACAGAAAATGTGGTACATTTACACAATGGAATACTACTCAGCTATTAAAAACAATGAATTCATGAAATTCTTAGGCAAATAGATGGAACTCGAAAATATCATCCTGAGTGTGGTAACCCAATCATAAAAGAACACACATGGTATGCACTCACTGATAAGTGAATATTAGCCTAAAAGTTCAGAATTACCAAGATTCAATTTTCAGACCATATGAAGCCCAAGATCAAAAAAAAGGAAGTCCAAAATGTGGATGCTTCAGTGCTTCTTAGAAGGGTGAACAAAATACTCACAGGAGGAAATATGGAGACAAATTGTGGAGCAGACTCTGAAGGAAAGGCCATCCAGAGGCTGCCCCATCTGGGGATCCATCCCATATACAGCCACCAAACCTGGACAATATTGTGGATGCTGGGAAGGGCTTGCTGATGGAAGCATGATAGGACTGTCTCCTGAGAGGCTCTGCCAGAGCCTGACAAATACAGAAGCAGATGCTCGAAGCCAACCATTGGACTGATCGCCAGGTCCCTAATGGAGGAGTTGAAGAAGGGACTAAAGAACTAAAGGAGTTTGCTGCCCCATGGAGGGAGCAACAGTGTCAACAGCCAGACCCCCAGAGCTCCCATGGGCTGTACCACCAACCAAAGAATACACATGGAGGGACCCATGGCTCCGGCCACATATGTGGCAGTGGATGGCCTTGTTGGACATAAGTGGGAGGGGAGGTCCTTGGGCCTGAGGGTGTTAGAGGCCCCAGTGTAGGAGAATACCAGGGAGGGAAGAAGGGAGTGAGTGGGTTTGTGGGGGGGTGAGGAAGCTCCTCAGAGAGGCAGGGGGTGGGAGGATGAGATAGAGGCTTTCCGAATGGGAGACCTGGAAAGGGGGAAACATTTGAAATGTAAATAAAGAAAATATCAAATAAAAAAAAAAGAAATCTGATACCAAAAAATAATAAGATTTCCCATGTTCGTGGCTTGGTAAAATTAATATTGTGAAAATAACCATCCTACCAAATTAACATTCAGCTTAATCCTACAAAATTCTAACACAATTCTTCATAGAAATTTTAAAAACTAATTGTAAATGTCATAGAGAAGCACAAAAATAAACCAGGATAGCCAAAACTATCCTGATCAATGAAAGAACTGCTGAAGGAATCATCATCCATGGTTTAAAGTTTTATTTTATACTACAGAGTAATAGCAATTTAAAATAAAAAAGTATGGTATTAACATAAAAACAATCACACTGATCAATGGAATATAATTAAGAACTTGGATACAAGTCCATGCATACAAAGCCACCTGATTTTTAACAAAAAGGCCAAAGATACACAGTGCATAAAAGACAACACCTTCAACAAAAAGTCATGGTCAAACTCAATAGTTATGCATAGAAGAATGAAACTAGATCCTTATTGCTCAATATGAATAAAACTAAACTCCAAAATAGATCAAATACCTCAATATAAGACTTGATACCCTAAATCTGCTAGAAGAGAAGGTAGGAAATATGTTTCAATTTCTACACACAGAGAAGGACTTTCTGAACAGGACTCTAATAGTACAGGTAGTGAAACCAACAATTGACAAATGGAGCATCATGAAACCAAAACCCTTCTATATAGCAAGGGACATTATCATTTGAGTTAAGAGGAAGCCTACAGAATTTTAAAAAATGTCTTTACTAACTACACATCTGACAGAGGGTTAATGTCTAGAATAAATAAGAACTTAAAAAAAAACTTAGCATCAAAAAAACAAGCAACGCAGTTAAAACTTTGGTCAAAGAACTTACAGAAAACTCTCAAAATATGAAATGGTAAATGGCCGAGAAATACATTTTTTGAATGTTTAACATCCTTAATCATCAGGAAAATGCAAATCAACATTATTTTGAGATTTATCTTACCTTAGTTAAAATGGCTAAGAAACAATAAATGCTGGAATAGATGTGAAGAAAGGGAAACACTTATTATATTGATGGTGGGTATGTAAACTGGTTGCAGCTACTATAGAAATCAGTGCAGTGGTTGTTCAAAATGCTAGAAATAGATCTACTGTATGACCTAGCTGTGCTCTCTTAGACATAGACCTAAAGGACTCTATATCCTACTGTAGAGATACTTGCTTAAGTATCTCCATTCACAATAACCAGGAAATGTGAACATCCTTGACATCTATGAACTGGTGAGTAGAAAATGAAAATATGATATGGATAATAAAAATGTAATATATTTACACAATGGAATATGACTCAGTTGTTAAGAAAAGTAAAATTATATTTGCAGTTAAATGTATGGAACTGAAAACAATCAACCAGGGTGAAGTAACCCAGAACAAGAAAGACAAACATCATGTTTCTCTCATATGTGGATGCCAGCTTTGAATAATTAGATATATGTTTCATTTGGAATACATATAGAGGCCAAGGAGCTTGTAAGGGGCCATAGAATTGGAGAGGTCTTTGAAAGGAAGAGACGTAGACTGCAGTTACATACGGGGAAAGAGGGGAATGGAATAGGAAGGGTTAAATAAGATGGGAGATGGAAGGACAGGATAAAGGAGGGATTGGGGAGGAAAAACTAAGAACGAAGAACTAATTTTAAAGGCCTTTTGAAAAATTCATATGGAAACCTACTACTACAAAAGCTTCCTAAAATACACAAATATGCATATAAAGTTAAAAGTTTAAATGAAGTTATCATTTAATGGTGAGTATAAGCGTTACAGCTCAGATGAAAAGGTATTCTGGACGTTGCGAGTCTAGGACTACCACGAAGTCATACAAAGATGCTTACTGGTGTCCTTTCCCCTGCACTCTCCTGGCTGTCTCTGGCTCCAGCCTCCAGCTCTCAGCTCCCTCTTGGGGCTTACAGGAACACACTCTCACACAGAACTCCATATTTTCTCTCTCTCTCTCTCTCTCTCTCTCTCTCTCTCTCTCTCTCTCTCTCTCTCTCTCTCTCTTCCTTCATGGACTCAGATTTTATTACTACAGCTTGGTCTCAGTACTGATCAATGCTCCAAAACATGGCACACTTAATTTCCAAATTCTCAGAGACTGTAACAACTACACAAACAAATGGCCTCCAAATCTCTTTTTTTTTAACTTTATTCATTTATTCATTCATTCATTCATTCATTCATTCATTTATTTATTTATTTATTGATGCTTTATTTACATTTCAAATGTTTTCCCCTTTCCAGGTCTCCCCTTTGGAAACCCCCTATCCCCTCCCCTCTCCCCGTGCCTCTATGAGGGTGCTCCCCCACCCATCCACCCACTCCTGTCTTCCCACCTTGGCATTCCCCTATACTGGGGACTCTAACACCCTCAGGCCCAAGGGCCTCTCCTCCCCCTGATGGCCAACAAGGCCCTCCTCTGCCACATATGTGGCCAGCACCATGGGTGCCTCATGTGTATTCTTTGGTTGGTGATCCAGTCTCTGGGAGCACCAGGGGGTCAGGCCAGTTGACACTGTTGCTCCCTCCATGCGGCTGCAAAGTTCCTCAGATCCTTCAGTCCCTTCTCCAACTCCTCCATCCGGACCCCACACTCAGTCTAACGGTTGCTGTGAATTGAATCTTGGGTATTCCGAACTTTTCCTCCAAATGTAGTCCTGGCTGTCCTGGAACTCACTCTGTAGACCAGGCTGGCCTCGAACTCAGAAATCCACCTGCCTCTGCCTCCCAAGTGCTGGGATTAAAGGCGTGTGCCACCACTGCCCGGCTACTCCAAATCTCTTACAAGTAAACTTGCTCTGCTCTATACTCACAAAGTCTCTTATCTAAAGTTCTACTTCCCACCATAAAAATATTTTGTCTCTATGATTTCTTTGCACTCTTCTCTCAAAAAATCTCTTAAAATTATACAATAAACTCTTATCTCAGGATTTGTAAATTGCTCACAGGGTATGGTTAAAAAAAATATAGGAGACGAACTGCTACTATTATGTTGCTAAAAGAACACAGGATTAAACTGAGCCCTAATGACTTATTGTATACCCATAGAATAGTGCATTTCTCAACCCTTGTCAGAGAAGTTTATTCTTGTAGTAGATGATCATTACCACAGAGACCCACAATTGGTCAACTTGCAGAAAATAAGAGATGTTGGAGTACTCAGCTTCCACTGGACATCTATATTGCACCCCTTCCCCAGAGGCTCAGGGACCTTTATGTGAAAGGAGGGTAGATAAAACAAGAGGCAGTGGATGAATAAAACAGGGCAGTCAGAACAGCTGTGCTCTCACACATGGTGAACTCACAGCAGTTAGGACAAAATACACAAGACTTATCCAAGTTCAGGACAGACAAAAATCCCAGAACAGAGTAGAGGATGGGGGTGAGCATGAGCTATTGGTAACCATAGCCGCTGGGAGACAGACTCAGTTTTCTTTAAGGGTGTGACTTCTGGCAGATCCAGCAGGCTCCAGGGCCCCATATCCAAGAGTATTTGGGTAACATAAATCGGACTTGATGGGATTTTTTAAGTGATAAAAGCACTGGCTGCTCTTACAAAGGACCCAGATTTGATTCCCAGCACCTACATGGTAGCTAACAACTTCTGCAACTCTAGTCCTAGAGGATCTAACACCCTTTCTGGTTTCTGTGGGCACCAGCACACAAGAGGTGTCCAGACATACATGCAAACAAAATACCCATATACACAATATTTGAGGAGGCAGGTTGTTATGATGTAGCTTTGGCTATCCTGGAACTCACTAAGTGGACCAGGCTGGCATCAAACTCACAAAGATCTACTTGTCTCTGAATCCCAACTGCTGAGATTAAGAGCATGCACCAGTACATCTGGCTCATATAAAAATAAATTTTAAAAAATTGTAAAGATACAAAGTTGGGTAGGTACAGAGATGGAAGTAGGTCTGGGAGGAGTTGGGGAAATAATATGATCAAAATACATTGTATGAAATTCTCAAAGAATTAATAATATTTTTAAAAAAGAAATCTGATCACTCAAAAATATTTGCTTTGGCTTGTTACATCCAGTAAAATTATTACAGTAGAAAATATACTCAAAGGCAAAATAAAATTCTCAAAATTTTTTAATTTTGATAAATATCCAAAGAACTATCCAACTAAAAAGCTTCTTTAGAAATAGTTTAATGGTTTCTTTAAATTTCCTTTACATAAATCATCATAAAGACAAAAGCAGGACCGAGTATATGAATTTACCATAGGAAAATAGTTATGAGTAAATCAATGTAGTAGATCAATAGCATGCTTTTATAGAATTTTCAACTCTCAAAATATTAGAAAATGACATGTAAAGCTGTTTTATAATTCTAATAATTTATCTTAATGCCCCTGAGTATTTAAAGAAATCACCTACATAGAATTCTACGCATAAAAAAGGAATTCTTTATAAATTTTACCAGAGCAAGACTAAGAGGCAGAACCTCAATTAAGAATGTTAAGATCTGAGGCAAGTTATTCATGAGTAATGTATAAAGCCTTGGCTTTCTTTACAAAAAAAAAATTTCCCTTTGAATGACACTGCATTCAAAAAGTATAAATTCAATATGCATGACTAAGCACATCAGATCTACTGTATATCTGAATCTAAAATAAAGAACAGTCTTGTTAATCTTGCCAATATGTGTTTGAAAAGCATCCATTGGTATTTAAATGTATTCCTGATATTGCAGCAAAAACAGTTTAACTCATTACATGCTCCAGATCCCACAGGTTCATACAAGGCCATCCCAATTATATAGTCATAATGTTGTTCTCACCAACTTACTGCACAGATGCCTACAACTGAACTGGTTCAGAGGAAAATGTACAAAGAAATTCTGATGAATAACTATGTGTACTAAGCCTTTATCCAGTTTCTTTGTAGTTTCTGTTTGTGCTCTCACCATTCTTACAAATCTATTTACACTAAATGCTACTTCTTAGAGGTGAAATACTAAACATAACAACAAAGGTATAAAAGGCTAAAAGAAATCTGTGAAGGTATTTGTAGCATGTTTTTAAATGAAATGATCAAAAATTACCAATTCTGCTTCATTGACTGATTCATTTAAATATTCAATAACAATGATTTGCTGAGCATAACAGACATTATTCTAGGAAGTAAGTACACATCGCTGAACAGAAGAGACAGAAATTCCTGTACTCATGAAACATTCTAATGTGGTGTGAAATAAGAAGATTCATAAAAATAACTGTTTAAAGAAATATGCCATGCCCTGTGCCCTAGCTTTGACTCACCGCCCTGGAAAACATACAGGGAAGGATGAAAGAGAAAAGACAAGCAAGAAATACTTTCTTTGCTTTACATGGGATGCTAAAATATATGAACTGAGGTTTCCTAGAAAAAAAAACCACATCTATGTTAAAGATTCTACAACACTAAACTGGGTTAGGCTAAGGAATGTAGCTCACCTATCATGCACAAGGCCCTAGGTTTGAACCCCTGTAGTGCACACACTGGATGTGTTGATGTATGACTGTAATCCCATAACTTGAGAGAGGAGGCAGGAAGATCAGAAGTACAAGCTCTGAAAAACTAGTCTCAAACTCAAAAGTGGAATATAACCTACATTTTAGTTCAACAAGGAATACTGGCAATGTTAACACAAATATAATCTAAGGTAGTTATGGGACAACTTCTTAGTGCAGAGGTTAGGGTTAATGATCTATGGACATTCTCAAGTATGGAGAATAATAGACAAAACATGGAAACTAAGATACTGTATCTTAAGAGCCCAGTTTTCCTGATTAAGTCACAGGGCATAAACAGACAATATTATAAAATTACTCTTATTGGTTTCTCTCTTCCCTTTCTAATTATAAAATAAGTAATAACGTTTGGTTATACCCACAAAATCTATAAAAATCCTGAATTCTCATAAATTTGACCTCTTGTCTTTACCTGTCACTAAAGCATTTGGTACATGGAGAAAGAAGTATTTTGTTGAGAAGGAATTCAAAATAATACTGTATAGTTATTATAATTTCTTGATTTTTATGTTCTCCAAACTGAAATCTGGTCTAATGTGGGGCAGTGGTCTGTGGCAGGCAATCTGGCACCCGGTTGAGCATAGGCTGAAAACTCTGGGAGACCCAGTGGAATATCCACAAGGGACTGGAATATGTTTTTGGCCGACGCTCCCGGAAGACTCCTGTAAAAACAGCTACAGCTTTTACAACCCCTATATAGAGAGAGGGCTGGCATGTGAGCTTTGTCAAGTAGGAGCAACTCTGAGCCCTCCCACAAGCAAATGAGGTACTACGAAGCCCTCAGACCAAACCAATGGGAAGTATCAAACCCCTGACCCCTCCCAAACAGTATATTAGACCGTCCCAACCTGTGTAGGAGGCCCCCGCTGCTGCCGCCCCCCCCCCGCCATCCAGAAGGAATAAGAGTGCAAGAACTACTCCGGTGTCTGAGAGCTTCTATCACAAGAGCTGTAACACTTTCGCCCAGGAAGAGATCCGCTCTGCCCCGGCCTGACTCAGCACAGGGCAGCGGGTGCAGCGTCTTGGCGCAATCTAGGTGGCAGCCGCAGGGACCGAGGCGGAAGAGACTCCGTCCCAGCTCGCGCTCCCTCCCCTGCCGGAACCCTCGCAGACCCCCGAGGAAGGCTCCCAGCACGCAGCCTAATACCAAGATAACAGAACAAATCAGCTAATTATTAACAGATAAGAGTTATAAAGAAGTAGATATTAAATACCAATCTTTCCTAGTATTAAAACAATCCATTTCACATGAAGCTATAGCCATGGAATAAAACTGGCCAAAAGAAAACCTATCATCAAAAGTAATGAAAAACCTAAGCTGGGTGTAGTAGTACATGCCTTAAATACCAGCACTCAGAAGGCAAAGGCAGCTGTATTTCTGTGAGTTCGAGGCCAACCTGGTCTACATAGTGAGTTACAGGAAAGCCAGGGATTGCTATATTGACTGGCCTGGAAATAATAATTTCATACTAGTATCTATTTTACAATTCTAAGATGAGACTATATAGATGATGGGTCAAATTTAATATTATTAGTTAAAATTATCTTGTCTACCAACCTTTGAGTTTGATATAAGAACTTTTATTTTAATTATATAAATAGCTTTTTCACGTTTTCCCTTCCCTTCCTTGTCTTATCATATTTGCATGTGTGTGTACGTGTGCTGTGGTACATGTATTCATGTCTGGGCATGCATATGGTGGCTAGAGCCTAATATTGGATATCTTCATCACTTGCTTTTCATCTTGTTATTTTGAGACAAAGTCTTTCACTGAATCTGGAGTTCACTAATTTGCTAGACTAGCTGGCAGTGAGCTCCAGAGATCTGCTTGTCTCTGAGGATCCATCTGTGTTAACAACTTTAGAACACCCACATGTCAGGAGTACAAATGTGTGCCCTGAAACTGGGCCTTTATGTTGGTGCTGGGAATACAAAATCAAGGTCGTCATTTCTATGCTGCAAGCACTTTAGCCACTGAACCATTGCCCCAGGCCAAACATTACTTTTCAGTCTCATATTTCTAATTTATTTTTTCTCTTGATTTTGTTGTCTTTTAAGCATTAACAGATCATGCATGTTTATATTTTTAATTATTATATTAAAAAAATAATAGGTCATACAGTTTATACTTTATTGAATTATTATATTAGAAATTAATCAAGTGCTGACTGTCTAGCTTTAAGATACTTACCTTGTACTCTTCCCTTATGCAGCTTTCTCTAATACTAAGATATTTCAACAACAATTGTTTTTCATGGAATTCTAAGATATAAATGTATATATCCAATTTTCTAGATATTTTTTCTCTGCCACCAAATATTAATACAGCATTAATTTCTGCTGTAAAATAATTTGCAATGAGATACAGGAAGAATATCTCTGGCAAAGAAAAAGAGAGATTGAATTCATTAATTAATTTTCATTGAACTGTTAGCTCTATTAATTCTTCTCCAATCTTTATCCTATCATGTCCTCTCATTGTAGATTTCCTGACTTGGATTTTCAGGTCCCTTATCTAAGCTTTATGCCCACCAAAAACTACAAACTCTAAATAATTGTACTAATCTTTAGAATTAAAAGTAAAGTTCTAATAATAGAGTTCTACCACATACCCCCAAAGTGCAAAGTCTTAGTTCTCAACTTGTAGTCATTTATTAGTAGCTTCCTCCTGACAAAGTCTTAACTATTGTGTTAAATATCATCCTAAGTACTGTGACCCAGTCCTCTCTTTGTTTTGCTTCCCTTCACCACATCGAATACTGCACAAGTTAGTTTTCCTTGCCCTGATATTAATTATCTACTTTCTTGTTGTTGGATATACAATTCCATATCCATTTAATTTACAAAGAATAGTTTTAAAAAGTTCCTGTGTTCTAGTAATTTATAATCTGAAAGACATCAAAAGAACCAAAGGGACAGTGAAAGTCATGCAAATGTAAACAATCCTAGAGACCATATGGTTCTAAGATTAGCGAGAGGGCTAGGTTGTAGTTCAGTAAGTAAAGTGCTTGCCTAGCATACATAAAGCCCTGGATTTCATCCCAATACTACATAAACTGGGCTTGATGGCACACACCTGCAATTCCAGCACTCAGGAGGTAGAGATAGGAAAATCAGAAGTTCAAGGCAACCCTGGGCTACATCAGGCATTATCCCAAAAATCACAAAAATAATGGAGTTCAGAAAAGTTGCTAGATACCAAATAAACATTTAAGGGTATCTACATCCTTTTATCTTTCAGTTTTATGAATTCAAATGCATGCTAGACAAGTGTTCTCCAGTTGAGCTATATCCCCAATGCCCTTTTTACTTTTCATTTTGAGACAGTATCTCACTATGTTTCCATGGCTGGCCTTGAAATTGCAGTTCTCCTGCCTCACCCCCAAAAGTAGCCAGGATTATAGGCCTGTAACACAAGGTCTAATTTTAAAATATTATCTTTAAGATACAATATTTACAATAGCTACTGAATGTGAGCTAATTTTATAAATAAATTATAAAAACATACCAAAGGATAATTTAAAACTTTATATAGTGGTGATAATGTGTTTTTGTAGCCGAACATTTGCCTAACACATGAGGCCCTAAGTTTTGTCCCTAGCACTATAAAAAAAAGTTTGTATGAGTGAGAATATATCACATTTATCAATATGGTGAGTATCTTAAAAATAGTAAATCTGTAAGTGTTGCTTCAGTCAATAACCCAGTAGTTTTTCACCAATCGTGACAAGCTAATTCTAATAGAATTCAGAAAAACAAGGGGTCAAAGCCAGATGGCACATACCTATAATACCAGGACTTGGGAGAGAGGCAGGAAGATAAGTAGAAGATAGCCTGCCAGAAAATGGAAACAAAGAAGAGCTAACATAATATTTAAGGACAAAACTGGATTTACTCTATTAAGACTGTAGTAAACTGAATACTGTCCCCTTAAAATGTATGTCTACCTAGCACATATGAATATCTTATCTGGAAGTAGAGTCTTTGCATTGTGATAAAGAAAAGGTCCCAAAGGGTTAAGTTGGCTCCCAAATCTAACATGACTTCTGTCTTTGTAAGAATAGCTCCTGGGCCACAGAGATGGCTCAGTAGATAAAGGCACTTGCTGTAAAGATTAAGAACCTGAGTTTGAAACCTGGAACTCACAGGGTGAAAGGAAAAGAGTGAATTCTATAGGTCTAAGTGCCTACATTAAAGTGTGTGTGTGTGTGTGTGTGTGTGTGTGTGTGTGTGTGTGTGTGTGTGTTCTCACATGTGTGAACAAAATGGCTCAGTACATAAAGGTGCTTTTTAACAAGTCTGATGACCTGGGACCAACAAGAACAAAGGAGAGAACCAGTTCTTGCCAAATTGTCCTCTGAAAGTCACATGAGCACTGTGGCACAAACATGCATTTTTTTAAAAAATATACACATATATATATGTGTGTGTGTGTGTGTGTGTGTGTGTATACACACACACATATACATATATGCATGTGTGTGTGCATATATATGTATGTGTGTATATATGTGTGTGTGTGTGTGTGTGTGTGTGTGTGTGTATGTATGTATTCACTCTATGAGAGTATAGGCTCTCATATAGTACAGGCTGGCCTCACACTTTCTTCATATTTGAGGATGATCTTGAACTACTTCTTATCCTGCTTCCCTGCCAAGTATTAGCATTATAGGTATGTGTCAACATACATACTGTGTTTGCTGGCTTTGACTCCTTGTTTTTCTGAATTCTATTAAAATTAGCTTGCCATGATTAGTGAAAACTACTAGGTTATTGATTGAAGCAACACTTACAGATTTACTATTTTTATGAATATATGTATGTATGTATGCATGTATGTATGTATGTATGTATGTATGAGGCAGAGGATCAGAGTTGGCTCCTAGCACCCATGTTAAGTTGCTCACAACTGCCTATAAGTCTAGCTCCATGAAATTAGATGCCCTCTTCTGGTCTAATCAACCTGCATTCACATGCATACAAACACATGTAAAAACAAATCTTATGCCTAAGGTAAATATTATACTGAATAAGGAAAAGTCAAAGCATCTCCACTGATAGCAGAAAGAGGCAAGTGCTCACTGTATGTACTCTTACTTGATACAGTGCTTAGTGTATTAACTAAAGCATTAAGACAAGACAAAGAAAGGAAATAAAAATAAGAAAGGAAGAGGCCACACTATTTTTATTTACAGATGAGATGATTCTATACCTAAGAGACTCTAGACACCACCAGAAAAATTTTAGAACTGATAAGTACTTTCAGCAAAAGGGCAAAACAGAAAAATCAGTAGCCTTCCTGTACACAAATAACAAATATGCTGAGGAAGAAATTAGGAAAATACCCTCACTCACAACTGCCTCAAAAATAAAGAAAAATTATATCCAAACAAAGAAGTGAAAGACAATGACTTTTAAACACTGAAGAAAGAAATCGAAGAAAATAATAGAAATGGAAGATTCCCCATGCTAATGAATTAGAATAATCAATATTGTGAAAATTGCTATGCTACAAAAAGTTACGATATGCAGATTCAATGCAATGCCAACATCAAGATTCCATTTCTACTCACAGAATAGACTCCAATTTCATTTCATTTCACAGAAATAGAAACGAGAACTTTAGAATCCATATTGAAACAAAATACACCTAGGATACCCACAAAGAATAATACCAGAGCTATCAACATACCTGATCAAAATTAGTACAAGCAAAATATAATAAACCAACCTTTTATGCACCCAATAGGAAACAATGAACATAGGGTCGCTTCTCCGAGTAATTGACACCAAATAAGTCACATTCTAAAAAATGTCAAGGTCATGAGTGTAAAGGCAAGATGAAGAAGTATTCCAGAGAGCAACAGCCTAGAAACTATAATCATAGCTTAAATCTTCTTTCTATATAGGTCACAGCTAGAAAAGTTGTATCTCAACTCTCTGCAAAGGGATATGTGAATTACACTATTTTTGTAATGTTTTTGTAAACATGAAAAAAGTTTAATATTTAAACTTAAAAGAGTACCTAGGACATGATAAGCAATGTAGAAATATATAAATTCGGTTCTACATTAAACAAAATATTTAAGGGAAATTAACAATCTCACAAGCATAACTTATAAAACCTTTGACACATTCTCTAATATCCAACTATATCTCTGTTATTAATCCCTCCGTAAGAGTAAATCCTAAAGCAAGCATAAACACTGAAGGAAAAGCTGGCCAGTGGGAAAGGGGGAAAGCAAAAGGCTATACTTAAAAGTTCTGATGAGACCCAGTGAAGAAAGCAGCCTTTATCCCTATTGAATCTCTCATACCTCTAAATCCCAGTATAGAAGAATACTAGAACTGTGACATTAACTGCATTCAACCTCATCAGCAGGGAAATAAACTCATTTTTCTTCTGTGATTATATACCATGAAATCTTAGCAAAATCATATGACAATAAGGGGATGAACAAAGAAATTTAAGTTCAACATCCTTAGTCATCAGGGAAATGCAAATCAAAACAACCCTGAGATTCCACCTCACACCAGTCAGAATGGCTAAGATCAAAAATTCAGGTGACAGCAGATGCTGGCGAGGATGTGGAGAAAAAGAACACTCCTCCATTGCTGGTGGGATTGCAAGCTGCTACAACCACTCTGGAAATCAGTTTGGCGGACCCTCAGTAAAATGGACATAATACTACCTGAGGACCCAGATATTCCACTCCTGGGCATATACCTAGAAGATGCTCCAACATATAACAAGGACACATGCTTGTTATGTCATAGCAGCCATATTTATAATAGCCAGAAGCTGGAAACAACCCAGATGTCCCTCATCAGAGGAATGGATACAGAAAATGTGGTACATTTACACAATGGAGTACTACTCAGCTATTAAAAACAATGACTATTGTTTTGTGGATGCTGGGAAGTGCTTGCTGATGGAAGCATGATATGGCTGTCTCCTGAGAGGCTCTACCAGAGCCTGACAAATAAGATGTGGATGCTCACAGCCAATCATTGGACTGAGTGTGGGGACCAGGTGGAAGAGTTAGGGAAGGGACTGAAGGAGCTGAGGGGGTTTGCAGCCCCATGGAGGGAGCAACAGTGTCAACTGGCCAGACACCCCCAGAGCTCCCTGGGAAAGAATACACATGGGGGGAACCATGGTTCCAGCTGCATATGTGGCAGAGTATGGCCTTATTGGACATCAGTGGGAGAACAGGCCCTTGGGCCTGAGGGTGTTCAATGCTCCAGTGTAGGGGAACACCAGGGAGCAAAGCCAGGAGTGGTCGGGGGAGCACCCTCATACAGGCAGGGATGGGGAGATGGGATAGGGGCTTTCCGAAGGGGGAGATCTGGAAAGGGAGATACATTTAAAATGTAAATAAAGAAAATATCCAAAATAATGTACAAAATTTTTTTAAAAAAGAAACAGAAAAACAAAGAAATGTAAGGACTTAACTAGCTTCACCTTTTGAATGCCCTTTCTGATAAAGAACAAAGGAAGTCAGTTATTTTAAAGATCAGTTAAAAAAGTAGAACTGATCTCAAATAGAATCTCCAAAAGGCTCCACCCAGCAGTGATAACTCTTCATGAACTTAATACAGCATATTTTGAAACTCTTAGGGGAATAAGTGCAGAAATTTCACTTACCATTTCAGGGAGCCTCATTAGCATATCTTTACAGCGTAAGACACACATAGATGCTTTCTTGAAATCCCCTTGAACAACAGCCTAAAAAAGAGGGTGACAAAAATTGGTTAAAGTGAAATGACAAGATAATTGTCTCACAGTCTTCTATATTTTATCTATTTACTTGTGAGAGCATGTGTGTGTGCATGCATTCACACACATGTGCACACACACACACACACGTGGAACTTACTATGCAGCCCAGACTGGCCTCCAATCCACACTGATCCTCCTGCAAGAGCCTCCCAAATGCTGGGGTTACACATGTGACTCACTACATAGGGCTTCTTTTTTCAACAAAATAATGTTAAAAATTACTTTCTAAGGGAGAAAACTCCTACATTTGCTGTTTTCTTCTCTTTATGTAAATCGAGTGTTCTTGTGCTTTGATTTTGGGAGATTTTTAACTCAGTGCTGGAGCACAAGATAATATATAGGTTCCATTTCCAACACCAAAAATATGTAAAATGTCCAGTTCACTCTAGTTTTCTTCTCCATCCACCTGACAAGCATAAACCTTAACATCTTATTAGGATTTTTAATAGAAGAATGTTTTAAAATGAGAATAAATTAAGACAAGAATATCAATAAATCAAATCTCACATATGGAGATTAAAAATAATATTCCCATCTCTACTGTAACAATTTAGTAAATACAATGAAATCTTATGATTAAAGAGAAATTCTTCATAATTGGATGTTGCTTTCTATTCTTATAACATAAAACAATGAGAATAATGCTCTAATAAACTATAAATCTTTATCATTACACAGATCTTACTCTACAGAAATTAAGGCTATAGTAGTGCATGTAATTATAGTTTTAATACAAATGTGAATGCAATTGATTAAAAATTGATGTGTAGTTAACTATGTTATGACAAGACTATAGAGAGACTAGCTGCAAAGCTCAGTGGTAGAAGAGTTGCCCAGTATGCATGATAAACTTTTCATCCTTTGCTTACATTAGATCCCTGGGTCTATTTACATTTTGAATCAATCTTTAACCAATATGTGCTTTCATAAAAAATTTTAAATGGTAATTTAAAAAATATTTGCTATGTTATGCAAATATACAAATATACAATAACATAAAACATATGAAACAATCTAAGGAAGGCTGGTGAGATGGCTCAGTGGGGAAACAACTTACCTTGCAAGCCTAAGAACCTGAGTTTAATCCCAGGACCCATGGTGGAAGTAGAAAACTGATTCCCAAAAGTTGTTCTCTGACCTCTGCACATGCACAGCTGCACAGTTGCACACACATACACACATAATAATAATAATGATGATGATGATGATGATAAATATTTTTAATCAAAACGATAGTGAGTTAAACATAATTTGCATCTCCACAAATTTGAAGCAAAGCATTAGATGTATGTGGGTAAAATGTGTGTGGCTATAGGAGAGATGAGGGGCACAGACAAAAGAGCAACAATTATAGACTAGATAGTAGCCAGAAAATCGAATTTTATATCTGAAACAAAAAATGTAAAGCACTTGACAATACAGTAAGGAAGTGGGCTTTTTAACAAAAAAGGGGGGAAAGCCTTGATGAGCTCCACAGGCACACAATCCGGCAACCTGCAAAATTACAGCTCGAGATAAATGATCTGTAATCAGGCAGCTGGCAGAATGACGAGGGGATACTTGTATTTTCTAGCTCACTGATGCTGCAGGAGGAAATCACTTAAGAGAAGTCTCTGATTTCTTTATTTCTTACCTGATCAAGTTATCATTGAGCAGAGAGTTGATTAGTTTCCAAGAGTATGTGGGGTTTCTGTTGTATTTGTTGTTATTAAAGTCTAGCCTTAGTCCATGGTGATCTGATAGAATGCATGGGATTATTTCAATCTTCTTGTATCTGTTGAGGCTTGGTTTGTGGTAAATTTTGGAGAGGGTACCATAAAGTGTTAAGAGGAAGGTATATTCTTTTGTTTGGGGGTGAAATATTCTGTAGATATCTGTTAAATCTATTTTGGTTCATAACTTCTGTTAGTTTGACTGTGTCTCTGTTTATTTTGTTTCAATGACCTGTCCATTGGTGAGAGTGAGATATTGAAGTCTCCCACTATTACTGGATGAGGTTCAATGTGTGTTTTGCAACCTACAGATTGGGAAAAAATCTTCACTAACCCTACATCCGATAGAGGGCTAATATCCAAAATATATATAGAACTCAAGAAAGTAACCCCCAAAACACCAAATAACCCAATTTAAAAAATGGGGTACAGATATGGTGCTGGCTGCATATGTGGCAGAGGATGGTCTTGTTGGCCATCAATGGGAGGAGAGGCCCTTGGGCCTGAGGGTGTTAGATGCCCCAGTAAAGGGGAATGCTAGGGAGGAAAGATGGGAGTGGGTGGGTGGGTGGGTGGGGGAATACCCTCATAGAGGCAGGGGGAGGGGGAATGGAATAGGGGGTTTCCAAGTGGGAAAACATTTGAAATGTATATACAGTAAATATCCAAAAATAAAAATTTTAAAAAAAATTTAAATGGGGGTACAGAGCTAAACATAGAATTCACAACTGAGGAAACTCGAATGACCAAGAAGCACTTAAAGAAATGTTCAAAGTCCTTAGTGATCAGGGAAAGCAAATCAAAATGACCCTGAGATTCCACCTCACACCAATCAGAATGGCTAAGATCAAAAACTCAGGTGACAGCACATGTTGGTGAGGATGTGGAGAAAGAGGAACACTCCTCCATTACTGGTGGGATTGCAAGCTGGTACAACCACTCTGGAAATCAGTCTGGAGGTTCCTCAGAAAACTGGACATAGATCTAACTGAAGACCCAGCTATTCCACTCCTGGGCATATACCCAAAAGATGCTCCACTATGCCACAGGGGCACGAGCTCTACTATGTTCATAGCGGCCTTGTTTGTAATAGTCAGAACCTGGAAAAAACCCAGATGCTCCCCAACTTGGGATCCATCTCATGGGGGTCAGGCACCAAGGCCTGATACTATTACTGATGCTATGATGGGAGCCTAGCATGGCTGTCCTCTGAGAGGCCCTACCAGCAGCTGACTGAGACAGAAGCAGATACATACACCTAATCATTGAACTGAAGTCAGGGAAACCTATGGTTGAATTAGGGGATGGATTGAGGAAGCTGAAAGGGAGAGCGACCCCATAGGAAGACCAGCAGTCTCAACTAACCTAGAACCCAGGGAGCTCCCAGAGACTGAGAGACCAACCAGGAGCATACACAGGCTGGTCCAAGGCCCTTAGCACATATAAAGCAGAGGTCTGCCTGGTCTGGCCTCAGTGGGAGAAGGTGCACTTAATTCAAGAGACTTGAGGCCCCAGGGAAGGGGAAAGCCTGATGGGGAAAATACCCTCTCAGAGGCAAAGGGGAGGAGGAATGGGATGAGGAACTGTGGGAGGAGGTACGGGGTGGGGGCAACAACTGGAATGTAAATAAATAAAATAAATAATATTACAAAAAGAGAGATGTTTCATAGTCAACTCTCTCTGCAAGAAAAACAGAATCCCCTATATTTCTGTATCTCCTACCTCCAAATATGTTCTGCTCTCCACTGGGTAAGCGAGTAACCACCTAGAAAATTAGTGTGGACCCAGAAAACAAGTAACTTAGATGAAGACTTGGGTTGAGGAGTACTCAGATCTACTTGGATAGAAAGTATAGGCTACCTAAAAGAACCCAAAGGCAGATAACATTTGGGAATTACATTAGCACCAGAGTAGGTCAGAGAGAAAAGGGCATTGAAATTAGTATATAAAAGAAGCCAGTTGACCTAAAGACTGGAAACACCTCCCCATCAGGGATACATAGCTGTATGGGACAGAGTAAACACAAGAACAGTCAAATGGGGAAAAGGCAAGTGCTATAAAAACAATTCATATTCTCCTCACCCAGGGCCTTAGTGCTTCTACCTTTTCCAGCTCTCTGGCCAGTTCCAATCTCAGAGGTGCTCTCTCAATAAATGATCTCTATTTCTACAGCTATCTAATTTTCTGTCTATTTTTTTTTGTTTGAAAACACAAGAACCTGGAAATATCTGGTGACTTCTGGACTGACACATGCCTATAACAGTCTGACCTCCAGGAAGAGATAAATAATTAGTTTTGTGTGGGTAAGAAAAGGCTGGGGTTGCTAGAACAAAACCAGGCATGACCAGAGTACTACTCAGTACACTACACTACCCTACAAGTGCTTGCTCTGACTGTTTTCCATACTCATAATACCAGAAATATTTAAAATAAATACACATGACTTGAGTATTTTCCATACCCACATTCTCACAAGCAAAGATCTCAATATGAGGTGGCATCCAACCAAATAGTCCTCCAGCCCAGTTGGTAGGACCAATTTGTAGGCTGTGACTATATACTTTCCACATTAGCAAGCCTGGATGGGAAAACTTACTGATAAGACTTCAGCCCGGCCAGTGGTCATGGAAGCATGCACTGTGGCAGGAAAGGCAAAGTAGGACTCAGCTTTCTCGGCTATCTTTTTAGAACTTCAGAGAGCAAACAACTCAGTGCTACCCTGACAATTATTAAAGGAAGCTTGGAGATTATTGCCTACCATCCCCAAGACCTTAGGTTCAATTCCCAGTGCTATAATTTCTTAAAGATGTTATCACAAGTCACATAGTCAATAATCATATAGTTCTCTTGACTGATCATAGCCACTAATAAATTTTTCAGCTTGCTAAAATTGCCATTTAAAAATCAGCATCTAGAACACTGAAGAAATGTTACAAGCATTTCTAGAATCTTACCACGTACGGGCTGGTTTTGTGTGTCAACTTGACACAAGCTGGAGTTATCACAGAGAAAGGAGTTTCAGGTGAGAAAATGCCTCCATGAGATCCAGCGGTAAGGTATTTCCTCAATTAGTGATCAAGGGGGGAGGGCCCCTTGTGGGTGGTACCATCTGTGGGCCGGTAGTCTTGGGTTCTATAAGAAAGCAGGCTGAAGAGACTGACGGTCAGTAACTTCCGGCGGCGGCTGGGAACCTCAGCTTGGGCCACACGGCTCCACAGCTAATCAGCGCCGGGACAAAGATCCCTATCAGAAGATCGCAAGACCCCTGCAAGAGAGGGCCAAAGACACGCCCCACAGCTCACCAGGTACTGCCCCGAACCCGCGAGACACAGGGACTGAGGTAGGCGGGCCTAGAAACCCCCCTGGATCCCAAAAGCGGGCGGCTGTGGCAGGAAACTTTTACCTGGGACACTAGGATTACATAGACAAGCAGCTCCGGGAGAAAATTCTCTCTCCCAGGAACGCAGAAAAGCCCCTAGCAGGGGCAACACGAGCCCCAGAGCTCACTGACTCCACCCGCTTTCCGCGGGCCACAGAGACTGACGGTCAATAACTTCCGGCGGCTGCCAGGAACCTCAGCTAGGGCCACAGGACTCCACAGCTAATCAGCGCCGGGACAAAGATCCCTCTCAGGAGATCGC
>CM052722.1:48040175-48055806 GCA_028551405.1 Uromys caudimaculatus
TCATGTTAAGCATATTTATGACCTTGTTATTGTTTCATGTGGATATGAGATATTATTTGTGTCAAGTTGACAAGGGGTGGATTGTAGTGGCTATTTCTGATTGTCAACTTGACTATATCTGGAGTGAATTACAATCCAGAATTAGAAGGCTCACCTGTGATCTAGATCTTGAGTCTGGAAGACACAAGTTTCAGGTGTGGTGGTACACACACCTCTAATCTGGGACTCGTCGGCTGCTGGAGATCTACATAAGGACATTGGAAGGAGGAAGATTCAATCTTCTTCGCCTGCGAGCCTTGTGGGACTAAGTGACTGCTAGATCCTCGGGTTTTCATTCACAGCTACTGCTGACCATTGTTGGGGAGTTTGACTATAGACTGTAAGTCATTAACAAATTCTGTTACTATATAGAGACTACTTATAAGTTCTGTGACTCTAGAGAACCCTGACTAATACAAGTAGTAATTAATATATATATATATATATATATGTGTGTGTGTGTGTGTGTGTGTGTGTGTGTGTGTGTGTGTGTGTGCGTGTGTGTGTATGTGTGTGTGTATATATGTATATATATGTATATGTATATGTATATGTATATATATGTATGTTTAGGTTTGTGGTTTTTAAAGATTTTTTATACGATTACATTTTTCCATTATTTTATTTATTTATTCACTTTACATCCAAATACCTACTCCCTTCTAGTCCCTCTGTCACACAGCTCCTCCTCCCATCTCCCCACTTTCCTTCTCCTCTGAGAAAAGAGAGCCCTCCTGGGTCTTACCCCACCCTGGCACATCAAGTCACCTCAGGACTAGGTGCATCCTCTTCCACTGAGGTAAGACAAGTTGGGGGAATGGGATCCACAGGCAGCCAACAGATTCAGGAACACCCCACTCCAGTTGGCAGTGGACCCACATGCAGAACAAGTTGCGCATCTGCTACATAGGTGCAGGAGGTCTAGGTCTAGCCCATGCTCTCTCTTTGTTTGGTGGTTCAGACTCTGGGGGCCTCCACAGGTCCAGGTCAGTTTACTCTGTCAGTCTTATGGAGTCCCTATCTCCTTTGGGGCCCTCAGTCTCTCTCAAACTCTTCCTTAAGAGTCCCCAAGATCCATCTAATGTTTAGCTGTGGGTGTCTGCATCTGTCTGAATCATCTGCCGGGTGGAGCTTCAAAGAGGACAGTTATGCTAGGCTTCAGTCTGCAAGCATAACAGAGTATCATTAATAGTGTCAGGGATTGGTGCTTGCCCATGGGATGGGTCTCAAGTTGGGCTGGTTATTGGTTGATCATTCCCTCAGTCTCTGCTCCATCCCCTGTCCCTGTATTTCTCATACACAGGATAAAATTTGGGTTGAAATTTTTGTGGGTAAGTTGGTGTTTCTATCGCTCCACTGGGAGTTGTCCCTGGCTACAGCAGGTGGCCACCTCGGGTGCCATATCCCCCACTGCTTGGAGTCACCCCCATAGACTCCCCGGTGCCTCACCACCACACCCCATCTCAGTTCTCTGGCGAGTCCTAGAGATGCTCACCCTGCCCACAGCTGATTTCTGTTCTCTCTCCCCTGCTCTCCCTACAGGTACTCCAATACATACACACACACACACACACACACACACACACACACACACACACACACACATCTCCTCTCACACCCAGTTCCCTCCCTCCATCCACTATTTTATTTCCCCTTCTGAGAAAGGTTCAAGCATTTCTCTTTGGGCCCTCCTTATCGTTTGACTTCTTTGGGTATGTGGATTGTAGTGTGGAGTTCCATTTATCAGTGAGTACATACTCATATATATTTTTTTTGGGTCTGGGTTACCTCACTCAGGATGATATTTTCTAGTTCCATCCATTTGCCTGAAAAATTCATGATGCCCTTGTTTTTAATAGCTGAGTAGTACTCCATTGTATAAATGAACCACATTTTCTGTATCCATTCTTCAGTTGAGGGACATCTGGGTTGTTTCCAGCTTCTGCATATTATGAATAAGGCTTCTATGAACATAGTGGAGTAAGTGTCCTTTTGGGATGGTGGAGCATTTTTGGGGTATAAACCCAGGAGTAGTATAGCTAGGTCTTAAGGTAGAACTAGTCCCGATTTTCTGAGAAACCACCAAATTAATTGATTAGAGTCACACCAAGATATTTTATACTATTTGTGACTATTGTGAAGGGTGTTGTTTCCCTAATTTCTTTCTCAGCCCATTTATCATTTGAATAAAGGAAGTCTACTGATTTATTTGAGTTAATTTTGTATCAAGCCACTTTAATCCAGCCACTGTTTATCAGCCATAGGAGTTCTCTGATCAAATTTTTGGGTTCACTTATGAATACTATCATGCCATCTGTGAACAGTGATACTTTGATGTCCTCCCTTCTACTTTGTATCTCCCTTGATCTCCTTAGTTGTCTTATTGCTCGAACTAGGACTTCAAATACTATATTGAAGCGATATGGAGAGAGTGGACAACCTTGTGTCATTCCCGATTTCAGCGGAATTGCTTTAAGTTTCTCTCTATTTAATTTGATGTTGGCTATTTTTTTTGTTTGTTTGTTTGTTTGTTTGTTTTGGTTTTTCGAGACAGGGTTTCTCTGTGTAGCCCTGGCTGTCCTGGAACTCACTCTGTAGACCAGGCTGGCCTCCAACTCAGAAATCCACCTGCCTCTACCTCCCGAGTGCTGGGATTAAAGGCGTGTGCCACCACTGCCTGGCCAGATATTGTTTAAAGTTAGTTTTGTCATGGAATATCTTGTTTTCTCTGTTTATGGTGATTTGAAAGTTTTTCTGGGTATAGTAGTCTGGGCTGGCATCTGTGATCTCTTAGAGGCTATAACACATCTGCCCAGGCCCTTCTGGCTTTAAAAGTCTCTGTTGAAAAATCTGGTATAATTCTAATATAGAATATTATAGGTCTGCTTTCATATGTTACTTGGCCTTTATCCCCTATGGCTTTTAATATTGCTTGTTCTGTACATTTAGTGTTGTGATTATTATGTGGCGGGAGGATTTTCCTTTCTGTTCCACTCTGTTTGGTGTTCTGTAAGCTTCTTATATGTTTATGGCCATCTCTTTCTTTAGGTCAGGAAAATTTTCTTCTTTGATTCTGTCGAAGATGTTTTCTGGGCCCTTGAATTGAGAGTCTTCTCCTTATTCTATTCTTTTTATTCTTCGGTTTGGTCTTTTCATAGTGTCTCACATTTCCTGAATGTTTTGTGTTAAAAGTTTTTTAGATTTAACAATTTCTTTGACTAATGTATCAATTTCTTGTATTATATCTTCTATGCCTGAGATTCTCTCTTCCATCTCCTGTATTCTGTTGATGATGCTTGCATCTGTTGTTCCTGTTCTCTACCCTAGGTTTTCCATCTCCAGGATTCCCTCAGTTTGTGTTTTCTTTATTGCTTCTATTTTCATTTTCAGGTCTTGAACAGTTTTGTTCATTTCTTTTGCCTATTTGATTGTATTTTCCTGTATTTCTTTAAGGGATTTATTCATTTCTTCTTTATGGCTACAGCTCTTTTTTAAAGATTTATTTATTCATTCATTCATTTTGTGTGTAAGTGCTCTATCTTCATTTTTTATACCTGCATGCCAGATGAAGGCATCAGATCCCATTACAGATGGTTGTGAGCCACCATATGGGTGCTGGAATTTGAACTCAGGACCTCTGGAAGAGCAGCTATTGCTCTTAACCACTGAGCCATCTCTCCAGCCCCTCATTTCCTCTTTAAAGACCTCTGTCATCATAAGATTAGATCTAAGATCATTTTCTTGGAATTCAGGTATGTTAGGATATTCAGGGCTTGCCATTGTAGGATAGCTGGGTTCTGATGGTACCATATTGCCCTGGCTTTTGTTGATTTTGTTCTTATACTGACCTTTAGCCATCTGGTTGACCCTAGTATTGGCAGGCCTAGAAGTCCCTGATGGGAGCAGCCTTCTGGGGCTGCAGGTAGAGCTGGTGGTGGTTCCTGATGGTTGTAGGCCTCTGTTTGTCCTGTGCAACAGCAGGCCTCCAAGGATGCAGGCAAAGTTGTGACCTGAGAAATGGGGTTCAGAGGGGGCAGGTCAGAACTTGCTGCTGCTAGGTTTGCCCAGAGGGGCCAGCAGGCAGGGAACTGGGGTAGGGGTCTTTAATGGCTGCAGACCTCTGAGATTGTAGTTAGAGGTGTGGACTGGAAGATGGAGAGCAGAGGGGATATGGCAGACCCCACCACTGCTGGATTTGCCAGGGACCCAGCAGGCAGGGGCTTGGGATTGGTGGATCTTACCTGGTTGGCCCTGGCAGCAAAAGGCTGGCCTGGGAAACGGAGTGCAGAGTGGGCAGGGTGGAGCTCACTGCTGCTGGGTCTCCCCAGAGGGACCAGCATGCAGGGAGTTGAGGTAGGGGTCTCATCTGGTGGTCACTAATGGCTGCAGGCATCTGGGATTATGGCTAGAGATGTGTATAAGATTACTTTTTAAGGTAAATAATAAGATGATTGATCCTTTCATTGTAACTGTAAATTGCAGCCTGCCAACAAGAGAAACTGTCTGAGAAAAATGTTTTACTTGATTTCTTTATTAATCTATAACAAGTTGCTTAGATACAAATGTATGTGGGTTCTTAGGAGTATTTTTTTTTACCTGTAATATGTAAAACGTTTAATCACATAAAGGTATTGGGGAACTCATTGTAATCATTCACTTAAAGAAAAATAGGATATGACCACACTGTAATTTTTATACTGTTTAAGAGATCTTGCTGAGGAAATATAAGCTTGGGGGTGGTGGTCGTGAAATAAAGTAGAGAGAACTTGTCTGAATTATCAAGAAGATTCCTGTGTCCATATGTTCTGCTGATCCCGCACCTCCTACCTCAGACTTCAGACTTCAGACCCAGTTGTGTCAAAGCTGGACTTTGACAATAGGATCTCTACTGATTTGTTCATACTTCATGAGATAAAGATGACAGTAGTGATGTCATTCTGTGATCCTGACTCCATCTTGTACTGTAGCATTGACCTTGTGAACTTGCTGACATGCTGAAAGAAAACATTTGCTTTGAAAAGACATTCTGAGGACTGTTTGAACTAATCTCTTTCCTTAGAACAATGGTATGGTCTGAACTGGTCTGCAGTGGACCAATAAGCTACAGAAGTAAATTTAGGGGCAGTAGGATGCCTTAGCAAGTAAAAGTGCTCGCTTCACAAGCCTGGTGGTCTGAGTTCTATCCATGAACCCACAGTGAGAGGAAAAAGAAAACAACTCCTAATGCGGTCTGCTGATTGCCACACACGTTTCATGGCGCGTGCACGCACGCACAACAAACACATGAAAAAATGATGACGATAATGATGATGGTGATAAATGCTTAAAATAGAAAGTAAATTTATCTTAGAATCATAATTCTTCACAGGCAACCTGTGCAATACATTTAAACTTCCTCTTTTTGCTATTAGCTAACTCTGCAACCCTTTCCCTAGTGGGGGCATTGTTGGTTTCTACTGAAGTGTGTGTTCCCTTACTTACAATTCCAATACCCTCAGTAAATACCGGTTTGTATCACAGATCATCTGAGCCTCTCTGCATAACATTTTCACTTATCTTTTCAAATATTGATTCCTCTTATTGCTGTTTCAAGTCTATTGTGCTGGCCAAAACCCCCGAGGCAGTAATATTAAATAATAGTGGCAACAACAAGCACCCTAATTTTATTTTCATTTTGAGATAGAGCAAGTAAGCCAGGTATAGAGGTGCATGCCTTTAATCCCAGTACTCATGAAGCAGAGGCAGGTGGATCACTGTGAGTTTAAGGCCAGCCTTATCTACATAGTGGGTTCTAGGCCTGCCAGCAGACTACACAGTGAGACTTTGTATCAAAAAAAGGATTGCTAGTTTGGAGTCTCTTTACCACATTAAGAAAATGCCCTGGAATCAGTGGATAAGTACTTACCATGCAAGCAGAACCAGCTTTCTGATAACCCAGCCAGTCAAGCCACCTGCAAACCCAGTGCTTGGGAGGATCCCCCAGGACAAGCTAGCTTGTTAGTCTAGCCAAATGCAATAAGCAAGCTCCAGAACAAAGTGGAGAGTGATCCAGAAAAATACCTGGTGTCATCTTCACACATATTTTCACACACACACACACACACACACACACACACACACACACACACACCTGCCCATGCACATGAGAACACACAACAATTGAACACACACCACAGACACATACAATACACATACAAAAATTAAAATTAAAAAAGAAATACCCTATTTTATGACATCTTCCCTGTTATATGAGTCCACTGTCACTGTCTCAGAAACACCAGAAGAGGGCATCAGATCCCATTATAGATAGTCATGAGCCACCATATGGTTCTGTGAATTGAACTCAGGACCTCTGGAAGAACAGACAGTGCTATTAACCTCTGAGCCATCTCTCCAGCCCTGAACGGTACTTTCTCATTGCTTTAGCTTATGAAGCTGGGACATCTAAGGAAAGACCACACCTTAAGAACAAGATTCAAACAATGGCTCATGATTGTCCTATTTGAAGATTGTATGTGTGCTATATACAGTTAGAATCCAAAAAAACTGTCTAGATGTGAATGGTGATACATGCTTGTAATCTGAACACTTAAGAATCAGAGGTCAGAAGGACAGTGAGTTTCAAGCCAGCCTGGGCTACGCAGAAAGACCTGTCTCAATAAAATTCAAGTTACTAAAATGACTTCTTTCTTCCTTCCTTCCTTCCTTCCTTCCTTCCTTCCTTCCTTCCTTCCTTCCTTTCTTCCTCCCTCCCTCCTTCCCTCCCTCCCTTCCTTCCTTCCTTCCTTCCTCTTTCTTTTTCTGTTTCTTTCTTTCTCCCTTTTTCTCTTTTTTTCTTTCTTTCTTCCTTCCTTTCTCTTATTTTTGGTACCAGGGATGGAATCTAGGGCTTCCTATATGTTAGGAAAGTGTGAGTGCTCTACCACTGAACAATATCCCCAGCCCTTAAAAAAAAATCTTCCAGAGAGAATGGAGAGACAGTTCAGCAATTAAGACCTGAGTTCAGTTCCATGTACCCATGTCAGATGGCTCACAACCACTTGTAACTCCAGCTCTAAGGGATCTGATCCAATGCCTCTGGCTTCTGTGGATTCTTACACTCAAGTGTATACACTCACACAACCACACAGACACACAGACACAGACACACACAGACACACACAGACACACACACACACACACACACACACACCCCACATAATGAAAAACAAACTATATCTTAAAAATATAATAAAATAAAAAATCTCTAGACTCTATTCGTCTTTGTCCATATAGCAAGTCTCAGAAGACCACTCTGGCTAGCCCTACTTTTTTACAAAAAGAAAAAGAAAAATGTGTATTTGTGTGTGCACACGCACACATGCTTGCTTGCCAAGTTGAAAGAGAGCACCTTCCCTGGAGCTGCAGTTACAGATGGTTGTGAGCTACCCAACATAGGTGCTGGGAACTGAACTTAGGTCCTCTAGAAGAGCAAGAAGTACTATTAACCACTGACCCACCTTTCCAGCCCCCTGCCTCTGCTTTTTAAAATCACTGTGCATCCAAAAGTTATAGGGTACTACATGGTAAGGCCAGGGTAATGTGCCAGCTCTGTACTCAGGAGCGCAGTAGAGGTTTTATGCATAGGCCCAGCTGAGCCCCACAGGACAGGGAGGAGCAGGGCTCCGTAGCTCTGAGCAGAGCGGTGTCTATTGCTGAGATGGGAACTTCTTTTTGTTTTTATGTCCTTACAGGGATCTTTAGAGAGAAAATGGACCAGTCTAATGGCTTTAATCTAGTGTTTGTATGGCTCAGTTCTTCTTGGTCTCTATTACTTAAGTCACCCTGTCTGTAGAGAGCCCATTCTGATATGCCCAAGCTTTCTGGTGACCAATCTTGCCCAGCTAAGTAAGTCTCTCTTATTCATGCCAGACAGTATTTAAAAGGCCTACTTGGAAGGGTAGGTATGGGGTCATTTTGGAAACTGAGTCAGAAGAATCCTAAATTTGAGGACATCCTGGATTAAATAGTGAGGTAGTGAGACTGTTACAAAGAAAGATGGCCCTTGGCCACACATTTAAGCCATGTGCCTTTAGGAAGTTTCCTCAGTAAGAATTCTGGCATTTTGAGCTCCAATACCTGTCTCTTACTTTCCTCAGTTGTCTCCAAACTATCAAGAAGATGGTATATGTGGACTCCTTCAAGCCTCTACAGTGCCTCATCTCAAGCAAGGATCACTCTGTGAACCCACCCTGCTCAGTAATTCCCTGCTCAGTGTGCCTAGCATAGCATTGCCTAGATTAAAGGAAAGCCATGAACACACATTCATTTCCTTCATGAGGCAGGTCTACTCCAACGCCAAGATCATTAGAATCCCAGTACCTGGCATCTTACTAAGTGCTAGTCATTATGAGGGGACCTGGTCATTCTCTTTTTAATCGCCTTTGGTATAACCTTTTCAAACGTTGTTACGAGTTTAATTAAACTCTGTCTACTAGTTTTTAGTCTATATTCCTACTTCTGATCTTTCTAATAAACTCTTGGTGCTACATTAGGATGCTAGCCCTCGAAGGAACCAATATATTGTGCTCCACCTACCTTTTGTCTACTTAATTATAGACTCTGCAAGTTTACCTCATGGAGAGCAGCCAGTGTAATCCAAGGACCTGGAAGTAAGAGACAGAACACCTGCTGTGAGTGGTAGGGTTGGATAAACCAGCTGTGTCTCAAGAAAAGACAGAAATATGCAAGTTACATCCAAGAGCAATAAGGAGAAAGAAGAGGCCCTGAAAGGCAGCAGTGAGAAGGCATAAATGCACCAATGAAGAGAAAGGAATATTTCAAGGGAATCTGAAGATACTCAGATGGTGGCTTTGTGCTCACATGACAAAAGATACAGTACAATGGATGACACTGTTAAATTAAGCATTCTGGAGTAGATGGTAATATTCTCACTTTTGAATATAATCTCCAGTTTTTCAGGTTTAAAAAGTTGTTTTCAGGGCTGGGGATGCAGCTTGGTGGTAGAGCACTTACCTCCTTACCTAGCATGCCCTGTTTTGATACGTAGTGAAAAGGGAAAACTTTTTTTTCCATCATTTTACTTAAAAGAGACAATTCTGAGAGTGCATGACTTTTAAAATGTCACCTGTAATTAAGTGTAGCCAGTTCTGTTGCTTTTCCCTCTCCTGCTTCTATTTGTTTACTGTAGTGCTTATTGTAATGTTCGTTGGGGATTGAACTCAAGGCTTTGAGCATCCTAGGCAAACGTGCTATCACTGACCCATACCTGCAGTCTCGTTATGCTTTATTTATAGTGCTGAGAATGAGCCAAAATTCTCAGGCAGGCTAGACAATTGCTCCAACACTGAAGTACATACCCAGCCCTTAAAAAAATTTTCAAGACAGAGTCTCATTACACTGACCAGGCTGATCCCAATCTTCCAATCCTCCTGCCTCAGCCTCTCAAGTATTTGGGATTTGCAGCATGTGCTACCACACTCAGCTTGTGGAACATACTGTTAAAGTATTCTGGAATAAGTATTCAGATTTTCACTATTATAAATAATGTTCCAATGTATAGGAAATTGGATATGCACAATATTTTTATCCAATATGAATGGCTGGATTAATTTTCCTTCTACATTTTAGGGAAATCCCTGTCTGCTCTTAAAATCAATCTTAGTAATACACAAATGAAGTCTTAGTTTCTGTTATTTCTGTTACTTACATAGAACACCATCTTTCTGGTAATTTCAAGTAGAGTGCAGCATCATTACCTGAATTGTTTCCTTTGTATCTGCTATACTTCAGGTGTGAAGATGAGCCTCTATTTTACAGTTGAGAACTACTCTGGGTTATGCTGGAGGTCATGCTACCAAACTTCCTTCTTTATTTATTTATTTTCATTTTTTATGTTTTTATTTATTTATTTGTTTGGAGATACGGTTTCTCTGTGTAGCCCTGGATGTCCTAGAACTTGATCTGAAGATCAGGTTGGCCTTGAACTCACAGAGATCCACCTGCCTCCGCATTCTAAGTGCTACTAGGATTAAAGGTAGTGTCCACCACCACTATGTTGGCCTCTCTTCCCTAATTCTTAAAGGATCACATTCATAAAGTAAGTAAAGACCTCAGGAAAAGGAGAAGCTGGTGAAGATAATCCTTACCCTAGAAAATCTATTTAGCCTATACCATTTGCGGACTATACATTCTGGCTCCATTAGTTTCTGCCAGGAAGGTTCTGAATATTCATCTGTCAAGCACAGGTTAGGGAAGGAGTCACTATAGGATGCAATGAATACACAGAGGCTAGTATAACTCCATCTCTAAGTGAGATATGGTGTAGTGGTTGGAATAAAAATAACCCCCTCCACCCTCTCAGAGGAGAAGGGGAGAGGAGATGAGGAGAGGAACTTATGAGGGCGGACCAGGAGGAGGGGGGCAGTGTTCGGGATGTAAAGTGAATAAATAAATGAATGAAAAAAAGAATAGCCTCATAGGCTCATATATTTGAATGCTTGGTCAGTAGGGAGTGGCACTATAAGGTGTGATCTTGGAGTAGGTGTGGCCTTGCTAAAGGAAGTGTCACTGGGGTTGGGGCTTTGAGGTTTCAAATCTTCAAGCCAAGTCCGGTGTCACTCTCTTCCTACTGCCTGCAGATCTGGATGTAGAACTCTCAGCTTCTTCTCTAGCACTATGTCTGTCTTCATGGTTCCATGTTCCCTGCCATTCTGATAATGGACTGAACCTCTAAACCTGTAAGCCAGCCCCAATTAAATGCTTTCCTTTGTAAGAGTTGCCATGGTCATGGTGTCTCTTCAGAGCAATGGAACACTAAGATGTATGGGAAGTATGCTCTTTAGAGGGACTTTAAGTCTTCAAGAAGGCTTAAAACAACATTTTACTTAAACCCCTTTAAGTCTTCTTAAGCATTTCCTGATATGACTGCTCTATGCTTTCACTTTATTTATACAATAAAAAGATCTAGAGCTTCTATTACCCATTCAGACATTACTAAGAAGTGAAGTCAGTCTTTATCATCAAGGAGTTCACAATGTAGTAGGGAAGGCAATCATATGAAAAGAAAATTATAATACACTGTATATTAGTTAGCATTCTCTAAAAGAATAGAACCTAAGCCAGGCAGTAGTAGCACACAACTTCAATCCCAGCACTCGGAAGGCAGAGGCAGTCCCACAAAACAGAAGAACAGAATCTATAAAATGAAAAAAAAAATATATATATATATATAATATTCTATATAATATATCATGTATTTAATATATATTTATATTACACATAGTATATACATACACAAACACATATATATGTGATGCGCACACACACACACACACACACACACACACACATATATATATATATGGGAATTTATTCAATTGACTAGCCCAACCATGGCTGTCTGTCTTACACTGGAGAGGCTGAGAATCTGGAAGTTGCATGAAGTTGGATGTCTCAGCAGTCCCAATGTGAAGCTGAAGGACTAACAGATTCCTGGAGAGCTGCTAGTCCTCAGTCTACATCAGAACTCGGAAGAAGGAGGTTCTAATACCAGTGGAGGAGTGCCTTAGCAGCAGGGTAGATGGACTTGCCAGTGCGTATGCAAGCAACAGGAAAAAAGCAGTTGCTTTCTTTCATGTCCTTTTATGTGAACTGCCACTGGAAGGTTAGGCCCAGATTTAATGTGGGTCTTTCCATTTCAGATAATCTGATCAAGAAAAATCCCTCTCAGGAGTGCCCAGCAGCTTGAGATTTAGTTGATTCCAGATGTAGTCAAGCTAACAGCTAAGGTTAGCCAGCATACTGCAGTAAGTGTTCTGAAATCTCCAAAGAAAGAAAGGGCCCACAGAAAGGCAGGGACACCATCAGGAAGAATTCACAGAAGGCTAACACTTATCCAGCAATCTATATGCCAGATCAACTCCAAACCAAGGAGGTAAGAATGCTGCCAAATCTGTAAAAGTGGCATACTTTGTTTTAAGACTTTGGTGAGATGATGTGGGTAAACCCAGAAAGTAATGATATACATGTATGAAAATGGCATAAAACCTATTTTATGGACATATTAAGATTTTTTAATATGTAAAATATGAGCCAAAGCTAGACAGTGAGTCTTTGTCTTAGCCCCTGCTCTGTCTCTCTGGGCCACCACCTCCATATATATTGTATACCAGGTGGCACATACCTGTAATTTCAACATTTAGGAGACTAAGGCAGAAGGACCAGGAGTTCAAGTCCAGTCAGGGCTTCATAGCAAATGAAAAGCCAACTGAGGCTACATATTAAGATCCGTCTTAATGAAAGAGAAGGGGGAAAAACCTTGACCATATAGGGGTAAAATAAAGTGACTTAAAATTAAGAATACCTAGAATCATTCATTGAAATAAATTCTAAATGAATCAACAATTTAAGTGTATTACTTATCTACTGCACTTTAAGATAATTCTGTCTGTTATCTCAGTTCCCCTGGGTCAGGGGTCCAAGCAGGAAGGAGCTGGGTCCTCTTCTCAGAATCCCATTGGACAGAAAACAAGTTGGAGACAAAAGCTAGCAGTTTGAGATCAGGATGTCCTTCAAAGTTGATATGGCTGTAGGCAGAATTTAGTTTCCTGAGGTTGTAGGGTTGACATCCTCAGTTCCTAGAGATTGCAATGCCTTCTCTGCTGACAATTTGCATCATGGTAATTTGCTTTCTTAATGATAATGGGAAAGGGTTTTTTTGTTTTTTACTCTATTTGGTTGAAATAAAGTTTTCTATAACCTGATAGAATCATGAAAATGGCAAACTATCACCATTATCATAGACTGCAGCTTCATTGAGGGAGTTCAATTTTGGCCGTATGTTGTGGATGATGCAAGTTACATGTGCTATCTATCTGTCATTGAGAGGAGAGGATTATACAAGGTGTGACACCATGGGGTTACCTAAGATACATCTGTCACAGCAAAGCAGATACTAAAGTTAAGAGACAAGAAGAGCCATACTGTTCGCTCAGACATTGAAAGGCTGAGCATTGTGATGCAGGCCTGTAATCAGCTGGGCTAGATTGTCTCAAAAAAATTAGGCAGGCAGAGGTATGCATGCCTCTAATTCCAATACTTGGAAGGCAGAAACGGGCATATTTTTGTGAGTTATGGGCCATCCTGATCTACATAGTGAGTTCCAGGACAGCCGGACAGAGCTATATAGTGAGACCCTATCTTTTAAAAACAAACAAACAAAAACAAAACAAACAAAAGCAAAACAAAATGAAGGAGCTACCACTTCTGAAGAGCAGTGTAGAGAACTCCACATTCCCTGCTGAGATATCTACAGCTGTTGAGAAGTGTATAAACACACAAGCACACAACCACTTAAACTCTAGAAATTGCAATAAAAGCATAGGGCAAACTAAGAAACTAAATTTCCATAAGAACAAGGGAACTCACACTGAGAACTCACATCCTCAGCTAACCCAGCTCATCATGACAGACGCTCCACTCCAAGCAGATATGACCAAATAGATAGTACTTCTCATCCCAAGTCCTAGCTGGACTCACTATATCCTAGGAAGGGCAGGCCTCCACAATGTTTTCAACCACCCAAGGCTCCAGCAGAAAAGGCCACATTTCTGGTAATGAGGCTTAAAGATCAATGTATCCTTTCCTCCATTCAGCTTCCACTCAGAGAGCACAGGCTCTCCCAAATGTAGCAGGACAAAAATACTGCAATCTCAATAGCCCTTGCCACAACTAGTTTGTAGAGCAGAGCATACCAGCAAGCCAAAGACCAAACGCTACCAAGGCCATCCAAGTACCTTTTGAGCCACATAGGTGTTACTCTACTATTGAAACAAGCTACTGTCTCTATCCTGACCTTACAATAGAGACTCAGAGAAGTAGCACAGGTGAAAAAGCATCCTCAAGAACTGTAGACCCCCATACCTACCACATTTAATGCTCAAAAAGTAACTGCCTTCTCTTAAGATCAGAAACAAGACAAAGATGTCTACACTCTTGTCATTTTTATTCTACATTGCATAGTCAGTTCTTGCCAGGGCAATTAGGCATGACAATGAAATAAAGGTAAAATAACTGAAAAGGAAGAAATTATTTCCCAAGGAGTCCACTAAAAATTAATAGATCTAATAAATGAGTTGAGCCAAATTTCACAGTACAAGTTCAGCACACAAAATTCAAGTGTAAGATCAAGCACAGAGCATGGCAGCACACACATGTAACCCCAGTTCTCAGAGACATAGAAACAGAAGTGCCGTCACTGAATATGTGAGGTCAACCTTGTTTAGACACTATCAGCCAGTCAGTATCAGACCACACAGCAAGATACCATGTCCAAAACAGATGGAACGAAAAACAAAACAAAATACCTCATCATACTTCTACACAGAAGCAATAAATAAAGAAAAATGTAATAAGGGATTCATTCCATTTATGATATCAAGAGAATAAATTAGGAATAAATTTATCAAAGAATGCAACGTTATACTATGAAAACTTCAAAAAATAGCTGAAAGAAATCAAAGACCTAGGTGCATGGACAAATAAAACATGTTCATGGATCAGAAGACTTGACCCTGCTATGGTCAAGAGCTATGGTCCCTGATCGGAAGAGCATTCCTAGGCAGTGCTCTCCAAATTGAACTGTGTGGATTTAAGCCATATGCATAATTGCCATTAAAATTCCAAGTTCACATCTTTACAGAAACAGATGCAATGATTCTAAAATTCATATGAAAATTCAGAAACTCCTTCCAATCTTCCCTCAACTGCAAATGACTTGAGATGCTGGGTGTGTAGGGAGTGGGAAGTTAACTGAAGAGGGTTCACTTTCCTGTTGCTGGGAAGAGGTACCCTGACAAGAGCACTCAAGGGAGAATGAGGTTCCTTTGACTCACACTTCAAGGGTTCCATGGTGGCGAAATCGTGGCAATGGGGAATTAAGAAGGCAGCAGGTCGTTACCACAACGGCAGTCAAGAAGCAGAAATCAATGACTATGCTTGGCTGGCTTTCTCCTTTTCATTCAAGTCAAGGACCCCAACCCACAGGAATGATGCCACCCACATTTAGGGTAAATTTTCTCACCTTAAAATTAATGGAAACAAGGTAATCCCTCACAGACATGCCCAGAGGCTTGTCTTCCAGTGAGTCTGGATCCTGTCAAGTTGGCAACCAATATTAAGCACATATGTGGTCCGAACCATGGGTCCCCCCATGTGTATTCTTTGGTTGGTGGTTCAGCCTCCAGGAGCACCGGGGTGTCAGGCCAGTTGACACTGTTGCTCCCTCCCTGGGGCTGCAAACTCCCTCAGCTCCTTCAGTCCCTTCTCCAACTTCTCCATCTGGGACCTCACTCTCAGTCCAGCAGTTACTGTAAAGTGAAACTTGGGTATTCCGAACTTTTGGGCTAATATCCACTTATCAGTGAGTACATACCATGTTCGTTCTTTTGTGACTGAGTTACCTCGTTCAGGATGATATTTTCAAGTTCCATCCATTTGCCTGCAAATTTCATGAAGTCATTGTTTTTAATAGCTGAGTAGTACTCCATTGTGTAAATGTACCACATTTTCTGTATCCATTCCTCTGCTGAGG
>CM052722.1:48061528-48298376 GCA_028551405.1 Uromys caudimaculatus
TTTTTTTTTTTTTTTTTTTTTTGGTTTTTCGAGACAGGGTTTCTCTGTGTAGCCCTGGCTGTCCTGGAACTCACTCTGTAGACCAGGCTGGCCTCAAACTCAGAAATCCGCCTGCCTCTGCCTCCTAAGTGCTGCGATTAAAGGCGTGCGCCACCACTGCCCGGCTCTCTTCCCCCGTCTTGAGACAGGGTCTCATCACATAGCACTGGCTGGAACTTGATATGCAGATCAGGCTCAAATTTATAGAGATCTCCCTACCTTTGTCTCTGCTTCAAGTGCTGAGAATAAAAGTGTGCACTTCCATGCCTAACAATAACTGTTTTCTTTAAAAAATAAAAGACAGGAAAAAAACAGACGGCAGGATAGAGACTGTCTAAGATGCCGTCAGTCATTTTTTCAATGGGAAATACAGATTTACTGGTTATTAAGTAGCTGTGAGTAAGGACCGAGAACACAGTACCCCTGGGATGTTGGGGGTCAGAATGCATTGAACAAGGAGGAAAGAAAAAGGAAGCTAACTGCAGACCTGTCTTCTGAGACTGTAGGTTACAAAAGAAAGAAAAATAATTAAATTTAGCTAAAAAGAGTTGATTCAGGAAAAGCAAAATGATAGTAATTATGTATTTAATGGATTTAAAGAGACACATTTCTCTTTTAAAAAGATTTGAGTGGGGTGTGTGTGTGTGTGTGTGTGTGTGTGTGTGTGTGTGTGTGTGTGTGTACCTGAGAGCAGATGCTCGGAGGCCAGAGACATCGACACCCCTGAAACTGGAGTTACAGATGTTTGTGAGCCTGCTGCCATGGGTGCTAGCAACCAAACTCAGGACCTCTGGTAGCGCAGCAGGTGCTCTTAACCACTGAGTCTTCTCTCCAGCCTTTCTTCCATTTCCTCTGACCCCCACTTTTTTTTTTTGAGACAGTGTCTTATGTAGCTCAGATTGGCCTCAATGTCATGTAGCAGAGGATGACCTTGAGCTTCTGATCTTTCCGCCTCCTCATTCCAAGTGCTGGAACTATAGGCATGTTCCACCACATCTGGCTTATGAGTGTTCTTTAGCTCAGCACTCTACCAACGGAATTCCTTTCAAAGATGCACATTTGTTCGTGTTTTTTTGAATTTTCTGAAACAAACACATCAGCTAGTTCCTGGAATCTTAGCGTTCCTGCTGGCCAGGCAGCAGCTGTCATTGCCTGACACCTTCTGGTAAGATACAGAAAGCAGCATATTAAAACAGAATGAATATGAGGCTATGAAAGAAAGCCATGGGATACTTGGGTTTTTTTCTTTAATTTTCCCTAGAAATCATCCACATTTTTAACTACAATGAGTGTTATACAGTGACAGAGTCCAATAGTAATTCAAGGTATCAGATTTCAAGTATAAAGATACTGCATTAACACCTTAGCCAATTTATTTCATGTTACTGTTTTCTGTGACACATACAGGAATGACATGCCTTTGATTTCCACTTGTAAGATGGGCATGGTAACACTTACATCCGCACTCAAGAGGTACAAGCAAGAGGATTGCTGGGAATCCAAACCCCACCTGGACTACATGAGATCCTGTCTCAAACAATAAAATTATCAACAACAAATATCTGTGTGTATATAATATCCATGTGTGTGTGTGTACATACACACAGACATATGTATCCATTTCTAAGACAGTCTTAATGAAAATCTGAAGAGATGGCTCAATGGTTAAGAGTACTGGTGTTTTCCCAAAGGACCTAGATTAGATGCCCAGGACCAACATAGTAGCTCATAACCATCTGTAACTCTGGTCTCAGGACTATGGCTTCTTTTTGCCTCCTTGGGCACTAGGCTTGCATTTGACGCATAGATGTACATGCAGGCAAAACACCCATAGACATAAAATAAATAAATATTTAAAAAGAAAAGAAAATCTTTGGGCCAACAAAGTAGGTAGGTAAAGGCACTTACCATTCAAGTCTTGTGGCCTGAGTCTATCCTCAAAATTCACATGACAGAAGGAGAGAGCCAACTCCCATAAGCTGACTTCCATATACATGCTGTGGCACACCCACCCACACGTGCACAGCATGAACACATACAGTGACAATAACTGTTTTAGTTAAGAAAACCTTCAACATGTATAAAGTATAAATTCTAAATGGTAAAATGTCTAGTGTGATCATTTAATTGGCAGTAACTTGTTCTTTTGTAATAGTACATACACAGGATGTACTTTCTAGTTATTGCTTCAAAGACCACATTTTTCCTTGATAAGAAATTATGTGTGGAGGTGTTTTGCCTGCCTGTTTGTCTATGCACAATGAGTAGGCGGTGCCTGGGGGAGGGCTCCATAAGAAGGTATTGGATGCCCCTGGGTCTGGAGTTACAAGTGATTGAGAGTCATCAAAGCAGTGCTAAGAAACGAATCTACTTCCTCTGCGAGAGCAGCTAGTACTCCCAACTGCTGAGCGTTTCTCCAGCCCCCAAACAATATCTTATACCATGCCTATCAGAGTACCATACCATGAAAAATCCTAATCTATTAGCTATTAACACATTATTCAACAAATATTTGCTAAGTATTTACTATATAGAAGGTATTAGATACTAGTCAGACTAATTTGAGAAATGTTGCATGCTAAATTCACTTATTTGTAAAGTGTGTTACTACATTAAAGACTAAAATCATATAGTAAAGATTCCCACTTTTCTTTCTATGTATCCATCCTACAAAAATATTTGCTCAGGTACCCAAAGATTTATGTACAAAAGAGGTCCATTACAGCACTTTGAAAAAGTGAAGAACTGGATATAACCCAAATATCCATCACTTGAACATTTGATAAACTATAGTACATCCATGCATAAGTCTACCATTACACTTTTATAAAGACGAAAGAGTTCTAATTGAAGATGCTGGACTGAAGGAATGTGCTTATCTAAGACTCCTTGGGCATTCTATTAAAATGTTAATAAAGGAATAAGTAAGCCCTTAAGAAGAAAATGGACTTAACAAACTTCTGGAAGAAGATTGGAAATAATATCAGCTAATGAAACAAAATGGAATGGGATGGAGTGGTCTGGAAAGATCCCAGAGAGGCTGCCATTTCAGAGCTGGCAAGTACTCAAGGACAAAATAAGGGAGTCTGGAAACCAGGAAGTGAAGTGAAATCCTGCCCATGAAAGAAATGCTCTTATTGGCTCCCTGTGATGCCCCCCACCCACTATCCACATATTTCACATAGTGAACCAAATCATTACTTCCTAGGGTTTTTAAAAAGCAAACAAAACCAGCTGAGCATGGTGGCGCATACTCGGGAGGGTCAGGCAGAAGGCCCTCAAGTGGTGACCTGCCTGGGCTATATAACAAGACCACGTTTTAAAAGATAGAAGTAAAACACAGCTGGAGATATCTGGGAAAAGCTAAGGTAGTGCAGGTGTTAATGTCCCACAGCTAATGAATTGTTTAAAATGTGACATTTTGGGGTATTGTATGGGACTATCCAAATTGCCAACAAACTTCAGGAGTTCTGTTGGGCCTGCTCTCAAAAGATCATCACATCTGGTCCAGTTGACTGCTTACCTTCCCTTGTAGAAGGAAAGGGTAGGTAGGGTGTGTCGTAGGACCCTCACCTCAGGCCAGGCGCTCCTCCCAACCAGCTCTATGCAGTTCTGCCCTTATTGCATGTGGTTTCTAGGTCTTGAGGGATGGGCTAGAGGAGGTAGGTGGACTACAACTAGGGGAGAGGACTGTCTACATGGCTATGGGAAAGCAATCATCTCTGCTAGGTGGCCTTTCCAGTGAAGCTTGTTGGGCCAAAGGAGCTCCTACATTCCTGTAAGTAATCTCTTACCTGTGGAAGAAACCCCAACACGCTCACTGGTTCCCAGAGTGAACTTTGGTAGAATCAGACCTCAGTCTGTTCTTGGGACTTTAGGAGAAGAGGTAGGGAAGACATTTTAAGAACAGGGGAGCTCCTGCCCAAAGGCAGCTTCCCTCCTTTTCTTTTCTTTTCTTTTTTTCTTTTTTCTTTTTTTTAAGTATAGAATAGAGTTTATTCAGGACATGGGGAGGGGAGTTAAGAGGGTAGTAGAGACAGAGAAAGGCAGGGGGGTGGAATGTAGAGAAGTAGAGGCCGGCCATGAGCATGTGGAGAGAGAGGGGGCAAAGGAATGGGGAGAGAGGGGGAGCAAGAGGGCAAAAGCAAGAGCAAGAACAGCAGCTTCCCTTCTGAAGAAAAGTTACTTGGTACAATCCCTGATCTGTTATGCAACCATCTTCATTAAACTCCTATTCAGGGAGAGACCAAGTGAAAAAATAGCTATCTACACATAAAAGAGATGAAACTGTATCATGTACCATGGCTGGATGGATGGCTCCCTAAATGTCTTCTTTCTTCCTTCCTTCTCTCCTTTCTTTTATCTATCTATCTATCTATCTATCTATCTATCTATCTATCTATCTATCTATCTATCTTTCTATCTATCTGTTTGGTTACTTAGTTAGAGTCTTTCTCAGTCATCCAGGCTGGTTTTGAACTCCAAGTGTTCCTTCCTCAGTATTCTGAGTGCTGGGATCACAAGCCTGTACCACAATGCCCAGTTCTTTCGTTTATAAATATAAAGAGACAATTACAGAGCACCAAATATATGACAATAAACAGCATCATACAAAGGACAGAGCAAGCAGAATTGACTATAGATGGAATGGAAAATTTAGAGACTAGCATTAGGGCCTACTAAGTTCAAAGGGGAGAGAAATAACCCATATGAAGATATTATATAATAAATATTATACTAGAGTCAACACAACACAGATTACTTACACATCCATGTTCATTGCTGGTCTGCTCGTAATAGCCAGGAAATGGAACCAGCTTAAATGTCTATCTATAGATGAATGGATAAAGAAAATGTAGGACATATACATAGATAATTTTATTTAGCTATAAAGAAAATGGAATTATGACATTTGCAAGTAAATAATGGGACTGGAGATTGTCATGTTTAGCTTAGCAAAAGAAGTCAAACACAAAAAGACAAACACTACATGTGTTCTTCCATATGCAGAACTGGGACTGTGTATTTCTTTGTATGTGTGTCTGTGTGTGTGTGTTTGTGTGCACATGCATGCACGTGTGTGTGTGTGTGTGTGTGGGTGTGTGTGTGTGTGTGTGTGTGTGTGTGTGTGTGTGTGTGTGTAGGGCCTGAAATTAGAAAGGGAATCATGGGAGGGGAGGAAGATAGCTAAGGGACAGATGAGACAGAGGGCAAAGAAAGCCATATTGGATAGGAGAAATGGGGACTAGCATTGGGAAGGGGACAAATCCGAATAAAAGATAATTACAAATGTATGTGTACGAAGATGCAATGTTGGACCCCTTTATGTTATATACTAAATTAAAAAACAATTTTCTTAAAAAATAATTTAAGGACTGGAGAAATGCCTTGTAGTTAAGAATGCTTGCTGCTAATTTGTAAGGACCAGAGTTTGGATTCCAGCATCTATCAGGTAACTCATAAATGTCTGTAACTCCAGCCCCAACTTCACACTCTCTTCTGGCCTCCACAGGCACTCAGACCAAAAGGTGTACAGGCAGGCAGGCATACATACATACATACATACATACATACATACATACATAAAAGAGTCATTTAAAAGAAAACAAAAATGTTTTACAAATCAGGAAATGAAAACTGTAACTACGTTCAGAAAGAAAAAAGTCGGGGCTGGAGAGATGGCTCAGCAGTTAAGAGCACTGACTGTTCTTCCAGAGATCTTGAGTTCAATTCCCAGCAACCACATGGTGGCTCACAACCATCTGTAATAGGATCTGGTGCCCTCTCCTGGCCTGAAGGATACATGTAGGCAGAACATTGTATACATAATAAATAAATAAATATTTAAAAAGAAAAAAGTTGGTCACCCCTAAAGAAACAAAAAATAAGGGCTAACTATATGGCTCAGTAGTAGAAATCCTGCCTGGTGTGTGCCCAAGGCCCTGGGTTCAACCTCAGTTCAACAACAACAAAAAAAGAGAAGGGGCTGGAGAGAGATGGCTCAACGGTTAAGAGCACCCGACTGCTCTTCTGAAGGTCGTGAGTTCAAATCCCAGCAACCACATGATGGCTAACAATCATCTGTAATGAGATCTGATGCCCTCTTCTGGTGTGTCTGAAGACAGCTACAGTGAGTGGGGACAGAGCGAGTGGGGACAGAGTGAGAAGAAAAAAGTGTCTGAAGACAACTACAGTGTACTTGCATACAATAAATAAATAATCTTTAAAAAAAAAGAAACAAAAATCAGAATTCTCATTAGCAAAACTAGATGCTAGAACATTTTAAATTGTAAGAAAAAAACATTCTGAACAGTTGCATTACTTTTCCTAGGTAAATATGAACAAATGTCTATTCAACTCATACAGGGCAACAATGGCAGACCAGAGTAACAATTTCACTGAACTTGGTGAACTAATTACTTTATTGGGTTTACTTAAAGGAGCATGGGTGGTGGGTTACTTACAGGAGTGGAGGTGACTCAAAAACAGCTACATCTGGGAGTCTTGTGGAAGAGTGTGGGAAGGATTGAGCCAGCCAGAGGGGTCAGGACACCACAAGAAGACTTACAGAATCAACTAATCTGGGCCCATGGGGACTCAGAGTCTGAACCACCAACCAAAGAGCATGCATGGTCTGGACCTAGACCCCCTACACATTTGTAGCAGATGCACAGCTTAGTCTTCATGTGGGTCCCCTAACAATTGAAGCAGGGGCTGGGTCTGACTCTGTTGCCTGCCTTTGGATCCCCTTCTCCTAACTGGACTGCCTGGTTGGGCCTCAGTGGGAGGAGGATGTGCTTAGTGCTTAGTCCTGCTGCAAATTATATCCCAGGGTGTGCTGGTACCCAAGGGAGGCTTCCCCTTCTCCTTAGATAAGGGAAGGGGGTAATGAGGGGAGTGACTTGGGAAGCTGAGACTAGGAGGAGAGGAAGGAGGGGGCTGTGACCGGGATGGAAAGTGAATAAATACATTAATAAAACCAAACAGATACATCACTAAAAAGTCTCACCTCACCTTGAATGATGACCTCAAGAAAGCTACATTATGGTATTCTACCTTTAATCTTTTTATTTTAATTTTTTATTGATTCTTTGTGAGTTTTATATCATGTACCCCAATCTCACTCATCTCCCTAACCTTCCTACCCACCTTCTGCCCTTACAAACTCCTCCCAAAAGAAAATAAAAAAACAAAAAAAAACCCATAAGAAAACAAAGCATAGAAAACATCTCGCCGTGGAAGCTGCAGTGTATCACAGTGTATCCCACAGTCTCTTTTGTCCAGTCATCTTTACTTGCAAAAGTTCACTGCAATGAGTCATTGGTCTGGTTTGAGGCCTCTGACTTCTGTTAAACCAGTAATACAGAAACCTCACTGGGACTCCTCCCGGATATCCTGCTGTTGCCCTGTGTCATGGAGATCCTGCAGCTTTGGATCAGCAGTTCATAGATCAGGTAGATGTTGGGGTGGGCCAGCTCAAAGCCCTGGATCTGGGCTGCCCAGTCGAGGTCAGGACCCACTTTCCACCAGCTGCAGCCAGTGAAAGGCAGGGCCAGCTCACCCACTCTAATGACCCTGGGGCCAACTCTACAGACTGCTGGGAAGGGGAGGGGCCACCTTTAATATTCTGCCTGTGTACTCTAGCACATGCAGTTAGGAGGCAAAATGGAAGTGTTAATAGCGCCATTACCTTTACCACAGACACAGTGATCACAGTATTTGTTCTGTTTATTTTATTGCCATGACTGTGGGTCCCAAGTTATCTCTGCTTCATGCTAGTGATATGATGACCATACATGTCTGAGAAAGAAAAAAAAAAAAAGCTGTGCCTGTGAAAGCAGGCAGTTTTCCATCAGGGATCTCAGAAACAAGCAACACCATTCTTGTCCTTGGCCAGAAGCCAAAAACATCTTTGGTTCTGTACTGGCCACAGGCCAGAAATGCCACAAGTGTTTGGGGACTCTAGTTTGTGGTCTAGCCTCTTATTATCTTTCTTTTTCTTTTACACAGCTGCCCAGAAGCTGTGTGAGTGTGACCAAAACTCCAGTGTAGACACTCATCCCCTTGAAGAACTTTGGAACTGGATATCTAGATTTTTATGGTGGAAATGGGATAGACAGACAGACAGATATTGTCAGGGTGGTTATGCTATTAATCTTTGGACCTTGTGTATTCAACTGCTGTCTTAATTTTATCTCTTTTAATCTGATGATCCTGCTGCAATGTAATTCCTTGGTCACCCTCTAAGGTCTAAAAGTCAGCAAGAGTGAAGACCCTAAGCCAGTGGTTCTCAACCTGTGGGTGGCAACCTCTTTGAGTAGGATTCTTTCATAGGGGTCAAATGGCCCTTTCACGGGGTTCACCTAAGACCATCAGAAAACACAGATATTTATATTATGATTCAAACACTAGCAAAATCACAGTTATAAAGTAACAAGAAAAATAATTTTATGATTGGAGGGTCACTACAACATTAAAGGGTAGCAGCATTAGAAAAGTTGAGAACCACAGCTCCTAAGCCCTTCTGTCTCCCAATTTCAGCCCATCTCTGGTGATTTTAGGGTCTCAACTCTTGGTGGGAAAGAATATTTTAGGAATTAGCAGATTAGCAGACTTAGAAGCCATAGAAGATAGACCACTCTCTCATGATGCTTTAGACCCCACCTTCGACTTCCCTGGTCAGAACAGAAAGGGAAGACTCACAATTGTCCCTTCTTAGGATTTAAAATACCGTACAAAAAGATGAAGGTGTTGGAGCTTTGCTGAGGCCCATTAAGGAAAAGGCTACTTCCTCCTATATAAAAAGAAATGGAACCTGGGTTCTGTCTCTGCTCCAAAGATTAGAACATAATATACCATTGCCTCCCCCCTTAAAGGTTAAATCTTGAGAGTTCTGTCAATCACCTGGCCAACAGGAAAGCTCATTTACCCGAAGACAAGCTACAGAAATGGGAGGAATAATTGCCCTCGTTAATGATGTTTCCCGGAAGCCCCTCCCTTGATGCAGTTGCTTACAGAGCTTCTGTCATACAGCACTGCTGAACCACACTGCCTTTCTGAGTTCTAACTAAAAGGAAGCACGACTTCTCATTTTCATTCTTTCTTTCTCTTCTGGGTACTGGCCAAAAGCCTAAGAATGCACTAACATGCTGGATTTCCTGGACCTGAACTCAAAAGATAAAACACTCTCAGCTTTTTGAAACTCCCTCTACCTGGAAGCTGCCAAGATTTACAGGTTGCCTGATCTGATGTTTTGCTTTCAAACTTTAGTAAAATGGTCCTTGAGCTTCGTTCTGAGTCCATTTGAAATTATTTAAACAAGATTAAGAACCCACAAAAGGAAACCACAGACCAGTATGATGGCTCAGTGGGTATGGAAGCTTGCCCTGTAAGCTTGGTGACCTGAGTTTGAACCTCAGAACTCATATAAAAGTGAGAGTAGAAAAGCAACCTCATGAAGTTGTTCCATCATCTCCATGTGTGTGACATGGCATTAAGGCAATCACATGCACCAAGCACAGAGATGATGAGAATGATACAAAGGAAACCCCAGAAGATAGGAAGAGTGTTAAGAAATGCCATCTTCTATGCCTGTCCAGGCAATGGAAATCAGGAATTCCCAGCAGCTATCCCTACTACTGGCTCTGGGTCCACACAAGTTGAACCTTCTTAACAGCCAGCTATGGAAGGGGAAGAGACCCATAAGTCCCTATTACCTATCAGAACTCTTGGCAACTAACAGATTCTGGGAGAGGGCATAGACTCCAGTTGTATACACAGTGGTAAGCCCACCATACTCTGATGGTTAGTTCTAAAGCCTGGGTCACATAAACAGCCCCAGCTAAACTCTGTGGGACACAAATTAAAACAAAAACTAGTAAATATGGGAAAGAGCTTTGTAAGGAAAGGAGAGATGGCAGAGATGGGAAGGATGTAAGGGAGACGGGCAGTAACCAGAATGCATTGTACACATGTGGGAAATTATCAAAGAACAAAACTTATTAATAAAAACTAATTTTAAAAGGGAACTGCAAATTTCTTGGTGACAGTACTAAAACTTGAATCTAGAATTTGAAATTCAACAAAATTATAAATCAAGTTAGGCATGAAAGATTATTTTCTAAAACTTAAAGACACAAGGAAGATCTATTCTTTCTGAGTATGTAACTTAAAGATGTATTCTTACAAAGCCAGGGTAAATACCAGAAAGAAAAATATCCAGGGAATTAAAAAATTCAGACTTAACTCATATTTCCAGTGAGAAAAACAAAATTTCATGGTGACAGCTGTGAGGCAGGCTTGGAAAGCAACCAGAAAGAATGCATCCTAAGAATTAAATTAAATTGGAATCAGGAATGGCGGTTCAGGCTTCCAAGCACAGTACTCAGGAGGCAGAGGGAAGAGGACTGCCTTGGCTACATAGTGAGTTTGGGGCCAGCCCACAGTCCAGTGAAACACCCTCTCAAAAAGAGATGAAGAAAAAAGGAATGAAATACATTTAACCAATGGATATTCTGAATAGAAAATTAGAAGCATTTACAAGGTCTAAGACTGAGTGCCTAGAACTGCAAAAAAGAAATATATATATATATATATATATATATATATATATATATATATATATATATACACACACACACACACACACACACACATATATATATATCCAGAAAACATTGGCGATTTATCTACAAAAGGCAATCCAAAGCTTCGGTTAAAAAGAAGCAAACAAGCAGAAAGAAGCCTTTAATCCCAGCACCTGAGAGGCAGAGACAGGTGGATGTCTCAGAGTTCAAGGCCAGCCTGGTCTACAGACTGAGTTCCAAGACAGCCAGGGCTACACAGAGAGACCCTCTTGAAAAAAAAAAAAAAAGCAGACAAATAATATCTCCCTTTTCTGTGCTCCAGATTAGTTTTTGCAGTAGATGGCGCTTAATACAGAGATCCACAACTGGTCAAACTGAAGAGAATTAGAGGCTGCAAAGTGACACCAACACCTACCCCACCACCACTGAAGTTCAGGGACCAAAGCAGAAGCTGGAGCAGGGTGGTGGCTGCGCACACCTTCATTCCTAGCACTCAGGAGGCAGAGGCAGGCGGGTCTCAATGAGTTCAAGTCCAGCCTGGTCTACAGAGTGAATTCAGGAACAACCAGTACTGTTACAAGAAACCTTGTCTTGAAAAACAAACAAATATACAAAACAGAAGCCAGAGAAGAAAGACTGTAAGAGTTAGAGAACTGCCGTGAAATTGTGTTTTCTGGACATAACAGGCTTGTTGCATACATGCACTCACAGTGGCTGTGACAGCATTCACAAGATCAAGCCAATTAAAATTCCGGCATGGATAGAGGAGGGATTTATAAGGCACTGCCCCTAGCTGAGGAGCTACTGGCAGTTGATGGCTGCTGGAGTAGGAAGAATCAAGTTTTTTTCAAGGATATGGTCTCATTATATGAACAGTATATGGACTCGGGACCTGGTAGAGAGGAGGGTGGATTTGATCACAACATATTGTATACATGTATGAAATTCTCAAATAAAAGATGAAGATGAGATGAATGTGAGTGCAAGAGGGAGATTTGTTGCAATAATAATCCCTAAAATATTAGAAAATAAAAACTATACAAAAATGTATAAAATATGAAATCAAATTTCTTCTTTTTCAGTGATATTTTGCCTACATGAGGGTATGCTACATACATGCAGCACTCACAATGACCAGAAGAGGGTATCAGGTTCCCTAGAACTGAGTTATGCAGAAACTGGTTACACAGCTATCTCTCCAGAAATGAGCCTGGTTTTCCACGTCCTCCGTTTTTCTGGGAAGCAGGAGGCTGGAACTTGCTACTAGAGGAGAATAGCTTTGAACTCACAAAGACCCACCTGCCTCTGCCTCCTGAGTACTGGAGTTAAAGTCCTACCAGGTCCGGTTCTACTTTTTTTTTTTTTTTTTTTGGATTTTCGAGACAGGGTTTCTCTGTGTAGCCCTGGCTGTCCTGGAACTCACTCTGTAGACCAGGCTGGCCTCGAACTCAGAAATCTGCCTCTGCCTCCCAAGTGCTGGGATTAAAGGCGTGCGCCACCACTGCCTGGTTCTACTTTTTTTTAAAAGACAGGTTCTTGCTATGCAGCCCCGACTGGCCTAGAACTTGCTATGTAGCTGGGAATGACCTTTAACTTCTGATCCTTCCACTTCCAACTACTAAATGTTGAGATTACAGTTATGTGTTACAATGTGCAGGAGTTTTGGGTTGTTTTTTTGTTTTTTGGGGTTTTTTTTTTTTTTTTTTTTTTTTTTAGTTTTTTGGGTTTTTTGAGATAGGGTATCATGTAGCCTAGGATAGTCTTAAACTCACTGTGTAACTGAGGATAACAAACTTCTGATCTTCCTGCCTCTACCTCACAACTGCTGGGATTATAAGCATGAGCTACTACACGTGGCTTTAAACTTTTATTTTTAAATGTGTAAAACTTATAATATTTCAATTAAAATTAATTGATAGGAAGGTTCCTGGCAGGTTTGTGGAGGTGGCATAATTTTTTAAATATTCTCACTCCTGAAGAGCTTAATAAAAACAGAAAAGAAGCTGGACACAGTGGTGCGCATCGGTAACTGCAGCACTCCGGAGATAGAGACAGAAGCATCAGGAATTTGAGGCTAGCCTGGGTTCCATAAAAAGACCCTATCTGAAACATGCAACAACCAAAACAGAAAATCTGGTATAGAAAACCCCAAAACCCATGGACAATAAGTGTCACAAAGCTAGGTAAGAAGATTATTAAATCCAAATATGTGGACGGGTACAGACTACCAACAGCTGTAAAGCGGATGTGATATTAGCCGAGTGTGAAGGGAAACAAACTCGAGGAAGCAATGAGCATGTGGCAAAGCAAAGCAGCTGAAATGGAGGCGATTTTGCATATTCCAGTAGCAGATGAGACCTAAAGAGTTTCCCCAAAACTCCATGTCTGCAGCAGTGTGGGTCCCACAAGCGCTCCACACGGATCGGCCAGGAGCAGGACACTGCCAGAAACAGAATCCCGATTCAGCAATTCAGTAAGGAGCAAGAAGGACCGTGGAACAAGGTCTCTGAGAAAGGAAGTCACATTTTGGGGAACTACACAAAAGCAACAGAAGAGGGCGCTAGAAGCCACGAAAATGGAAAACCTATTGGGATCCTAGCCTCCACCCTTCTAACCGTTTTTTGTTTGTTTAAAAAAAAAAAAAAAAAAGATGTAATGGCAGGAGCCTCTAATTCTGGCACTCAGCAGACCGAGGCAAGCCTGGGCTGCATAAGAAGACCCTGTCTCAAAAGATCAAAATACATAAGCATGAATTTATAAAGTCACATGAAAATGAGCAGTAGCTTTTCCTAAAAGAAAAGAAGCTAGTGAGGACGATTCACAATGACAATTGACAGCAAAGCGGAAGCACATGCTTATGAGACATGAACACTATAGCCTGCCATCTCAAAGCAAGTCCAAAGTAGACAAAGAAAAGGAGAAAAGATTCGGAAGAAGTCAGGATCTGAAAAACTAAAAGCACAGGGTAATGGGGTCCAGGAAAGAACTGGAAATAAGAGAGACTAGAAATGAATTCTAAGGCTGAAAGAGCAAATGAACTCAAGGTAAACGAGAAGAGGGAACCTGCAGAGACCCAAAAGAAGAATGAAGTGATCAGAAGGACATGGGAAAGCAAGACAAAGAACATCTCAGCACTTGAGAAACTGAGACCGCGTCTCAGATCCTACTCCCCAACTCCTGAAAGAGGACAAGGAAAAATACAAAGAGATGAAAATAAAAAAAAGAAAATAAGACAAAATAAGCCATGTATAGAATAATAAATACCATGTTTTGTTTGTGGATCCTACAACCCTTTATGGAGAATATATGCATATTTATATATATGTTTCTGTCTCTCTGTGCCTCTGTCTCTCTCTCTCTCTCTCTCTCTCTCTCTCTCTCTCTCTCTCTCTCTGTGTGTGTGTGTGTGTGTGTGTGTGTGTGTGTGTGTGTAGTCCTTGCTATGAGTTGCACAAGAGCAGGATGGAGACTAGACGAACAGAAAAATCAGTGGGAAGGGGGAAAGAGCAGGAAGTCTGGGGAGGAAGCAAGAGCACACAGGACAGTTGGAATTATCTGTAGGAAACACAATGAATGCACACCCATAAAAATGAAAACAGAGATGGTGTAGTAGCTATGCTTGCAATTCCAGCACTTGGGAGGCTGAGGCAGGAGGATCAACACATGTTTGAGGGCAGCCTGGACTATATGGTGAGTTCCAGAACAACCTGGGCAATAAAATAATCATGACTCAAAAAAAACAAAATTAGGGCTGGAGAGATGGCTCAGCGGTTAAGAGCACTGACTGTTCTTCCAGAGGTCCTGAGTTCAATTCCCGGCAACCACATAGTGGTTCACAACCATCTATAATGAGATGCCCTCTTCTGGTGTGTCTAAAGACAGCTACAGTGTACTCATATAAATAAAATAAATAGATCTTTTTAAAAAATTTAAAAAATAAATTAAATTAAAAGGTTAAAAGGGCTACAAGAAAGCTTTCCTGAAATAACTTGGAACAAAGACTTAAAATAATATATTTTAAAAGCAGCTGTAGAGAAATGACCAATACTGAGATATATCCTAGCAAAAGTATTCCATTTCATTTTTATTTTATTATATTTTTTGCTTTTTTGAGACAGGGTTTCTCTATGTAGTCCTGGCTGTCCTGGAACTCGGTCTGTAGACCAGGCTGGCCTAGAAACTCATAGAGATCCCCCTGCCTCTGCCTAAAGTATTAGATTTTAGTGGGAGATTTCCTATCTAGGGGAGAAGAACAAATGAAAGAAACACAGCCAGTTATCAGATGTATTGACAATGATAAAACAATGTTTTCATAATATATAGGAAAAACAACTTAACCCAAGCAGTCAGATTTCTGACTTGGAGCCTCAGGATCTGTTGGCAGTTAATGGTTGCTTCTGTGATGTAACCACTCGTCAATAACTCATAATGCAGTGAATAACCACATCCATGCTCACGCAAGCAACCCCAATTAACCTCAGTGGGTCCCAAACACTAAATAAAATGTAGCAAAACAAAAGCCATGGAAGTAGAGGGGAACTTAATAGTTAGAAGAAAGGGCTCAGTGGGAAGGGGATGAGAGGGGTAATGGGGGTGAAAATGACCCCCAATACATGATTATATATATATGCTTGAAATTATCAAAAAATAAAAAAATAAATGACTGACACGGTTTTTTTTTTTTAAAGTAACAATTTTTATTTGTAGCCAAAGTATTATGAGCTGAATTACATCCTCTGACCAAACAAAAAAAAATGCACATGTTGAAGACCTAGGCCCTGGTACTTGAGAATAATCGAATATCTGAAGGCAAGGCCTTTAAATTTGGTGATTAAGTGAAGAGGAAGCTGTTCCCTCTGCAGTCCCTAAGAGGACAGCAGTGGGTGGAGCTCAGTCCTGCAGCACTTGACTGGCATTTGCTCAGCCAAAGGCTACATTCCCAGTATTGTCCAAACAATTTTTAAAAGAGGTGATTTGTTCACATAAAGACACCAAAGGCATGTCATGGCAGCATACAGTTGAAACTCCAAGGCTAGCTTGAGCTACACAACAATGTTCAGTCTCTAACAATAAATAGCCAAAAGATAGCAGGGGAAAGAAAGGCTGTGTCACAAATAACCAAGGCAGCCTCTGCCAACCAACGATAGATGCTTCAGAGAAATCAAACTTGCCAACACCTGACCTTGGGCCTCCAGCTTCCAGGACTGTGAAATACATTTCTGCTGTTTCTGACACCCTGTCTCTGGTAGTTTTTTAATGACGTCCCGAGTCTCCAAGCTTCTCAACCTACACTCACACAGGAAACACTGTTCTTGTGTCCCCTTCCTAAGCAAGCTGCTACAGAACAAACTCTAGAAAAATAAAAAAAGTTGGAGAAATCATCCACAATAGGACTGCTTGTGACCATTAGATAAACTAAATAAATAAATGCACATAGATCCGTGTAGAACTGTGGTTCAATAATGGCTGTCAGTATGAAAGTGCAATTTACAATAACTGCGATGGAGTACGGGGGCAGAAAGAGTGCAAACAGCTTCTCTGCTTTTGCCATCCTGTTAGCAGTGGAAGCATTAATATTCTGCTCAGAAACAGTTGTGTATGGCATGGCATATAAAGCTAGTGCATAATAATATGATAATTTAAGCCTATTATCTCCTGTACTTGTGGGTTCTCAAGGATGAAGGAAAGGAGATTCAGAGGTGAGACAGCTAAGAAAACCCCTGAAGACGGGACTTTGAAAAAAACAACACATGAATATCTCCTGTCCAGTGTTTCCTTAAAAGGTCTGAAATGCTGATGAACTCAGTACCTATGAGTATTGCTGCTAGCATCCAGACAGATAGTGGCCTTGAGATACCATTTCCTATAAAAAAAGAAACCAGGCCTTTTTAAAGAAGTGATTTCAGGTCTATTCCAGGAAATGTATAAAATGGGTCTGAAGCATCAATTTGGTTCAATTTCTGAGTTCATGGAGACTTTTTTTTTTTTGGTTGTTGACATTTTTTGAATAGGAATAAAACAAATAACTGCTTTGAAAAAATTAATGAGAAAAAAACAAACATTTACATTGCTTCCCCTTAACAAACTATACCATTGGCCAACCAAACAGTAGGAGAGGAGATGTTTTTCTTTATCCTAGAAAATAGATGAAGAATAATAGAATCCAAATGTCACCATTCTACAACCCTTAATGAATAAATGGATCTAGGCTTTAAGCAACAAATGGCTACTAATACCATAGAGATACAGTAAACATCATGTGCCTTCTGCTAAGAGAATACAAATATCATCTACGAACTAGTCTTTTTAAAAACCCTTTTACCTGAACCTGATCAAATCAACTAGTAATATAAAAAAATACAAATCAGGCATGTACTGGGGACATCGAGGCAGGATCATCAGTTCAAGGTTATCCTCAGCTATTTAGAGAGTTGGTAGCCAACCTGGGCTACAAGAGACCCTTTCTTAAAACAACAACAACAAAAAAATAGTATATTAGCTGGCAAAATAGCTCAACAGGTAAAGGCACCTACCATGTAAGTGTGGTGACCTGAGCTTGACCCCCAGAAGCCACAAAGTTGTCCCCTGACCTCTACAAGTGCCATGTAGCATGTATGCTCACACACATGCATCATGTACACACACAATAATAATTTTTTTTTTTTTTTGGTTTTTTGAGACAGGGTTTCTCTGTGTAGCCCTGGCTGTCCTGGAACTACCCTCTGTAGACCAGGCTGGCCTCGAACTCAGAAATCCGCCTGCCTCTGCCTCCCAAGTGCTGGGATTAAAGGCGTGTGCCACCACTGCCTGGCTAATAATAAAAATTTAAAAATATTTAAAGAAAATACAGTACAGAGAACATGGTAATCTAGATAACAGAGACATAATCAACTATATCCAGACTTGGAGACTGTATAGGTCAAGCTGCCCAGTTTCTTCAGCAAATAAGTTGCAAGAGAGAAAAAAGGCAGAAAAGGATTGGGAGTGTGGGTCAATGCTATGGAGTTTACCTAGAGTACAGGGGACACTGGGTTCTATCCCCTGCAGTGTGTTTAAAGAAAAAGAAAGGCCAGGGTGGTGGTGCACATTTTTGATCCCAGCACTTGGGAAACAAAGGCGGGTGGATCTCTGTTAGTTCTAGGCCAGCCTGGTCTACATGACGAGTTTTAGGACAACGAAGGCTACACAGAGAAACCCTGCCTCAAAAACAGAGGTGGGGGTTAGGAGAAGAAAGAAGAAAACCTATTAGCCAGTTGGGTAAGTGTAGGGGCAAGTGCAGTCAGAAGGCTAGGGCAGGGGGCACTGTTTTGTTTTTTTAATGATTTATTTATTTTTATTTTATGTGCATTGGTGTTTTGCCTGCATCTGTGTCTGGGTGAGGATATTGGCTCCCCTGGAACTAGAGTTACAGACAGATGTGAGCTGCCATGTGGGTATTGGGAATTGAACCTAGGTCCTCCGGAAGAACAGCCAGTGCTCTTAACCACTGTACTATCTCTCCAGTCCCTTGATTTTTTAAAAAATATTTTAATTTAAAATTAGGTCTAGTTTGGAGACATGACTCAGCAGTTAAGAGTAGATCTTGCAGAGGAGCAAAGTTTGGTTCCCAGTACCCGTGTAGTTTACAATTGCATGTAATTCCAGTTCCAGGGGTCTGATCCCCTCTCCTGTCTCTGTGAGCACAAGACACACACGGTACAGATTCATACATTCAGACACTCACACATACACATAAAAATTTAGAAAACAAATCTTTTTAAAAATTAGATCCATATGCACTAGTATTGGAAGATGTCCAAATTCTGTAGTTTTTTTTTTTTTTAAAATCAGAACAGTATGTTCAGTATGCTCAAAATTTTATTTAATAAAATAAATAAAACTATACATACTGGGATTATGTAAAGAGACGTCATATAAATATGCAGCAGTCCACAGAGCTATTCTCAGGGCTGCCATTACAGAGGAGTTCTCCTTCAAAGTATAACTTGCCTGTTTGAAATCGAATGGGCATGTTTTACTTTTGTAATTAGCAAAAATGCTCAAGGAAAGACGGAGGGAAATGAGAGAGGGGGAGAATAGGAGGAAAAGAAAATTTCAGAGCTCTTAAGAACCCTTCAGATTATGACTGAGGCATTCTTCTGACTTAATCACAATTAAACAATGAGCAACACTAGGCTTTGGTAAAGAGTAGGAACCACTTCCTCTCAGAGTATTTTGTATGTATGTTAAAATCCATACTTTGGACTAGCTAGCCCACTATGGTTACCCGTAAAATTTACAGCCTCAGCTGGGGATTGTTGTTCTGTGAAAGGTGCTTATCCAGGTGCATGGCCAGGGCCTCAAACTCGGCACTACAAGTAGTCTAAAAGCATGAAAATTCACACACCTTCAGGCATGGATTCCTGATGGGGTCTGGTCAGGGAGCCAGTACTTAAAAAACAAGCCACTACTTCAAGTTTTAGCAACTTTCTTCTCTTTAACTTTGATGCTTTGAAGTAGGCAACGCCCTTATCTTTCTGTTTATCCTATATGCCAGTGGCTCTCAAGAGTATGGTCCCCAAACCACCATAAACAAACTTTTAGGCCCCATCCAGACCTACCAAGTAGGAATCTCTCTGGGCAGGATGCAGCAGTTTTCTGATAAGGTCTCTAGCAGGATTGCCAGATAAAATACAGAGCACTCAGTTAAGTTTGAAGTTCAGATTAATGATGTATGAATTTTTACCAAAAATATTTGTAGCACTTGGGACATACTTATATTCAAATTTAATAGAATATTCTGGCTTTTGGAGGATGGGTGGGCGTTGGTTGTTTTTCTCACTCTGGAAGCTTCCCTTCCAGGATGTTTGCTTGAGAAAGACTAGGGTAGAGGTAAGGCAGGAGGCTTGCATTCTGAATGACGTGAGTGCGCTGTTTTTTAAATTCCACAAAAGTGATTGTCATCTCCGCAAGACAGACAAGACTCATGACAAGGAAGCAGAGATATGGGGACAGAGCCAGTCAGCCTCAGGGCCTAAGGTAAAGTTTAGGAGCAGAAGGGACCTGGATTTTACCAGAAAATTCTACAGCTCCAGAGCTCATGAAGCTCTTCCTTCATGCCAAGATGACTGCGGCTGAGCTTGGAGAAAGGGCTAGAGTAGGCATTGGGGTTAGGGAGTGAGGCACCTGAAAAAGGACGAAATAGCTTTTAAATTTTTGTGTGTTTGTTTACTCATTTGTTTCAGACAGGGTTCATATGTAACCCAAACTGACTTTGAACTCATTATGTAGGCCAGGCTAGCCTTGAAACTGTAATCCTCCTTTTCTATGTCCCAAGTGTACATCAGCATATTTGTTAGGAGAAAAGAAACACTTTTTAATGGATTGAGAAGAACATGGCTTCTTCATATTCATAAGACAGGAAAAAGGCCGAGTTGGATGGAAAAGGTTAATTTGTGCTCACATTAGGCTGATGGTCACTAAGTCTATAGGTAAAAATTGGAGAAGAGATACTCCCTTAGACGGCAAGGGGGCTCCTGGGCAATCCTGTCCCTGTCTAAGGCAGTAGTTCCCAATCAGGGGAGATTTTAACCCTTGGCAATGTTTGGAGACATTTTTGGTTGTCAAAACATGGTGTGGGCATCTTAGAGACATCCTGAGACACTCTTTAACTCCACTCACAGCCCTAGATAGCTCCCTCTACAAAGAATTATCCAGTTGCAAATGTCAACTTCCAAGTCTCTGAAACAACTCTAAAGCACGTTAATGAGGAGAATGAGCTGCCTTCTTCCCCACTGCCTCCTCTCTCACCACAAGACCAGGACTCTCCTCTCCTATGAGGATAAGCTATGTATGCACATTCTTGTAACTCAGAAGGGAGATAATGTAAGTGTCAGGATTCTAATCTGTAAAATGTGGGTAAAAATACTTTGCTCATACGGTTGTTGCAGAGACTAAATGAGTAACTTAATAGTTTAAATTCAGATGTTGATTGAGCACCTACACTATGTGCCAAGTATTCAGAGCCCACACACAGTCTTTGTTAGTGGGGAAGAGTTGGAGTGACTTAATCACTCATACTCTTCCTCTCCCTTATTAAACAGACACCTAATCCCTTGCTTCCTTCCCAGAGAACTAGAGGGAGAACTCAATACTTTGTTTAGAAGAACTACCTGAACTTGCTCTATCAGTCTGTGCTGATTTGCTAATGTCTTCCATCTTTAGTTCCAAACACAACACCAGAGCTAACGTACCATATTTATCTATTTCACATATTGACAGCTTCATATGTGTCCATAATGAGAAGTCATTGCATACCTGTCATTTTCACCCTCATGACTCTCATCCTCCTCCCTCCCATGCTGAAACCCCTGTCTTCTTCCCAACAAATCTCCCAAACATTTCTCTGATTAAAAAAAAAAAAAAACTTAAAAATTAGGTCTAGGCTAGGCTGGACAGATGGCTCAGCAGTCAAGAGCACTGGCTGCTTTTGCAGAGGACCAGACTTTGGTCGCCCACCCAAACCATGCCTTGTGGAGGAGGGGAGCCAGCCACCAGCACATTGTTCTTAATCATCAAAAGAAGCTCAGGCCTGGGGGTGTGGCTCTGTAACAGAGCTCACAGCCCTGGTTTGTGTTTTGTTTTTGCAAACAGTGTGCCCTCCAGAACTCTCTTAACAAAGCACCCCCTCCCTCTCTCTCCTTTCCTTCTTTATTAACAAGCCCTGGGAAGTTTTAGCAAGGGCAAATTAACATTTTTGCATGGTTTACCTTTTACAAATTTGTTCTGGCATGCTTGTAGTATCAGAACTGCCTAGAAAAAGAAAAGTGGTCATTTTCCTCACCTGCAACTGCCATTCCCACTTCCTTACAGTGGCTCCACATTCTTTAGTGGAGAGAGCAGATTTGCACTGATTCTATGCAAATTGTTGCAGCAGCTGCACTGTCAAGTTCCCGAGGTTGCTCAATGATAACTTAAAATGTTAGCCATCATATGATCACAGAGGATGGTCATATAATAAATCAGACTTGATTTATCACCAGAATTTATAATACCACACCTAGGTCTGGGGACACATCCATGACGTTAATATAGTCAGTTTTCAGCCTGACCTGATTAGTAGCAGACCAGAAGAGCCAGGATGTCTGCAGTCAGTATTTCAAATGAGTTAAGCCTTTCTACCCTTGAGGCTTCTGTCTACTGTCACATGTGAAGTGGCCCCTCCCCCTTTAATGGCCCTAACCTCTTTAGCAGCCTGGATTTCCCTGGCCCACCCTCCCACAAACTTCTTTTCTGAAGCCCTTCATTGTCATTCACAGTCCTTACCATGAATTCAATATGTTCATTACTCAGTTCCAAACAAGGCAATTTACAGAAGAAAGTCAAGTTGCCAAAAATGCAAAATTCTGTTCTACTAAGGAAATACAAATAAAACATTAATGTGATCCTTCTCAAAAAATTAATGAAAATTACAATATCCGGTACCGGTGAAGATTCATGGAAATAGGCACTTTTGTACACTATTGATAGAAATGCGAGCTTCTGTAACCTTTTAGAAAAATCATCTGGTAATATTTAATATTCGATAGTTTAAAATACATACACATATCCCTTATATACTAAGACAATTCTCCCAGAGCACCTTAAGCGCGCATGTGCAAATATGTTTGTGGCCACAGGAAACTGAAGGTGAATAATAATATGCTATAAATTAAGGAATATGATTAATTAAGCCTGCATTACTGAGGAAATGCCCAAATTAATAATACATTATTTATAATTTGTTTCAAATTTTGCCGGTGGTAATGTTGCTACAGTAAATATCCTTTCTCTTGATGATTTTATTTTTAAATTGGTGTCTTCACCTAGAATACAGTAGAAAACTGTTAGAGAGCTAGGTAGATTATGTGTTGCAGATGTGGTTCAGTTGACAGACTGCTTGCCTAGCATGCAGGCAAGCCATGGATTTGATCCCCAGCACTGTATTACTAGTGACGGTGGTGTACAGCACTCAGGAGGCAAAGGGAGCAGGAGCAGGAGTTCAAAGTCATCCTTGGCTTCATAGTGAGTTTGAAGTCAGCATGGGTCACATGAGACCCTGTCTCAAAAACCAGAAACAACAAACAGAGGCTGGAGACATGGGTCCGTGGGTAAGAGGGCCTGCTACAGAGTCCTAAGGCCTGGGATTTGGATCCCAGCACCCATATAACTAACTAGCCAGGCATAGCTCAGAGGCAGCCAGAGACAGGAACATTGCTGGGCTTGCTGGGCTGACTAGATTCCAGCCTAGGTGACAAACTGTGAGGCCTAGGTTCAAGGAGAGACCCTACCTCAAAGAAATATGAATAAATCTAGGCTAGGTATAGTAGCTCATGCAGGCAGATATCTGTGAGTTCCAGGCCAACTAGAGCTAGGCTACATAGCAATACTCTATCGTCAAATAATAAATAAATAAATAAATAAATAAATAAATAAATAAATAAATATCTTCTTAAATAAAGGCTTTATTATAGAGAAATACATGTCAAGGCACATTACAATGTATCTTCATAAAACAAAAAACAAAGACATAAAAAAAGTCTTGAAGTGACTCAAAGACAAAAAACACATCACTTACAGAAAGCCCTAGTCTGAATGAGACTACATTTCTCATTTGAAGCCATGCAAGACAAAACAAAGTCGAACGTTTATCAAATGCTGAAGCAATTGAACTGTTATAATATAGCAGAACACACGATGGACTTAGAGCTGTGCCCAAATGTGGGAAACTGCACCCTCAAAAAATGATAAGGGCAGGTGAAAAGAACTGAGAACAGGCTACAAGAGCTTCCATGGCCAAACTAGAACAATCTAAGCAAGAAAATGAAGAGGTGTTAAATTATAACCCAAACTATAAACTACATACCCATGAGTCCATGCTGATATACATAAGTGACTGTTACACTGAACAAACAAATGGTACACAAACCAATACATTCATACACACAGGCATGAGGGAGAAGAGACAAATGGCCTATTCTAATGGCATCTATAGACACTCTTCCCTCAAAGAAGTGAAGCATAACTCTATTCTTTCACTTCGGGCATACATACTGACTTCCAAAAGTCTAGTATAGAAAGGGGGCAAGAGTAACTTTATTGTTAAGACAATAAAGTCTGACAAACACTACCTCGGCCAGGTTATAAAGATCAGCAGTGACAGTGGTGGGCCATTTTGGAAGTCAATATCTGTGACACAACATGGTGAAAATTTATCTACTTCTGTAGTCTTCCCCAAGTCTATAACTCAGTTTAATCGTGACAATTATATGGCACAGATTCTATTATTTTACAAAACTGACAAGTAGTCACCAAAACCATCAAGGTTTTAAAAATAAGTGAGTGAAAAACAGTCAGAATCCAGAGGAATCAAGGAAGCAGGATGACTAAATGCAATGTGATGTTCTGGACAGGATCCGGGAACAGATAGAAAACAACAGATAAGAACAACTAAGGGACCCTAAGGGCTAAGGAGATGGCTCTGTCTGCAAAAGAGGTAGTGACACAGCATGAGAACATGAGTTCAAATCACCCCTGTAAGAGGCCAGTCCATACATGACGATAGTCCCGGTGCTGTACGTGCTGGAAACAGAGTTGCTGGGGCCTGGGGGCCGCTGGCCTAGCTCTAGGTTCTGTGAGTCTGTCTAAGGGAATGAGGTGGAGAGTGAGCATGACATCTGACAACCACGTCTGGAAAACGTTGTCCTCTTACCTCCACTTCTATTCTGTGCTTTACACGCACCCTCACAATACCACCCCACCATTGCCACGTACACGCAACAATAACGCATTTTAAGTTCAAATTTTAAAATACCATAAATAGGCTACATATAGCAACTCATGCCTGGAATCCCAGAACTTGGGAGGCAGATGCAGAAGGATCTCAAGTTTAAGGCCAGCCTGTGTTTCATAGTAAGACCCTGCATATATAGTTATATAGTTATAGCTATAAACATATATATATATAAAACTAAAAATCCACAGGAAAAAATAAGGAAATAGAAAGAGAGAAACATTAGAAACAAACAGGAAAAAAGTAGTAAAATGTCAGACTCTAGGCTTAAGATTGTGAGTTTGTGTTCTTCAAAGATGTACATTAAAGTCCTCAACCTCAGAACCTGTAAGTAACCTTTAGTAGCAATAGAGTCAATGCACAATGAAGCCATTAGGGCTGGAGAAAACGCTCTGCGATTAAAGAGCACTGGCTGCTCTTGCAGAGGACCCAGGTTCAGTTCCCAGCACCCACATGATGCTTCACAACAATCTTTAACTCCAGTTCCAGGAGATTTGAGACCCTCTTCTGACTTCCATGACACCAGGCCCGCATGAGATGTATATACACAGGTACATGTGTATGCAGGTAAAACATCCACACACATAAATTAAAAAAAAAAAAATAAAGCCATTAGGGTGAGTCCTAAATCTAAAAAAGCCGATTTCCTCCTAAGAAATTGGAAGGTGGAAATCTGAAGAAATGTACAGAGACAGAGAATGGCACGTGGAGACTGATGCAGAGGAAAGAGGGCCCTGTGAAGACAGGACAGAGATTGGAATTAAGCTGCTGCAAGCTATAGGCCACCCGGGCCACCCCACCAAAGCCATCATGGTGAATCTTAAATCTAAGCTGGACCAGGCAAAGAAAACTCCAGAGGTTCTGCCAACAACTCTCCACTCCAGAACTTTCTATGGCTCTAATCACAGTAATCTTAGGGACACTAATATAACTTTATGCCTAAAATGTAAATGGCCCAGTTAAAATACAGAGATCGGTAGACTGACTTAAAAAAAAAATCACAAACCAAATCATTCACAGGAAAGTCACATAAAATGTAATACAGCAGCTGGGCAGTGATGGCGCACGCCTTTAATCCCAGCACTTGGGAGGCAGAGACAGGCGGATTTCTGAGTTCAAGGCCAGCCTGGTCTACAGAGTGAGTTCCAGGACAGCCAGGGCTATACAGAGAAACCCTGTCTCGAAAAACCAAAACAAATGTAATACAGCTAGCTTGGGGGAAAAAGGTAGGCAAAAAGCTGTATCCCACAGAGAAGTGTGGGTTAACTTGATGTATCAAAACCTAGTGTATATCCACTACAGTATTGTCAGCTGGGGAAATCAAGTTGCAGGGTACTTTACATGTGTGTGTAAATAAACAGCCTCGGGCTGGAGAGATGGCTCAGCGGTTAACAGCACTGACTGCTCTTCCAGAGGTCCTGAGTTCAATTCCCAGCACCCACACAGTGGCTCACAACTGTCTGTAATGGGAACTGATGCCCTCTTCTGGTGTGTCTGAAGACAGCAACAGTGTGCTCATATACATTAAATAAAAAATATTTTAAAATAAATAGCCTCATTTTTATAAGAAAATATTCATTATTAGGGCTGGAGAGCTGGCTCAGCACTTAAGAGCACTTGGCTGCTTTTGCAGATCATCAGGTCCAGTTCTCAGTACTAGTTGCCTGTCCCTCCAGCAGGAAAGCCACACCTTAGGCCTCTGTGGCTACCTACACTCACATACACAGACTCCCACACAGGCACATAAATAATAATAAAGCAAATCTTAAAAAATAGAAAATATCGACTATCAACATCACATACTTTCTACATACGCATACACACACTCAAATACTATGTAAAAGGCCACATATATTGGTCCCTCAATGTTCCAAGTGGACAGTAGGAGGCTGTCAAAGGGGAGACATTGTGATGATGATGACAATTATGATAATTAATACTTTGCAAACAGGAGCACACTAGCCAATTTTTTTGAGGCAAGGACTTATGTAAAGCAGGCTGCCTGGAGCTTGTAGCAATCCTCTTGCCCTTGCTTGCTCCTGGGTGCTGGAATTGCAGGCATGTGCCCCCATGATGGGCAGATTTTAATAATCTTATGAATTTCTAGTGGCTTAATCAGGACAAATAAGTATAAGCACTCAGAGATAGGGGATGGTGTTTCTCAAGCTGTTGCTTTGATCAACTTTCTGTTCTTATAAAGATATTTTAAATTGTTAGTGAGGAGTTAAAAGTAGGTATAAAAATATCAGTGGTCCTGTAGACTTCCTTCTTGGAGATGCTTACCTAATTAGGCACCATGGTTATTTGCATATTTTCCCACTTTCCTCGGTGGTTGTCTCTTTTTTTTTAACACTTCGGGAGATCTTTTACATATTATCCGTCTTTTATCTGTCTTGTATCTTTGCATTACTTTGCTTGTTACGATGAGAATATACTAGCTTTTAAATCTGAAATACAATTGAAATTAACAACAACATTAACGACAAACTGAACAGAAAAACCCATCTTTTTTCACCAAGGAGCTTTTGTTCCTTTCTCTACTTCAGTAATAGTGTCATCACTTGTACGAGAGACCTGTCACGCCAGGTCACTCCTGTAATCTTCCACCCTTCTTAGTTAGTCACCAAATCCAGATTCTAGTTATAAATATCCCTATCTTCTTCTAATTAATCATAAGTCCTATCCTAAATCTCTTCTAAAATCCCTTCCCTTCTCCACCGCCCTTGCCAATAAGGCGTCTGTCAGTTTGGAGTTTTGTCATCTTAGTGTAATCCCCTGGTACCCCTCCACCTATTCTCTTTCAATAATGCACTCAGCATTAGCTTTCTAAAAGGTGTCAGTGTATATTGTGGCATAGCAATTCACATATTATTATTACTTTAATAGTTACACTTTAATGTTAATATAAATAAAACATATTCCAAGTTCATGACTCCAAAGACAAGACATCAAACTGAACGGGAGATACAGTAAGTGAAGTTGGGGAAGCAGCACTTTACAGTGTAGGATACAAACTGTCTGAGTCTTTAAAATGGCATTCCTACCCTACCTTTCCACTGTCACCTTAAGGAATGTGCCCTTTTAGAGAAAGTCTTCAGACTGCTCCCAAACATCCCATATTCCTTCTTCCTTCTCTGCCCTTTGTCCTCATGTTGTTCTCTCTAACTTCTGCCTACTAAACATCTCCTTATGCTTTACTGTTAGTTCAGTTGAAAACCAAGCCTGGTGACACAGACCTTTTATCCTAGTTACCTAGGAAGCAGAGGCAGGAGGATCACAAGTTAGAAATCTACCTGGGGAACTTAGTGACACCCTGTCTTAAAACTTTTTTTTTTTTCCCGAGACAGGGCTTCTCTGTATAGCCCTGGCTGTCCTGGAACTCACTCTGTAGACCAGGCTGGCCTCGAACTCAGAAATCCTCCTGTCTCTGCCTCCCAAGTGCTGGGATTAAAGGCGTGCGCCACCACTGCCCGGCCTCTTAAAACTTTTTTTTAAGGCTTTTTTTTTTTTTTTAAAGATTTATTTATTGATTTTATGTATGAATACACTGTTGTTGTCTTTAGACATACCAGAAGAGGGCATCAGATTCCATTACAGATGGTTGTGAGCCACCATGTGGTTGCTGGGATTTGAACTCAGGACCTCTGGAAGAGCAGTCGGTGCTCTTAACCGCTGAGCCATCTCTCCAGCCCTTAAGGCTTTTTTTTTAAGCTTAGTGGTAGGGTGCTTGCCCAGATGCATGAGACCTCAGGTTTGATCCCTAGAACTACTCTCTCCTACCAAAAAAATTTAGCTCAAATATTTCTCCACTGAGGAATTTTCTTCGGACTCTCTCCAGCTCACATACTGTTTCACCATAGCATACTTTATAACATGGTTATTATTTATTTACATGTGCTCCCCACAAGGACTACTTCTTAATTAACTTTTATCCTAAAGACTTACAAGGTACGTGGCATAAATGATTTATTTCCACCTTGCAGCTTACCATGACATTTCAGTCAATGATAAATACACTGTACTTCCGGCCTACGGAGTAGGCTGTCTGCAGTGTGGGTCTGTGGAAGAACACAATGTTAACATAATAATGGAACCACCTCAAGAACTGCTTCTCAGATTGCATTCCTATTGTTAATTGTCACATGAGTATACTCTCAAAATTTAAACTGAGTGAAAGGATCACATCTAGAATGTTCCCTAAAGGCTGTGTTGCATGTTATTATATGTTCCTGTATTGGCTAGTTTTGTGTGTCAACTTGACACAAGCTGGAGTTATCACAGAGAAAGGAGTTTCAGTTGAGAAAATGCCTCCATGAGATCCAGCTGTAAGGCATTTTCTCAATTAGTGATCAAGGCGGGAGGGCCCCTTGTGGGTGGTGCCATCTGTGGCTGGTAGTCTTGGGCTCTATAAGAAAGCAGGCTGAGCAAGCCAGGAGAAGCAAGCAAGCAAGCCAGTAAGCAGCATCCCTCCATGGCCTCTGCATCATCAGCTCCTGCTCCTTGACCTGCTTGAGTTCCAGTCCTGACTTCCTTTGGTGATGAACAGCAATTGAAGTGTAAGCTCAATAAACCCTTTCCTCGCCAACTTGCATCTTGGTCATGATGTTTGTGCAGGAATAGAAACCCTGACTAAGACACTTCCTTTCTTGTAGATATTACTCTTGGCCACCTGGAAAGGGGTATAGAGCCCTTCATTAATGTTTTAAGTATAGAAATAGAGCTGGCTAGAAAGGTCTGGTTTATTTCATTAGCATGATCTCTCTCTCTCTTTTTATTTTGTTTTGATGCAGGGTCTCATATAGGCTAGGCTAGCCTTGAACGCCCCATGTAGGTAAGTGAGGGTGGCCCTGAACACCTGATGTTAGGAAGCAGACAGCTTTCTCATAACTGTAGAGCCCAGCTATTCTAAAGGTCAACCACAAATGTGTCACACAAAATCTACCTTAAAGCTCAGAGGCTAGTGAGATGGCTCAATGAACAAAGGTGATTGCTCTACAAGCCCTGGGACCTCAGCTTCACCCCCAGAACCCACATAAAGCTGGACAGTGAAAACCAACTCCACACAGCTGTCCTCTCACTTCTGAAAGTGTATCTGGCATGCGCACTCCCACCACCACCACCAAGTGGTGCTACCACTACCACTGCCACTACCGCTACCACTCAGCAGCTCCATAGAAACTGGGCATGGTATACACACCTCTAATCCCAGCTCTTGGAGATACAGACAGGAAGATCACAAGTTCAAGGTCATCCCTGACTACACAGTGAGTCAGCCTGAGATGCATGAGACTCTGTCTCAAAAAAAAAAAAAAGCAAAATTCAGTGAGGATTAACTGCAAGTAAGCATGAAGTTTCTTTCGGGGATTATGAAATTTTTGGAATGTGACGGTGATGATGCCTGTGCACATACTGAAGTACATTCAATTACATATGTCAATTGTATGGATTAGATGGTATATAGATTGTATATCAAAAATCTAATGCATAAAGGAGGGAAATCAATATTGACAGATAATTGACAGAATGGCAGAAAATATTCACAAAATTGCCTATTTCATAATTGTCTAGTTTCCAGAATACATGTATAAAGAACACCTACAAATCACCAACAAAAATATTTACAAATTTTAAATTATATATGTGTGTGTAAATGCGTTCACCTGAAAGTGTTTGCCCATAGAGGCCAGAGGCATCAGACCCACTGGAACTAGAGTAACAGGCAGCTGTAAGGTGTTTAATGTGAGTGCTGGGAACCGAACTCGGGTCCTCCGCAAGAGCTCTAAATCCCTGAGCCATCTCTCTGGCTTCAGAAAAAGATTTTTTAAAAGCAATATGGCCCCAGTGAGATGACTCAACAGATAAAGGCATTTGCCACCAATCTGATGGCCTAAGTTCTGTCCTTGGAACCCACATGGTAGGTGGAAACAGAGAACCAACTCCTGTAAATTGTCTCTTAACCTCTACACGTGTTACACACACACACACACACACACACACACATTAAATAAATGAAAAATTTTAGTTAAAAATAAAATACAGAGCAATTTCTTAATAACAATGAGGGAAAAAAAGTAATTTAAAAAGTATAGCCAGGCCTGCTTGCTCAAGCTTGGAACCCCTGCTACTCAGGAGGCTGAGGCAAGGTCAAGGCCTGCTTTGATTACCAGAGCAAATTTAAAACCGGGCTGCAATAGGAGTAAAACACTGTCTTAAAATAAAAACTAAAATTATCTGAGGATATAGATCAATGATAAAGTGCTTGCTTAGCACACATAAGACCCTAGATCCAATCCCCAGTAACACACAAAATATTAGCATATAGCACCTGGGAGATGGCTTACCAAGCAAATGCTCTTGCCATTAAGGCTGAAGACCTGAAGTCAATCCCTGGAACCCATATAGTGGAAGGAGAGAAAAGATTCCCACAAGTTGTGGGACAAACTGTCCTCTGACCTCTACATACATGTTCCTGCATGTGTACACACACACACACACACACACACACACACACACACACACATACACACACGATAGATAGATAGATAGATAGATAGATAGATAGATAGATAGATACAAATAGATGTAACATTTTAAAATATTAGCATATAATTATATAAAATAATGGACTTCACTATGACATTATCATATATACATATAATGCAATTTGATCATATTCACTCTGAGGACAACTCTAGATCCCATATGTGAGAGAAAGTATATGATATTTATTTTTTAAATTTGGCTTATTTTATTTAACATGATGATACAACCAATTTTCTAAAAATAACAACTTTTCTTTGTAAAATAATAATAATAATTTGGTGAGATGGCTAAGTGGCCAAGAGCACTTACTACTTTTGAAGAGGATTTGGCTTCAGTTCCCTGCACCTGCATCCACAACTGCCTATAACTCCAGTTCTGGAACATCCAAAGCCTTCTTCTGGACTATGTGGTGCACAGACATACCTATAAGCAAAACACTTATACACATAAAATCAAAATATTTGAAAGGATTTCTTTTTTTATTTTATGTATGAACATGTCTCACCTGCATGCATGTCTGTGCAGCATGGAACACAGTCTCCACAGAGACCAGAAGAAAGTATTGGATTCTCCAGAACTGGAGTAATGGATGGTTATGAGTTGCCATGTCAGTGCTGGGAATCAAACCCTCTGCAAGAGCAGTCAGTGCTCTTAACTACTGAGCCATTTCTCTAGCTCCCCTAAACATGTTTAAATTAATTTAGTGTGGGGGTGTGGGTGTGGGTATGTGTGTGAGTGTGTTTGTGTGTGTGCCCATGTTCACAAGTGTATATGCATATAGAAACTAAAGGTAGTCTTCAGCTTATCATTCCTCATGGCCATTCATCTTGGGTTTGTTTTGTGTGTGTGTGTGTGTGTGTGTGTCTGTGTCTGTGTGTGTGAGACAGAGCCTCTCACTAGAACCTGAGGCTTGTGATTAGATTAGGCTGTCTGGACAGTGAGCCTCGAGGATCCTCCTGTCTCTTCCTTTCCAGCACTGAGACTACAAGCCTGTGCCATTATCCCAATTTTTTTAAACATGGGTGCTGGGGATGGAACGCAGGTACTCATGCTTGTGTAGCAAGCACCTTACCAACCCAGCCATTTCCCAGTCCCTTGCTTTTCTTTCTAGCTGAATAAATTAAAACTTCACTGTATATGAGCACCACATTTTTTATCCATTCATTTGTTAAGTGTGTACCTAGGTTGATTTCATATATTGGCTATTGTGATTAATGATCCAATAAACACAAATGTGAAAGTAATTCTGTTGTGCACTGACTCAGGTTCCTTTGGGTGTATACTCAGCAGTGCTACAGTAGACAATGTGGTAGTTCCATCTGGAAATTGAGAACCTCCATTCTCATTTGCATAGTGGTTAGAGTAATTCATATTCCTATCCACAGTGCAGGTAGAGTCCATTTTCTCTGCATCATCTCCAGCGTGTGTTTTTCTGATTGGGGTGAGATAAACCTCGATGTAGTTTTGTTATACATTTCTCTGGAAGCTAGATATGTTGAACACATTTCCCTGTATTTTTGGCTATTTTACTCTTTTATTTAAAAAGTTATTCTGCCTGTTTGTTGATGGGATGATTTGGTTGGATTTTTGGTGTTTAAATTTTTAGAGTTCAATAAAGATTCTAGAGTTTTATTCTGTCAGATGTGTAGCTTGCAAAGATTTCCTCCTATTTAGTTGGCTATCTCTTCACTCTGCTAATTGCTTCCTTTGTTGTACAGAAGCCTTTATCATGCAATCCCATTCTGGCAATTCTTACTAATATTTCCTGAGCTATCAGACTCTTATTCAGAAAGTCGCTGACTACACTTAGATCTTGAGTGTTTCCCGTATGTTTTCTTCCAGAAGCTTAAAATCATTAGATATAGTTAGGAATTTCAAATTTTGAATTATTTTATTTTTCTATGTGTGTTTTGCCTTGATGCATGTCTGTGCACTATGTGCATACCTGGCGCTCATGGAAGCCAGGAGATGGTATCAGATCCCTGAAATTGGAGTTGCAGTTGGTTGTGAGCCACCATGTGGGTGCTGAGAATTGAACTCAGGTCTTCTGAAAGAGCAGCTAGTTCTCTCTCTCTCTCTCTCTCTCTCTCTCTCTTTTTTTTTTTTTTTTTTTTTTTGGTTTTTCGAGACAGGGTTTCTCTGTGTAGCCCTGGCTGTCCTGGAATTCACTCTGTAGACCAGGCTGGCCTCGAACTCAGAAATCCGCCTGCCTCTGCCTCCCGAGTGCTGGGATTAAAGGTGTGAACCACCACCACTGCCCGGCCAGCTAGTTCTCTTAACTACTTAGCTATCTGTCCAAAGCCAGGAATTTCAATTTTAAAAAGTATCACTTGGAAAAAAATTCAACTGGAAAATGTGATTAGGTGTTGTATATATTGTTTTTGTTGTTTTTAGTGGTGTGTCCCTTATGAGGAGTATAGATTGATATGTCCTTAAAAAAAGAACTTAATAAAGAAAAGAAATATCTTTTGTCTATGCATAAGTTCCAAGCTTTACATTAAAATATTTTATTTATTTTGAGTCGATTTTTGTACAAGCTAAAAAAAAATAGGAATCCAACTTCAATTTTCTACACCAAATCAGCTTTTAAAGGCATTCCCCCCCCCACTTTGGAAAAGATATAAAAACAGTCAAGAAATACATGAAGAGATGCTTAACACATCTAGCCATTAAGAAAATGTAAATATGGGGGCTGGAGAGATGGCTCAGTGGTTAAGAGCACTGACTGCTCTTCCAGAAGTCCTGAGTTCAATTCCCAGCAACCACATGGTGGCTTACAACCATCTGTAATGGGATCTGATGTCCTCATCTGGTGTGTCTGAAGACAGCAACAGTGTACTCGTGTGTGTGTGTGTGTGTGTGTGTGTGTAATAAATCTTTAAAAAAAAGAAAATGTAAATCCAAGGCACAATTATAGACTCCTCATGTTGCCTAGGGAAGCTATGAGCAGACACATGCTAAGTCAGAATACAGAGAAATGGAAGGCCTGTAAGTTGCTGGTGGACTGTAAAATGGTACAGCTGCCTGGGGAAAGACTTCAGCAGTTCCTCAACAAGTTACTCCTAGAATTATCAAAAGACCCAGCAATTCCATTTTATACGTATAAACAAAAGTATTAAAGACGTGTATTCAAAGGAAACTTTGATCAAATATGCTCAGAGGCAATATTCACAATAGCTGAGAGGTGGAGAGCACTCAGATGTCCATCGGTGGATGAGTGGACAAACAGTAACATGCTGTTCATCACGACTGGTTGATGTGCACTGGGACACGGGTGGACTTTGAAACCACTGTTCTAACAGAAAGAAGCAAAACAGAACAGGCCATGTGCTGCCTGATTCTATTTATACAAAATACCTAGAATAGGTAAATCCATAGAAACGAAAAAACAGATGAGTGGTTGCTAGGGTCCAAGGGCAGGGTGAAATGAGGAATGATACAAAGTTTCTATTTGGGATGATAAAAATGTTCTAGAACTAAACAGAGATAATGATTTCACAGCACTGAATGTATTTTTATGGTACTGGACTGTATCCTTTAAAACAGTTAAAATGATAAACTTTGTATTATGCATATTTCATCACAATAAAAAAGAAAAGTCTGACTTGAAAAAAGTTGTAAGAGCATTAGAAATGACCAACTGTATATAAAATGTTGGCTTACTTGTGCCAACAGTGTGGAAAATAACTACATGTGGGATCTAACTAATTGAGATAATACATTCAGCATGACTGTAATCCTATAAGAATGATTGACAGCTGGAAGCTGGGCATGGTAGTGCACACCTGTAATCCCAGCACTTGGGAGGCTGAGGCAACAGTTCAAGGCTAGGCAGAGGCTGGGGAGATGCCTTAGATGGAAAAGAATGCTTGCACTCCAAACTCCTGTCTCTGCTTCCTGTACCCAAAAAGTAGAGTAGTAGTTTCCAGAGCTTCGAGGAACTGGGAAGTAACTGTTGAATGACCGTACAAGTTCTGAAGTCATCTGCTCTACCACCTGAACTAATGAGGACTGACTATAAAGTTTACTAAGAATGATGAACAACTTCTAGTGCTAGGTAGTGAGCACCAGCTGTACCACAGAGAGCGTTTCAGTGCTACTGGCCTGGTCAAAGGACACGCTGCATTAGCATATCCTTACCAAAAGAGCCACAAATTTCTACAAATTGAAAAACTGGTCAATGTTACATTACCATAATTGAATAAATACCTATATATACTGACATGAAATTATTTCTAAATACTTTTTTTGTAATACGCAGGAGTGGTAGCATGTGCTGGTAATTCAGAAGTTGAGGCAAGAGGATTATGAGCTTCAGACCAACCTGGACTACTCAGTGAGGCTGCATCAAAAATGGACAGGGGCTTTTAACATGGTTCATCAGGTTGGAGCACTCACAGGAAGTCCAAGAACCTGAGTTTGCTCCCTAAAACCCATTGGGAGAGAACCATTTCCCAGGAACTGTTCTCTGATTGCTGCATACATGCCATAGCATATGAGCTTGTCCTCACCCCACACACACACAAATGCATGCAAACACACACAATCAATCAATCAATCAATATGGGAGAGATGGTTCCATGGTTAAGAGCACTTGTTACTCTTGCTGAGGACCCAGGTTCAAATCCAGCACCACATGCAGCTCACAACTGTCTCCAGTTCCAGGGGATCCAACACCTTCTTTGAACTCTGAAGGTACCAGGCATGCTCATGGGGCACAGGCATACATGAAAGCCAAACACTCATACATGGGGAAAAAACTATACATAGATATGGGATTTTTTTTTAGATCTTTTATTATTATTTTATGTGTATGAGTGTTCTGCCTTCATGCATCTGTCAACCACACATGCTGGTGCTTGAGAAGGTAGTGAGCCTCCATTTGAGTGCTGGGAATCAAATCCGGGTCCTTGCCAACAACAAGTGCTCTAAACCACTGAGCCACTTTCTAGCCTGATGGGATTGGTTTTGAGACAGGGTCTTACTGTGTAGCCCTGGCTGGTCTCGAACTGACTATATAGACCAGACTGGCTTTGAACTCACAGAGATCTGCCTGCCTCTGCTGGAATTAAAGGCCTGTGTCACCATGACTGGCCCATAAATAAATGTTTTTTAAACTAAATTTCTAAGTCTAAAGTCACACTTTACTTTGTTTTTCAATTATAACTAAATATCATGTCCTACCCCTCACTGCTGAGCTATTATTTGCTAACAATAAATTCGGGGAGAGGGGACATCATGGCCTTCCATTGTGTTCCCAGTGATGACTTCGCCTGGCTGAATTCATAGTCCCAGTTCAACGGTCTCATAAAGATGGCTCTGGTTAAATTAAATGTGTCATAAAACAAAACAAAGTCATGATTCTTGGAAAGGGACTGATAGGATTCAAGTAGGGCTATTGACAGGGGCAGGAGAGAGAGAAGGGGGAGGAGTGTAATCAGAATATACTGTGTACGTATATGAAATTGTCAAGGAACATTCGACAACTAAAACTGTAACATTTTCTACAGATAATTAATCTCAGCTCTCCTGTGACAGTAAAATTTTAGTAAGTGATTCATTTTCCAAGTTCTTAGATTCCTGTCGTACTCATTAGAGCACCAAGCAAAGCTGTTCACTAACCAGCTCCCTGCAAAACTATTATACACTCATATGGAGTAGCAAGAAAAAATAAATCCTAGAAACAGTTATCTATTTCTATGTTTTCAAACCTAGATGGATGGAATATAAAAATGTGAGCCCCCTTGGTAATTCCCATGGTAAGTGATGTCAGCAACGAGAAATCTCCTGTTGGGGGCATCAAACAAGCTGTGTGCGCTTTAGCCAGGAAGCAAACAGCAGTCTTTCTCCCTCCCCCCCCCCTTTTTTTCTTTTTCTTTTGTGGCAGGGTTTTCTCAAAGCCAATCCACCTGTCTTTGCTTCTCAAATGCTGGGATTACAGGCATGCCCACTCCAGTTGGATTCTTTTCTGTTTTTTTTCTGTTTCCTAAACTTTGTAACATAAATGTGATAACTATTACAAGTCAAAGTTATGTACAAGATGGTTGTTTTTAATGGTACATAACATAGCTGCTTTTTCCACTAGTCATAGAAATAAACATCTTTTAGGACACAAGAAAGTCTTCACATCATGCACTGAAGTATTCTCTAGACTGTGAAGAGACAGCATGAGCAGGAGCTTTGCCTTTGTCTCCTTGTATCCTTCCCTCTTGCCTACTTCCTGGTTTCATTCCACTCTGAACAATCTAAACCGATTTACTCGTGGTGATATCTAGAAGAATCTATCAGGAATTGTCTTTGTTGACTTGGATTCCACCCAGCATCCCATTTCTCTTTGATCTTGGCACTTCATCCCACACTATAGACATACTTAACTTCTTCCCTTTCAAAACTTAGCATGTGATTTCCACACCATCTCACTTCAAACTACTATTCTTTTTCCCTCCTTCCCCTCACAGTCAGATAGATGTCTGGAGTGACTAGTCTATAGCCACTCTCCTTTCCTATCATCTGTCCTTTCCCCTTTTCTTTGAGACACTTCACTGCAGTCTGGCTTCTGCTATAACGTTATCAAAGCTATAATAGAAGCCAGATGTGGTGGCAGATACAAACCTGTAATCTTAGCACTTCATATGCTAAGTTCTAGGTCGGGCTAGACCCTGTCTAAAAAATTCAGAGAGGGGGGAAGAAGGGGGGGAGGGAGACAGACTGACTTCCCAGGGGCTGAACTCACTGTCCCACATTTATACAGTCTAAGGCAACTGGTTGATCTTGCTTCCCCAAGTTCCGTCTCCTCATTCTCTCTTTGCTTTCCCAGTCAGAATGTCTGCGCTCTATTCTTACTCCTTGGGATTTACCAGGATTGTGCCCTGGTGTTCTTATCTTCTCCAAACACATGGAACAAAGTTCAACTGTCATCTAACACTGATGGATTGCAAAAGTTGAAATAATAGCCCCAAACTCTTGCTTAACTCCCAGACATTTCCAAATAACTGTTAAGCATCTTGACCTACAGGCTACAAAGGTGGCTTAAGTGCCATAGGTCAAAGATCAGATTTGTCTTCTCTCTAGCCACAATCCATTGGCTTTCTAATTTATATTCTTTTCTTTCCAGGCTAGATTCCCAAACTAAAACCATTTGGTTTTGGCTCGACCTCCCTTTCTTCCTAACCCTCTCCATGCAACAGATCAGCATACCATCCTAAATATTGTGTCCCATGTCATTCTGTCAAGCTTGGCCTATCCCCTGGTTGAAGCTCTTAGCTTGGACAACATCTGTTAACTAATAGCCCTACCCACCAATCTTCTTCCATTCCAGGCCAGTGCTACTTGTACAACTGCTTTCAAAATTATCTTTGATTCATTCATTACAAAACCAAACTAAGGCCGGGCGGTGGTGGCGCATGCCTTTAATCCCAGCACTTGGGAGGCAGAGACAGGCGGATTTCTGAGTTCGAGGCCATCCTGGTCTACCAAGTGAGTTCCAGGACAGCCAGAGCTACACAGAGAAACCCTGTCTCGAAAACATCAAAAAAAAAAAAAAAAAAAAAAAAAAAAAAAAAACAAACCAAACCCACGCTTCTGAATTCTGAGTGCCCGCTGGAGTACAGACTCCTTGGTTTAGCTTATTAGGATTCAGCTGTGTCTGTGAGCTTCAAGTGTAATGGCTCTCAGTCTCGGAGTAACAACTTCTCCAGTACTGACTAAGCTCACGTATGCCTCCCTGTCTTCACATACTGCATTCCCTCCTCTTAGAATTATCTCCTTATTTTTTCATTCATCCTTTAATATGGGCCTTTTTGGCAAACATTTTAGCTGTCATCAAGCAGTTTTGCTAAACAAATTATGTTCATTACCTTATTTGATCTTCAATCAATACTGTGAGGTAACTACTGTGGTGGCCATTTTACAAATGAAAACAGTAGTTAGAGGGTTAATTAAGTTTCCATGTAGTAAGTGGAAGAATTTTTAAATATATTTTCAAAGCGTGAACCTTTAACCAGTGTGCTACAGTTGATTACTCTGTTCTCTACATTCCTACAGCACTCTGTTCGCTCCCCTGCCTGGAGTTACACACTAGGATATAGTATCCCTTTCCCCCCCTTTTTTATGCTGCTAGGGATCAGAATCAGGGCTTTGTGTGTGCTAAACAAATACTCTTCCACTGAGTTACATTTGCAGCTGAGAATGTACTATTTCTATTTATATGATATCAACCCCCACTATACGACACATGGTAAAGAAACAAAGTCTTAGTAATATTTGTATCCTAATGCATTTAGTACATTATAGGTGTTTGATAAATGTTCATCATATCAATGAATTCTAGAACCTTTCTCAGCCAGTATCTGTTTGCTGCCTTGTCTTTTCCTCGGCCAGCTGGCTCCTTTCAATATATGCATTCAACTGTAAGCACTGAATGCTGACACAGCAAGTGAATTCATAGGGAGGGATGAGCAGAAGAACGGATCATGGTCTCTCCTTCCCTTAGAACCCTGCTTCTTGGATTAGCTTCCGGCACCAATCCTACTGACATCTCTTCAACCTATTCATGTCCACAAGCCCATCTTTAAAATTAGTGCTCTTTCAACCTTGCCCTTTTGTCTAGGTACTGCTTGCTTTGGCCATCAACCCTTCCTTTGCCAGTTTCCTCACGTGTGTGTATGACGCCCACCCAAGGGTGCCGGAGGCCTTCTGATCCCATGGAGCTGAAGTTGCAGACAGTTGTCAGCTACCATGTGAGTGCTAGGAACTGAACACAGGTCCTCTGAACAGCTCCTCTGGAAAAGAAGCCAGTGTTCTTAACCACCGAGCCATCTCTCCAGCCCCTTGCTTCTATTTTTAATTAAAATTAAACATCACTGAAGCTTCAGATCTACTTAATAGTAAAATGCTTGTCTAGCATGTGCAAGGCTCTAGGCTCAGTTCCCAGCACCACAAAAACATAATTGCTGCATGTGTGCTTATCTTTCTGGCTCCTCTTCCCTCGCTCCCTCCCCAGAGGTTACCAGTCTTTGGTATTTTTTTTATTTAAGTACATGTTCTGTATTTATACTTCACCTGTACTACATATCTCTAAAACAATACATGGTTATAGGTAATGTAGAAGGCTCCCAATGAATCATGAATCTTTGAACCCATATTTTTGGGTAGTCTAATTCCTTGCCAGTTCGGGACTTGCCCATGTGATTTGCTTTGGCCAATTAGATGTCTGCAAATGTGATATACGTTTAGGCTTTAAAAGCACTTGTACATTTAGGCTTGTGTTTTTAAAATGTTGCCATCGTATGAAAAGGTTCAAAGTTTCTGGAGAGGCGCCATGACTGAATGCTGGTCAACTGCCATACATACGAATGAGGTCATGTTAAATCATTCTGCTTCCATCAAGCCTCCATCCGACTGTGATGGCATGAGCAAGGCTAGGCAAGAGAACAGACGTGCTCAAATGATTCTATTCAAAACTATCTACAGAAGAAAAAAACCACTTAGCATAGTCTAAGTTATAAGTCATTTCTTTTCTGGCTGATTTTCACCGTACTTTCTAATATACTATAAAGTGGACTCTAAGTCACTCCATTCCAATAAAACTTCTCAGTAAGGTCACCAACTACTTGCTCATGTTTTCTTATTTATTTTTGTCAATAACTACTGAAAAGCCAAGTTCTCTACCTACCTTAGAACACTGTCCTCCCTTAGTTTCTTTTCTTTTTAGTGTATGTATTGGGCATGGTGTAGGGAAACGAAGGCATGCACCATAGCAACAAATGTGGAGGTTGGAGGACAGGTTTGTAGAGTTTCTTTCTTTCCACCTAGCATGGGTTCCAGGGTTGAGCATTAAGTGCCTTTACCTGAGAAGCCTATGCCTTCAGGTTGTTCATCTTTACTTTAGTAGCATTTAATCTGCTACTCCCACCAACTATACCACTTTCCTTGGCCATTGTATTCACAGTTTCTAGAAGTTGCCTTGTGATTGTTTGGTTTAGTTTTGATATTTTGAGACAGGGTTTTTATAGTCCACAATGACTTTGAATTCATTATGTGGCCAAGGCTAGCCCTAAACTAGATCCTTCTGCTTCTACAGGTGTGTACTACCATGCCCCTTTTAGAATTTTGATTTATATTTATTTATCTTCTATATCCTCCAATGTCTCTCCTAAGTATGATCTCATGATCACATTTTCCTGTCCTTCATTACCATATGGAACACATCCATAACTAGTTCAATGTCATAGTTGGCTGATTCCATCATGCATTTTCTTCCTGGGTAATTTATTAATTGACTTTGCTTATAATTATGGAAAACATTCCCTTGCTTTGCATACCTAACAATTTGTTACTGGATGTCAGTGAATTTTATGTCTTTGGGTGCTGATTTCTTCTTTATTACTCCTTTAAACATATTTGAGGTTGGTTCTGAGATTCAGTTAGGGTCCTTAGAGATAGTTTCTTTGAGACTTGCTTTTAAGTTTTACTAAACAATCCCAGAACAACCTTAGACCTAGAGGAAACGTGTCCCCACTCTTGAGGCAATACTCTTCTAAGTACCCAAACCAATGTCCAGTGCATTGTACTCTCAGATCTGCTCCTTTCTGGTGGTTCCTTCCCTGGTCTCAGGTTACTACTTCTGCAGAGATTCTCCCTGCTGCATACTGTAGCTCTCAGGAAGGCACATTTGATTTCCCTGCTTTACTGTATACCCTACAAATTCTGACCATTGAACTTACCTGAATAAATTCTGAAATCTGTCTCCCAAATCAAGAATACTAGGTATTAGCCAGGCTCCCCTGCTCTGAATTATGATTTCATACATTTTGTCCAGGTTTATAATTAAAGCCAAAGAGGAATTCAGGCCTTGTTACTTATCCCATTGTAATCATAAGCATCGGTCCTTACCCGTCTGAAAAGATCATTATATCCACTATGGAAAAGCAAAAGATTGTAGACGTGCACAGGCAGACAGAGGAAAGGTAAGCTACAATACTAACCCAGGGAGGAAATGATTGGTTAGAGTTAGAGTGGCCATAGTGACGATGGAAAGGAGAGTCTACATACACTTTTTGTGTGTTCTGAGAGACATACTATATGGTCACTGTTCATAAGGAATTGAAAATTTAGTACTGAACAAAAATCTAATTTTGTTACTCTCAAAGGTCTTTCTTTAGCTAGGTGTATGTGTGTGTGTGTGTGTGTGTGTGTGTGTGTGTGTGTGTGTGTGTGTGTACACATATGTGTGAGATGCATGTGTGTATGTGAAGGGACACTAGCCCACTCAAGCATATGGCTCTGGCAGGCTTTGCCCTTCTCCCCAATTCCCTCTGCTTTGCTAAGAAAAAAGAAACAAAAGAAAAAATTGGATTACATTCCTAAAGCTAACCACCAAGGTCTATTTCCTTTATTTGGCCACTTCCGCCTGAGGTTGACTTCCAAGGTCTAGCTATCAAAGTACTGAAGTCCAGCAATCAAAAGCCCCCTTTGGCTCACCTAATTAAACTGTCCAATTAAAATTAAATACCTCATCCTAACATGGGGTTTCCCCTTGTACCTTTATAAACTGTCATTGTCCTATGTGCCACCTCTGTCCCTTCTCTATCCAGGGGCAGTTCTCTGTCCTACTCCAGGACAAATACCCCTGCCCCTCTTCCTTGCTCCCTTTCTCCCCTCTCCTTTGTACCCTTCCCCTTCTCCCTCTTCTTTTGTCTCCTGTCTTTGTCCCTTATCCCGGCCCTCTGTCCCTCTGGGGCAAACACATCTCCTTTGTGTTGAGAACTTATCTTGGGTTGTCTTGAGACAACTCTGAGGTTCCCTACAGTATGGGCATGTGCATACATACATACACGTGGAGGCCAGAGGTTAACACTGGGTGCCTTCCTCAGTTGTTCTTCGCCTTCATTGTTTTACTTTCAAAAAATGTTTAAACAATTTTTAGAATTTATTTTTGATAAGGCATATATAGTACTTGCCTTTAATCCCAGTACTCAGGAGGCAGAGGAAGGCAGATCTCTATTATTTCAATGCCATCCTAGTCTACAGAGCAAGTTCCCAGGACAGTCAAGGCTGCATAGCAAGTCCATGCCTTAAAGAACAAAAAGAAGTATTCTTTGACCATCTCATTCTGGTTTTCAATGTATCTTGATCATATCCAACCCAAATATTCCTTCCCACTCTCCATACCCCTTCTCCAATATTTCCTCTTGCCACCTTCATCTCCTCTTCTTTTTCTTCTTCTTGTTCTTTATAGACTACTGAATCTGATTAATGCCATGTATATGCACATGGATATGGAGCCATTCGCCAGAGCATGAGCAACCTACAAGCAGCCACAGTCCCAAAGAAAACCATTTCTCCTTCCTAGCAGCCATCAACTATTAATAGCTCCTGAGGGGTGGAGCCGTACCCATGCTGAAATACTGACTGGTTTGATCTTGTGCAGGTCTTGTAGGAACTTACAGATACTGTGTATTCAACAGCCATGTTATGTTCAGAAGACAGAACTCTTTTTCAACCTCTGGCTCTTTCTTTCTGCCCTCTTGTGATGGTTTGCATATGCTCAGCCCAGGGAGTGGCACTATTAGAAGGTGTAACCCTGTTGGAGTAGGTGTGTCACTGTGGGTGTGGGCTATATGACCCTCATCCTAGCTGCCTGGAAGTCAGTCTTCCACTAGCAGCCTTCAGAGGAAGATGTAGAACAAAAAGCTGAGAGGGGTGAACTTGGCTCTGATGGAGAAGCTGCAGTACCCACTGCCCTTGAGAGCAGCATGTTTATCATATACAGCTAAACAGGGAAGTGGGGTTATTGCATACAGCTGAATCAAGGAGGTTTAGCTAATGTCAGTAGAAACAACATGGGGGAGGAGACACTATACTGGACATTTTCTGCACCCACTGTCAATATTTGTGCTCAGACAAGGACATCCATCTCCCTAAGCCTACTTCAAGAAAGACTTTACCATTCCTATAGGTCAAATGCATTGGGATCTGTACTGGCTAGTTTTGTGTGTCAACTTGACACAAGCTGGAGTTATCACAGAGAAAGGAGTTTCAGTTGAGAAAATGCCTCCATGAGATCTAGGGGTAAGGCATTTTCTCAATTAGTGATCAAGGGGGGGGAGGGCCCCTTGTGGGTGGTGCCATCCCTGGGCTGGTAGTCTTGGGTTTTACAAGAGAGCAAGCTGAGCAATCCAGGAGAAGCAAGCCAGTAAGTGACATCCCTCCATGGCCTCTGCATCATCTCCTGCTTCCTGACCTGCTTGAGTTCCAGTCCCGACTTCCTTTGGTGATGAACAGCAGCATGGAAGTGTAAGCTGAATAAACCCATTCCTCCCCAACTTGCTTCTTGGTCATGATGTTTGTGCAGGAATAGAAACCCTGACTAAGACAAATTGGTACCAGTGTAGTGGGGTATTCCTGTGACAACCTGACCATGTTTTGGGGAGTACTGTGGAAGGACTTTGGAACTTTGGGCTAGAAAATCCATTCAGTGTTAAGAGCTTTGTGGAATATTGTGTAGGAGCTTGGAAGATAATGTTGAGAGCAGTGCCGAAGATGGAGGCCTGGCTTGTGAAATTTCAGAGGGAAGATAAAAGACTCTTATCAGGGCCATTGCTAGTTTGATTTAAGATTCTGTGGTTTTGGTTAGCTGGGGCTGAAAAAAATCAGCTGTGATTAACAAGATATCAGAACTACTAAAGCAAAACCATTGTATTACTGGGACTATTGATGCTGGTTAGCTGGAGCTAAGAAATTGGTGGTGATTAAGAAGAGACCAGCATCATTGAGGTGACATCTTCTGGGAAGTGTTTTCTGAGAGCACAAAGAGGCTGTGTTCCAGAGATAACCAAGGTTGTACCTTGTGCTGTGGCAGGACTTGGTAATGTGTAAGAGTCACCCAGGTGGTACTGGTTTTGAAGGCATGAAGGAGTCATGAAGAGCAGCTGAGGCTGGGCTCTGTGAAAGGCCACGAAAGGCCATTGGTGAAGGTGCAGCCTCAGTTGCAATTGATGGCGCAGGACTGAAGGGGTCATGCAAAGGAGGTGAGGCTTGGCACCATGAAGAGAGCCTATGAGAGGCTGTTGGTAGAGCCTAGTTGCAGCAGAAGACAGCAGTGTTTTGGAGATGCCAGTACCATGAGATGACCACCAAGAACAGCAGCAGCAGTGGATGGAGTACAGGCATCTGGAGCTATGTGTGCTACAAAGGGCAGAGCTGGAGAAGTGACTCAAGCCCTTAGAGGAATCCAGAAGATTGTGAGTGGATCCCAGACATTGGACAGTTGGAGTTTGATTTTGCTTTGGATTGTGACTGTGGCCTGATATTTTTCCCTCTTGAAGAAACAGGGTATTTTAGTGGAGCCCACAGTTAAGAGACTTTGAATTTTTTAAAGACTTTGAATTTTAAGAGATTGGATGTTTAAAAGGGACTGAAATGCTAATATGTAAGAATTTGCAAAGACTGTGGGACTTTTAAAGTTATTTAGATCTTGGGGCTGAATAAGAAAGTAAGGGTCGAGGCTTAATGGTGATGTGTTTGTGTGTCAAGTTGACAAGGGGTCAATTGTACTGGCTAGTTTTGTGTGTCAACTTGACACAAGCTGAAGTTATCACAGAGAAAGGAGTTTCAGCTGAGAAAATGCCTCCATGAGATCCAGCACTAAGGCATTTTCTCAATTAGTGATCAAGAGGGTGGGCCCCTCGTGAGTGGTACCATCTGTGGGCTGGTAGTCTTGGGCTCTATAAGAAAGCCAGCTGAGCAAGCCAGGAGAAGCAAGCAAGCCAATAAGTTACATCCCTCCATGGCCTCTGCATCATCTCCTGCTTCCTGACCTGCTTGAGTTCCAGTCCTGACTTCCTTTGGTGATTAACAGCAGCATGGAAGTGTAAGCTCAATAAACCCTTTCCTCACCAACTTGCATCTTCATCATGATGTTTGTGCAAGAATAGAAACCCTGGCTAAGATAGGATCCTTCACGTGGCTAAGCTAACGTCAATACACATTCACTCAGGACTTTATTCACTCAGAGCTCCCTCTGTTCCCCATACCTGTGTTATGTTGGTGGCCTCTCAGGACTATCTGACCAATAACTCATGGAGGTATCCCACTGGCACTGAAATTTTCATTTAATAACCCATGTTTTCTGTGGGGAACATTGAATTCAGGGTCCCTCCATTAAAGTCCTTTTAAACTATACTTTTAAAGTAGTCATTATTATTTTTATGTGTATGGATGTCTTGTCTGCATGTGCCTATGCACTGTGTGTGTGTGTGTGTGTGTGTGTGTGCGCGCGCGCGCGTGTGCGTTGCCCACAGAAGCTAGAAGACGTTGTCAGATCCTCTGGAACAGGAGTTACAAATGGTTGTGAGATTCCACATGAATGCTAGGAATAGACCTGGGCCCTCTGCAAGAGCAGCCAGTGCTCTTAACTTCTGAGCCATCTCTCCGGTCCCAAACTCCCCTTTTAATTTTAGGTCATATTTTTAAAGATTTATTTTTATCATTTTTCCTTATGTGTAGGTGTGTGTGTGTGTGTGTGTGTGTGTGTGTGTGTGTGTGTGTGTGTGTGTGTGTGTAAATCTAGGTGCCCACACAAGACAGAAGCACTGAATTCCCTGGAGCTAGAGTTACAATGGTAAGCTACCTGAAGCGGCTGCTGGGAACTGAGCTAGAGTTCTCTGGAAAAACAGAAAATGCTCTTAATCACTGAAGCATCTCTCTAGCTCCTTAAATTATATCTTTAATTAATACAAAGCATTACGTTTCTTTTTCTTTTTTAATACATAAAATCACTTTATTCTAATTAGCTTACAAAAAACACATCACACAGCTAGTTGAGTGAAACCACTCAAACCCTTGGCCAAGCCCGAACTCTATAAATCACAGTAGAAACACAGTTAGAACGGCCATTCTAAAGCAAATGGGACTTCATTATTTTCATTCACTTATTCACTATAACAAAAGAAAAAAGTACAATGAAGTTGACATTAGAAAAAGATGTTTGTATGTGGCTTTTTCATACATGTCTAGTTTGAGTTAATCCATCCTCCTCCACTTCTCTCCTCCCCCCACTCCCATCCCCTATGCTCCATCCTCATCCCTATTTAACCCGTGAGCCCCAAGCAGTCTCCTCTTTTACTTTAATATCACATGTTCTACTATCCTCTTCCCTAAGTGAGGCCTCTTCCCATCGTTTTCCAGTTTCCTGACCTCTACAGACATTCAAATTAAATACATAAATAACCCACATATGAGAAGGAATATGCACCATTTGTTATTGCTAGGCCTGGATTACCCCACTCAAGATGATTTTTCTAGTTCCACCCATTTTCCTACAAATTTCATTTTGCTTTACAGCAGAGTAAATTCCCATTGTGTATATGTACCATGTTTTCATTATATATTCATCAGTTGATAGGCATCTAAGCTGATTCCATTTCCTAGCTATTGTGAGTAGATAGAGCAACAATGAATATGGATGTGCAAGTATCCCTGCTATCAGACAAAGTCCTTTGGGTGTGTGCCCAGGTATATCCGGGTCATATGGTAATTCTATTTGTAGTTTCTTGAGAACAGTCCACACTGATTTGCATAATGGCTACACTAGTTTACACTCCCACTAACGGTGTATAAGGCTCCCCTTTCCCTGAATCCTTGCCAGCATCTGTTGTCATCTGGTTTGGCTTTGTTTGATGATAGGCATTTTGACTGGGGTGAAAGGGAAACCCAAAGCACTTTTAACTTGCCCTTCCCCGATGACTAATGATGTTGAGCACTTTTAAATTTTTTATTACTAACTTGTATTTCTTCTTTTGAGAACTCTCTTTCCATTGCATAACCCTCTTTTTTAATGGGTTGTTTTCTTTCTTTCTTCCTTGACACAGGGTCTCACTGTGTAGTCCTGGCTATAGAGATCCACCTGCCTCTGCATCCCAAGTGCTGGGATTAAAGGCATAAGCTACTATGTCAGGCGTGTTTGTTTTCTTGATGTTTAGTTTTCTTGAGTTCTTTGTTTAGATACCAATACTCTTTTTGGATATATAATTAGAAAAGATTTTTTCATTCTGTAGGTTGTCTCTACACTTGATTGACAATTTCTGTTGGTGTCTTTTTAAAGAAAAGATTTATTTTTATTGTTTTTAAGTTTGTGTGCACACCTTTGACTGTATGTAGGCATGTGCATGTGTGAGTGTAGGTACTCATGGAGTCATAGGCAGAAAGTGCTTACCTATACCTGTATCATGACACATAGTCCCTAATTTTTCTTCTAGAAATTTCAGGCCTTTTGTTGCATTTTTTCATCCTTTTGGAGTTTAATTTTATGTATGGTGAAAGATAAAGGACCAAATCTCATGCTTCTAAATTCAAACATCCAGTTTTCCCAGAATTGTTTGCTGAAGATGCTCTCTTTTCTCCAAGATCTGGTGGCTGTAATTATGTGGTCTTGTATCTGGATTCTGTAACTCATTCAATTGATCTATATGGATGCTTCTGTGCCAGTATCATAATGCTTTTTTTATTATAGCCCAGTAGTATAACTTGAAATCAGGTACAGTGGTAGCTCCAGCAGTATTCTTTTTGCTCAGGATTGCCTCAGTTATCTAGGGTCCTTTATGCTTCATATGAATTTTAATAATATTAATTTCTGTGGAGAATATCACTGGAATTGGGACTGGGGTTGCATTGAATCTGTATATTGGTTTTGTCAGGATGGCCAATTTTGCAATATTAATTCTTCAGATCCATAAGCACAAGAGGCCTTTCCGTTGTAGATCTTCCACATCCCTGGTTAGGTTTACTCTGAAGTATTTTTATACTATTGAGAATGGAATTGTCTCCATTATTTCTTTCTCAGTATGTCTGTCATTGATATATAGGAAAGATGCTAATTTTGTACATTAACTTTGTATCCTTCCACTTTGCTGAGAGTGTTCAGCAGTTCCAAGAGTTTTCTGGTAGAATCTTTAGGGGCTTTTAAGTAAATAGTTATTTTTACTTCCTCCATTCCTATTTGTGTCCCTTTTGTTTGCTTATCACCTTATTGTTCTAGCAAAGATTTCCAGCACCATATTGAATAGATGTAGAAAGAGTAGACTCTCTGTATTGTTCCTGATCTTAATAGGAATGCTTTGAATTGTTTTCCATTTAGTATGATGTTGACTATGTTTATCACATACATAGCCTTTATTATGTTAAGATTCTTTTATTTTTTTACTCTGAGCCTCTTGGGAATTTTTAACATGCAGGGATGTTAGATTATGCCAAAAAAGCCTTTTCTAGGTCTATCAAGATGACAATGTGATTTCTGTCTTGAGTTAACTTATAAAATTTATGACATTTACATAGAATGAATCATACCTACATCTCTGGAATAAAGCCAACTTGATCATGGTGAATGCTCTTAGGGGGTTTTGTTGTTGGAGACAAAGTCTCACTACATAGCCCTGGATATCCTGGAACAAACTCTGTAGACCAGACTAGCCTTAAACTCACAGAGGTCCATCTATCTACCTCTGCCTCCTGAGTTCTGGGATTAAAGGCACACATCACTACGCCTGGTCCATGAATAATCTTTTTAATGTGTTCTTGAACTGTGTTTGCAGAGGGTATCTCACTGAACCTGGAACTCACTAATTCAGCTATATTGGCTAGCCAACAACATTTTGACAGAGGTGCTGGAGATCCAAACTCAGATTTTCATGCTTGCATGGAAAGAACTTTACCCATCTCCCCAGCCACTAAAGCATTTTAACAACACATTTTATTTAACAGAAAATGCCCAAAATAATGTAATTTTAACATGGAAGCAATATAAATAGTTACTTTAACATTTTGAAAGGTCTTTGAAATGTTCCACATAATTTTAAAATACAAGCAATATGAAAAAAAGAATAAATTATTAATCTTGCATTCTTTTTTTAAGTCAGTAAGATATTATATGTTATCAAGGAAATACTGCATACAAATTATATATTAGTTATTTTAATATTTTTCCTTCTAAATTGAAATGCAGCTTATCACTAAAAATAGAAATGATAAAAGAAATTATTTTACTATTTTAATTCTTTTCTCTAAATCTCTAAAGTAGTTTATCATTTCAATGAGTAAACAATAGGAATAAAATTAAGTTAAATTATTCTTTAAGTCAGTCTGAAATGTCATATTTCACTATTTCAGCCTGGAATTATAAACATATTATTAATTGCTTTTATATTTTTCTTTCTTACTGTCTTTAAAATACAATCTTCACTTCAACAAGAGAACACTATACACAAATTATCACTTGTTTTCAATTCTTTTTTGCTACTGTCATTGAAGTACAGTAGTTATAGCATTTTAAAGTGTGACAGGAACAATTTACATTCTTTGCTTTGTTTTAAATGCATATTGCCTTTTCAACATGTAAATGGTATAAGTTAGTAACCAGTGATTCTACATCCTTTGTTGCTTCCTAAGCCTTGCATCTAGAATGCATCTCTTACACATTCTGGGGTGGCCAGATTCTGGGGTTCCACGGTAAACAGAACAACAATCTAGTGGAAGAGCAAGTACACATGAAATGACTTGTGCTGTGAAAGAAGTTCACTTACAGCAATATATTTTCAGTTTTAGGCTGTAGGTGTAGCACCGTGGTAGAATACTTGCCTAGCATATACAAAGCCTTGGGTTCCCTATCCGAATCATGGTAAAAAATTATAGCCAGGTACTGGAGACACATACCTTTAAGTATAGCAGAGGCAAAAGTAGGTAGATCTTTATGAATTTGAGGCCAGTCTGGTATAGATAGAGAGTTCAAGGCCAGCCAAGGCTACATAGTGAAACCCTGTCTAAAATAAATCACACACACACACACACACACACACACACACACACACACGTATGTATGTATGTATATATACATACAATTTTTCAGTTAATAAGAGTGGGTCATGCTATCTTATCCCAGAATGCCTAAGCAATTTAAGATCTTCCTGAAATGCCTTCCCTGACCTTATGAACTTGGTAAATGCTTATTCATTCTCTATGCCTCTAGTTACTTTGTCTATAAAGATGTATCAAATCTTACTCTTTATTGTTAATACTCTATCAAGTTTTGTCTGAGTTTCTCCTATTGTGAGGTTGCTCTTAGTCCTTAGGCCCAAAGTCATGGTTCATCAACGTCTTAATTTCAAGGTGTTTTATAGTGTCTAGCATGTAATAGGAAGGGAATGGCAATTAAATGACTAAATAAATACCTCTGGCCTCACTTTTTACTATTCTACCAGTTCCATGAACACACATTGGACTTTTGACCTTCTGTCCCTTGCTGTCACTGCTACTCTCTGTCTGCATTGTCTTTTGCTACTCCACTTCAGTGTACTGAGAACCATCTTCCTTTCTAAAGGACAAGTCACCCTCATCTGCTATTGCTACCTCTCTGATCACCAGAGCTAGAAATTATCTCTTTCTTGCTCTTTTCTCTATGACACTGTGGGAAAGTAGGATCAGTAAAGTCCAAAGATAAGTAAAATTACGATCAATAAGATCTACTTTCTGCCCTGAAGAACTAACTCACTATCACACCAGGTACAGTGGCACAGACTTGTAATCTCAGCAGTTGGGGGGGGCAGAGACAGACAGAGAGACAGAGAGACAGACAGACAGAGAGATATCTCACTGCTTACTGTGGGAGTCCTCAATGTGGAACAGTGGCTCTTGGAAACTAGCAAATAAAAGAATCATGTGGTGAGAAAAAGGTCTCTGTGTCTTACACTCAAAATAAATTCAGTGACTAGAGAATTAATCTTATAAACAAGCATTCTGGTGACTTTAATGCATCCTTTATGAGGTTTATGAACTCAAAAATGTGTTAATACATATATGTATGTATGTGTGTGTATGTGTTTGCCTTTTTCTGGAAAAAGTCCATAATTCGTATCATGTATAACCTCCAAAAAGTTTTAAAACTTACTGGTCAGAAGGAACTGACTTGTTATGTGATAAGTCGCCAAACAATAAAGCTAAGTATTGGAGAGAAAATAACTAAGGCGCTGTGAGAACAGGGATGACAGAGCAAGTAAGTGTCCTTAGGAAGCTAGGCAAAGGCTCACAGGAGAGTACCATGCTAGCAGGATCTGGTGAAGTGAGTATACATTTGACAAGCAGAAAAGAACATTGGTATTCTACATAAGGAGATACTATACTTAAATCACAGAGCTACAAAAGGAACACTTTACATAAAGCTTGGAATATTCATGAGAAGGCATATGTGAACAAAGAGAATAGAGATATAGTAGGGCCTTGTGGGTCACATTGAAGAGTCTGAACTTTATAAGAAATAAAGAAGTAAGAAGGGCTGCAGAGATGGTTCATCTGTTACGGGCACATGCTTCTCTTCAGAAGATTAGAATTCAATCCCAGCACCCACACGGGGCAGCTCATAACTACCTGTAACTCCGGCTCTGGTGGATTTGGTGCCTCTGTCCTCCATGTGCACCTGCCCTTGTACATACTCCCAAACACACACACACACACACACACACACACACACACACACACACACACACACAAATAAAAAAATCTTTACAAAGAAATGATTTATTTTAGTTTGGATTTTTGTGTGAATCTGTATATTGGTGGGTATATGCACATGTGCATATGTGGGTATGCACAAATGCATACACCCAGAGTTCAAAGAAGAATGGTCAAATGTCTGCCTCTATCATGTCTCCATTATTTTCTTGACATAAGGTTTCTCACTGAACAGGGAGGAACCAACCCCAACAATGCTCCTGTCTCTGCCCCGGATAGCACAGGAATTATAGGTGTGAATTTGATCTCAGGCCCTTATACTTAATTTCTCCCATTTATTTTTGTTTTCCTGAGACAGGATTTCTCTGTGTAGCCCTGGCTGTCCTGGAACTCACTCTGTAGACCAGGCTGGTCTCAAACTCAGAGATCCACCTGCCTCTACCTTCTGAGTGCTGGGAATAAAGGTGTGCGCCACCACTGCCCAACCCACAACACGATCTCTTATGCAATCTATCATTATCTTTCCACCCCCAAGAGTACTTTAAATTGAGATAAAATGCAGTTGACATAAATTTTATGTTTTAGTCACTTGAAAGTATATAATAATGTCTCTATAAAAGTATATAATAAATAAATAAATAAATGTATATAATAACAATTACATCACTGTGCAAATACTACCACTATCTACCTCCAGAACACTTTTGTCATCCAAAGAACCCCTATTGGTATTAAGTAGCTATCCCCTATTCATCACTGCTCATAATTCTTGGTAACCACTAATGTGAATTCTGTCCCTAAGAATTTGACTGCTGTAGCTATTACAATGGAATCATAAAAGGAGAGTTTTTCTGACTTTCTTTCCCATAATATTAATGTTTAGTTCACCTATTTTGTAGTATATGTTACCTTTTACTGGGTTATCTGTATAATATGTATCACATTTTGTGTATTTGTTTATTCATTGATGAACATTGGGATTATTTCCCCTTTGGTGTTCTGATGAATAATTCTTCTATGAACATTTGTAGATTACAGATTGTCTTGTTTTATGTTTGTTTGGGGTGCTAGACATCTAATCCAGGGCTAACCTGCTAGGCAAACATGGTACTGAGCTATAGCCCCAGACTTTGTAGTTCAGGCTGTCCTAGAACTTATCATGAGGCCTAGGTGACCTCAAACTCACAATCCTCCTGCCTCAGCCTCCTGAATGCAAAGTTACAGATCTGCAACACCATTCCCAGTTCATTGAAGAGATTCTAAAGCAAAGAAATCATCAGGCAGGTAACAACAGTGATCATGAGAATAAGAAAAGATGAGATGGCTTTTGTAAGGGTCTAAGGAAGACCAGATAAGGACATGTGAATTAAAAAGGCACGATATTCACAAAACTAAAAAAAGGAGAGAAAATAACATAATTTCACCATTTAAATATACATACTGTATACATCTAGGAGTATTTCTTTAGTATCTTTCTCATTGTCTTATTAAATACTAGTTCATAACTTTGAAGAGGTTATGAACTCATAATTTTGTATACAGAAGTTACAAAATTAATAGGTTGTGTGATATTCAGGATAAGAAATAAAAATAAGGAGCTAGAGAGACAGCTCTATGGTTAGGAATACTGGCTGCTCTTCCAAAGGACCTAGGTTTCATTCTGAGCATCGACATTGCAGCTCACAATCATCTTTAACTCCAGTTGCAAGGGATCTGATACCCTCTTCTGACCGCCACAGGCACTAGGCATATATATGGTACATAGACATGCATACAAGCAAATCTCTCATCCACATAAAATAAATCTGTTTTTTAAATTAAAAAAAAAATTAAAGAAAACAAAAATAAGCTAAACATGACAGTAGAGTTCCAGCCTTGAAAACCAGAGAGGGCTCACCAGTTAAGAGCATTTGTTGGTCTTGCAGAGAACCTGGGTTTGATTCCAAGTACCCACATGGTGGTTCACAGACATTCATACAGTTCCAGAGGAGCCCATATCATTTTCTGACCTCCATGAGCACCAAACACATGGCAAAGCACTCACACATAAAATTAATAAATCTTTTAAAAAAGGAAAGAAAACCAAAGAGAGGATTAAAATAATAATTGAAACAGAATATGGGATGGTACAGAGGTTAAAGGTAGAGAGAGAATCACCCAGGTGTGGTGGCACATACCTATAATCCCAGTTCTTGGAAAGTGAAAACAATAAAATCAAGAGTTCATGGTCATCTTTGTCTACACACCAAATTCAAGGCCAGTCCCCGTCTTTAAAAAGGATAGCAGAGAATAAAGAAATCCAAAAAGAAAGGAAAGGAACCCAGGGGTTAAGATTTTTGCCTTCTGAGCACTGCAGCCACACTCCCTAGGTTGAATTCTAGGCATAGTTACTTAATAGCTGTGTGGTTTCAAGCAAATTATTTACCTTTCTATGTGCCAATTTTCTCATCTGTAAAATGGAAATAGCTATGGTAATACTCCATGAAAATAAATCAAAACATATAAGCACTGTGAATAATAGTGCACATTATAATAAATGTTCAACAAATGGCATTTGCTGTCTCTTGTTGATGGTGTTAGTACTTAGAGTAGCACAAGCAATGACTTCCATGTAAAGTAGAATTAAGCTGAGTGTGGTGGCAGCACTCGGGAGGCAGACAAGTGAGTCTCTGAGTTCAAGGCCAGCATAGTCTACAGCTCAAGTTCTAGAACAACCAGAACTGCACAGAGAACCCTATATCAAAATAGAAAGAAAAGAAAGATGGGGAAGGGAGGGAGAGAAGAAGAGAGAGAGACAAAGAAAGAAGAGAGAAAGAGAGGAAAGAAAGAAAGGAACGAAAGAAGGAACAAAGGAAGAAACTTAGTGTGAATATTTAGGAAGGAAAAGACTCCAGTTGGTCCTTAGAAATCCTATACTAAGTCTCTTTCTTGATACTAAAGATGAATCCCGAGCCTTGCTCAGGCAAAGCAGCTACTCTACTACTAAGTAATATCATGTGCCCATAAAATTGAATACTAAAATACTTAAAGCCATTAATACAGAAAACCCTTCCTATAGAGAATACATAAATGAGACAACAAAAGAACCAAAGATGGAAGTCTCCTTTAAACATTTACCTCAGACCCCACCTTTGCCCTCCCCTCTGGGTAGTCTATAATCCCCCTAAGCAGCCCCATGTATCCCCATGCATAATCATCACCTAAATACTGACCTATATTACATTTCTACCTTCTGCTCTCATCTCTCTCCTAGGTTTCAGATTCTTATATCCATTGTCTCATTCATATTTCTTTTGGTATATCTCTAAATATGTCTTAATTGAAATTATCATCACCATGCCACAAATCTGTTTCTCTGGTAATCCTTACTCCATCTGGTGGCACCATTTTCCTCCTAGGTCAAGCCAGAATCCTAGAAGTCATCTTCTAGGATGTGGAGCAAAGGATGTGGAAGAAAAGCAATGCTTACATACTGTTAGTGAAAATACAATCCTGTATGGCCAGTGTGGAAAATAGCATGTGTGCTCATCCAAATATTTAAAAATTAGAACTACTATATGATCCATTAGTACCACTATGGGGTACAGATTAAAAATAACTGAAATCAGGATGCTGAAAAGATACCTTCATTCCTGTATTTACTGTAGCATTTTTCACTATATCCAATACGTGGAATCACCAGAGTGTCCATCAGTGCATAAAAGGATAAAGGAAATGTGCTGCTTAACTATAAAATGAAATATTATTGAGCTTTTTTAAAATGTACATGAGTGCTCTATCTGCATGTACACTTGCATGCCCAAAGAGGGCATCAGACCACATTACAGATGGTTGTGAGCCACCATGTGGTTGCTAGAAATTGAACCTGAGACCTCTGGAAAAGCAGCCAGAGCTCTTAACTGCTGAGCCATCTCTCCAGCCCCTATTGGGCTTTTATAAAGAACAAAATCCTGTCATTTACAATTACATATATAAACATAAGGGGTGTTGTATGAAGTAAAATAAGTCAGGGACAGAAAGACAAATATAAGACAAATACTGCACGATACCAATTATATGTAGAATATAAATATATTGAATTCATAGAAATAGAATTCTATGGTAGGTACATTGAGGAAGAGTTGGTCAAAGAGGAACAAAGAAAATATGTTCAAAATATGGAAAAGGAAAACATGTTCAAGAGATTTATTGTATATAATGGTGACTACTGTTAATAACTTTATATTATATTATTAAAAATTTCTATAAGTGGATGTACTGGCTGGTTTTGTGTGTCAACTTGACACAAGCAGGAGTTATCACAGAGAAAGGAGTTTCAGGTGAGGAAATGCCTCCATGAGATCCAGCTGTAAGGCATTTTCTCAATTAGTGATCAAGGGGGGAGGGCCCCTTGTGAGTGGTACCATCTGTGGGCTGGTAGTCTTGGGCTGTATAAGAAAGCAGGCTGAGCAAGCCAGGAGAAGCAAGCCAGTAAGCAGCATTCCTCCATGGCCTCTGCATCAGCTCTTGCTTCCTGACCTACTTGAGTTCTAGTCCTGACTTCCTCTGGTGATGAACAGCAATTGAAGTGTAAGCTCAATAAACCCTTTCCTCCCCAACTTGCTTCTTGGTCATGATGTTTGTGCAGGAATAGAAACCCTGACTAAGACAGTGGACTTTGAGATAAGTATATGAATTATGCACAAGGTAAATGCCCTGATTTAGCCATCCTCGCTCTCTCTCTCTCTCTTTCTCTCATATATATACATATACATACCAAAAAATCATGTGACACACCATAAATACACACAATCTTAACTTGTTAATTAAAAAATAACAACCAGTTCAGCAGATAAAGGTATTTGTGCCACACTTGATGGCCTGAGTTCAATGTCTAGGACCTGCATGGTAAAAGGAGAGAACTATACACACACACACACACACACACACACACACACACACACACACGATAAATGTAAAAAAAATAAAGATAAAATAAAAAACAAACAATAGCTACATTTCATTAAAACAAAATATACTTTAAGCCCTAACTCTTCCTAACAACCACAGCATGAACGGCCGGCTAACAGGATGTTGCCAAATCCTTCCCTTGGGGGGAGATGATATCATGCTCCTAAGGTCTCAATGACAAACAGACATACAATTCTACCAAAGTTCACCTGGGAAAAACAATGAGTCTATCAAGCTTACTTACAGAGCAGTGTATGAGGGATTATTCATAAGAGCATTTGTAACCTTAAAGTAGCCACTCTGAAAGGTCTGTACCCAACAGGGATGATGGCATTCCCATGGCTGGGTAAATAGAATACACTCCCTTCATCCTTCCCCAACTATGTACTTAAGCCCAGAGGTTCTCAACCAACCCTTCTGGGGTGGAACAACCCTTTCACAGGGGTTGCATATCAGATATCCCACATATCAGATATATTCAAAACAGCAAAATTACAGTTATGAAGTAGCAATAAAAATAATGTTATAGTATGGGGGTCCCCACAACATGAGGGACTGTATTAAAGGGCCACAGCATTAGGAAGGCTGAGAACCATTGCTCTAGTCCCTCTCAGGGACCTGAGGCTAAATGAAATTGTGCAAAATTGCTTATAGCTCTTTGGGAGGGGTGACTGAATACTCAGGAGAGGCTTCGATGACCTTCTCAAACCCTGACTTCCAAGAAGGACCAGCCAGGCAACAAGCTCAGCTGTGATGATCTTTGGTGAGCAAGCCCAGCTGGCCTCCCGAAGGTGGCTTCGTTTGGCTCCAAGTATAGTAATATACAACACAAGGGTAGAAGTCCCCAACAGTCCTACCTCTTACTTTCATATCTTTACCTTTGCCATTCACTGCCTATAACTTTTCAGTGCTGTCAATTTCACCTAAAACCAGAAAATGAGTTAGCAATACTGGCCTCCTCATAGGTCCCCTTATTAGAGGAGGGCAGGCTGATGACAACTAGCAATAGATTGAGAAATGAGTAACTGGAGATAAAGAAGGTAGACTAAGGGCTGGAGAGATGGCTCAGTAGTTAAGAGCACTGACTGCTCTTCCAGAGGTCCTGAGTTCAATTCCCAGCAACTACATGGTGGCTCATAACCATCTGTAATGGGATCTGATGCCCTCTTCTGGTGTGTCTGAAGACAGCTACAGTGTACTCATATAAATAAAATAAATAAATCTTTAAAAAGAGAAAGATAGATAGGTAGATAGATAGATAGATAGATAGATAGATAGATAGATAGATAGATAGAGTGAGATATCGAATATTCATGGTGTTGGTTGGTTTGGCTCCAATTTTTGTTTGCGTGTTTGTATATTTGGTTTGGATTTGTTTGTTTGTTTTCTAAGACAAGGTCCAGCTACCTTAAAACTCACTCATGCAGCCCAGGCTGAACTTAAAATTGTGACAATCTTCCTGCCACAGCCTCTTGAGTGCTGGAATTACAGGCATATACCATCATGCTTGGCTTTCAAGATTAATATTTGATAAATGTATTTTTAAATAAAAGAAGGAAGGAATTCATATTTTAAGAAAATGCAGAATATTAGGGTTGAAGAGATGGCTCAGTAGTTAAGAGCGTTAGCTGCTCTTCCAGAGGACCCAGGTTCTATTCCCAGTATCCATACAGCAGCTCACAGCCACCTGTAGCTCCAGTTTCAGGGGATCCAATGCCCTCTTCTGGTCCCTGTGGACATCAGGCACATACATGGTGTGTATGGACATACAAACAAGAAAACAATGCAAACACATGAAACAAAATTAAAAATTAAATTTAAAAAGAAAAGCCAGGATATCTGCTTCTGCACTGAGGGCTTGAGTATATTTGCAGATATTAGGGAAAGTACCTAAAAAGAGGAACCAAGTAGAAATAAAATAGAAGGGGCTAGGGAGATGGCTCAGAGGATATAGCACTTGCCACAAAAGCAAGAAGACCAGAGCTCAGATACCCAGAGCTCAAGTAAAGGCAAATATGGTAGCACACATGTGTAATCCCAGCACATCTACAATGATATGAGAGGGAGAGACAAGAGAATTCCTAGAAGGCCATAGGCCAGCTAGCCTGGGGTACATGTACAGTGGTCAAAAACAACAGACTCTGCCTCAAACAAGGTGAGGACTAACACCCAAGGTTGTCCTCTAGCCTCCATACAGATCTGTGGCACACTGCTCACACAGTCACACAAAAACTTATATCAGACAAAACAGATAGCTGGTGGGAAAAGGTTATTGAAAAAAGAAAAGAAAGAGAACAAGGACAATCAAGAGCAAAGACAGATTGTTTTCCTCTGTCTTCATATTGGTAATATTTTCATAATAAGTAGATATCATTGGGAGCTAGACAGATGGATCAGTGGTTAAGAGCACTGACTTCTTGCATAGGAGTCAGGTTTGATTCCTAGCACTCCCATGCCCCCCAAACATGTCCACAGGCCAATTTGATTGAAGTAATTCCTTAAGTGAAATTCCTTCTACCCATTTGTGTCAACTTCATACAAACTAACCAGCACAGTATCCATATTCTTTGAGTAGTATACAGGCATAGAAAAAAGTGAGAAGGCCACAACAGAGGAAGAGGTAAACAAGAATATAAAAAAATGTGATTAAAAAAAAAAAAAAAGAAGAAGCAAGGGGGCTGGAGAGATGGCTCAGCGGTTAAGAGCACTGACTGCTCTTCCAGAGGTTCTGAGTTCAAATCCCAGCAACCACATGGTGGCTCACAACCATCTGTAATGGGATGCAATGCCTTTACAGCTACAGTGTACTCATATACATTAAATAAATAAGTAAATCTTTTTTTAAAAAAAAAAAAAAGAAGCAAAAAACAAAATGCTGGTATGGTAGTGCATACCTTTGACACCAGCTCTTTGAGGCAGAGGCAACAGGATCTCTGTGAGTTTGAGGCCAGCCTGGTCTAATGAGACTCTCTCTCTCTCTCTCTCTCTCTCTCTCTCTCTCTCTCTCTCTCTCTCACACACACACACACACACACACACACACACACACACACACACACACACACACACAAAGAACAAAAGAAAGGAGGAAGTGGAAGAGGAGAAAAAGGCCAAAGAGCAGTAAATATAGCTGAGATTGAAAACCCTGCTCTATAGCAGCTCTACCTGAAGAAATATATTTATTTGAGCAAGGTTGGGCAAGGCCAGAATCATAGGAACAAAATCAGCAAGTTAAATTTAGCCCATTACTGAGGGTATGTTGAGTTGATGTACAGAAATTTAATTTTCATGTAAGATATATTTATCTCTTGTTATGCCATGTTTAGTTGATATCTCAGGGAGGCCTGCTCTTTTCTGAAGGGAAAGGGAGGAGGAATAGATCTGTGAGAGAAGTTGGGTGAATGGGGAGACTTGGAGGAGAGGAGGGAGGGGAAACTGTGGTCAGGAGGTAACATATGAAAGAAGAATAAATAAATAGAAATACGTATTTATCCCTTCTACTACTTGTACCTTACTGTCCTTTATAATCCTTAGAGTTTCGCATGTCTCACTCTTTCAATTTTGTTTTCTCTTGAGGCTGATTCTAACTTTGGCCTCATCCTTGCAGCTTTCTTCTTGCTCCTTTCTCCCAAGTGCTAGAATTATAGGTATGTGCTTTCAAATGTTCTGTAAGGAACCAGACTAGAAGATTTTCATACAGGAAGAAATGAGAAAACTGCTTCTCCCAATTCCACAGTCCAATTCTTAAGAATGATTCTGGGGCTGGAGAGCTAGCCCAGCAGTTAAGAGAACTTCTGATCTTCCAGAAGACCTGAGTTTAGTTGCCAGCACCCACAATATTGGCTCACAATAGCCTATAATTCCAGCTCCAGGGGATTCAATATCCTCTTCTGGTTTTCATGAGTCTGGCACATACGTGTCACACATTTTAAAAAAAAACAAACCATGATGACTCAGCAGTTGAGAGCACTGTCTGCTCTTCAGGAGGACCCAGGTTCAATTCCCAGGTCCCACATGGCAGCTCACAACTGTCTGCAGCTCTTGTTCCAGGGGATCCAACACCCTCATGCAGACATGCAGGCAAAACACCAATGCACATAAATTAATAAAAAATTTTAAAAAACATATACATGAATTTAAAAAAATTAACAGTGTGGTAGCACATACCTTTACTCCAAGCAGTCAGGAGACAGAAGCAGGCAGATCTCTGTGAGTTCAAGGTCGGTCTGATCTAAATAGCAAGTTCTAGGACAACTAGAGATACATAGTAAGACCCTGTCTTTTAAAAAAAAATGTAGAGGGGAGCTAGTTGAGAAAAAAAGGGTATAGTAGGAATAGAAGGGGAATGAGTCAGGACAACAGGGAGTTAACAGTTCTCCTCCTTTGCTATCTAGATAGTGGAATCTCTCTCTCCCTCTCTGTGTTCAACAAGCTGCCCAGAAAGCCTCCTGAGGATTTGATTGTTTAGGTTCCCTATGGTGATTCTAAATAGCTTACACTCTGTTCAGCCATGTGGGCTAATGAATTCTAGCCAAAGAGTGATCTATGGAGGAAGCTTTAAGTTTAATTCTCAATAATCATCTCTGTTTTCAATCAATATCATCTGTCTAGTTAACCTCCCCCCCCATTTTGTCATTTTCTCAAAAATTTGAGTGCTGAAAAAAACAAAAACATCAAAATTCCCACAGTAAATACTAACTAAAAATGTTAAGTGTTGGGTGGGTGGGTGGGTGGGTGGGAGGTGGAATTCCCTCATAGAGGCGGGGAGGGGGAAGTGATATGGGATTTCCAAAAAGGAGACACTGGAAATGTAAATAAAGTATCAAAAATAAAATAAAATAAAAATGTTAAGTGTTCAAGCTATGATTGTGGCCAGGTATGGTAGCACATGCTTTTTTTCTATCACTCAGGAGGTAGAAGCAGGTAGCTTAGGAGTATAATGTTAGCATCAAATACACAGTGTTAAGGCTAGCCTCTGTTTTATGAGACCTTCCTAAAAAAAAATAACAAAACTACCATTCTGAGACTGACGATGTAGTTCAGTAGTAGAAACTGTACTTAATATACATGAGACTCTGAGTTCACACCACAGCATAAAAGAATATAACCATATAAAAGATCTAATTTCTTACCAACTCAGGAAACAAATCTGATTGCCTTCCTTTAAATGGGCTAAATTTGTACTAACTGTAGACTGATCTTCAAGAAGTTCTGACTCTAAAACCTCTACAAGCTGCTCCAACAAGAAATCCCTAATTGCCGGGCAGTGGTGGCGCACACCTTCAATCCCAGCACTTGGGAGGCAGAGGCAGGTGGGTCTTTGAGTTCGAAGCCAGCCTGGTCTACAGAGTGAGTTCCAGGACAGCCAGTGCTACACAGAGAAACCCTGTCTTGAAAAAAAAAAATTGAGAAGAGACTTCAGCTTTTACCCATTTTTTTTTTTTTTAATTTTTTGTTTTTCGAGACAGAGTTTCTCTGTGTAGCCCTGGCTGTCCTGGAACTCACTCTGTAGACCAGGCTGGTCTCAAAGTCAGAAATCCACCTGCCTCTGCCTCCTAAGTGCTGGGATTAAAGGCGTGCGCCACAACTACCCAGCTAGCTTTTGCCCATTTTTACTTCAAAGCATATTTTCTTTCTCTTTAACCTTGCCTTCATAGATATTTTTACTACTGTTCAGCCTAGTTTTCTTCATTCTTGAAGTCAAGCCAGACTTCAAAACAAATTTAGTTCTCCCAGTTCTCCCAGTTTTTATGTTTCACAAATACCAGTCTCCTGGAATCCAGCACAACCCTCAGGGCCTTCTCCCTCTGCTTGGCTTTTTTTGTCCCAGGCCTTAACTTCTCCTCTAGGGTCTAAGATTCCTATCTATTTTTTCCATATTCTCTTTCTTTGTTCTTTTCTTTCTCATTCTTTTTATCTAACCAGGTCCTGTATAATTAGTCCATACAGACTTCACCTGGCGCCACCAGATCAACACAGATTGCCTCATGATCTGGAATTCTAACTGCCCAAGAGCTCAGTATCACAGGTCACAAAGAAGAGAGGAATGCAGAAGCAACAGAATTTTGTTACCTCTTTTCTGATGGCTGATAAAATAAAGAATAAGTATTACATCAATAAGGGTAACCAACAAAAGTCTCCATACAGTTTCAAAATAGAATTCAATTTAATAAGTCCACAACATAGTAATAGTTGTTCTGCTGTTGTCAACTTGCATCAAATATACAGTATTAATATAGAAAGTTACACAACTCTTTTCCGGAAAACCAACTCCCCTCATGTTCTCTATTGCTAACAGTCATGCACCCCAATATCAAATTATTCCAATGTTCATCCAGCCTGTACTCAATGGCAGCATGGAGAGAAGAGATATCAGATTACCAGTGGGCAATTTATCATCTTAAGGTTTTCATAGATGGAGCTCTACATCTGTCTCATTATTGTTTTACATTTGGTCTTCTTGACCTACAGCTATGTATCTTATTTGTATATCAACAACATCATAGAAAATACATTTATGGCAACTAAGATCTAAACCTACACACTGCAGCAGATTCTGCACAGCCCCCTCTCTCTATATTGTTAGTTGCAAACAGCCCTGGGAAAAGAATAGTAAAAAGATTATTCCAAAATGTCAATATATTTTCAAGCTCTACTTTTCAAATTAAAATAGATCAAAATTCATAAGTGTCAGGGACACAATCTAGGAATAACCTATTTTATATTAGACTTAATTCTTTCCAAAATTATATTGATTTTATGTTAACATTAATAACATTAATTATATACCACTCTTTCCTACACATGATAGCACATGATTATAATCCCAGTACTCATGAGACTGTGGCAAAAGGATCACCTACCCATAAGTTTGAAACTAGCCTGGGTTGCATAGCCTAAGTTTCAGGCCAGCATAGGCTACACAGAAAGACCCTGTCTCAAAGTGTGTGTGTTCATGCTGAGAACTAAACTCCAGGTCCCAAACATGCTAGTCATATAGTCTAAAGCTAAACTACATCCCTAGCTCTCAATTTGACATTTATCATAATCATAGTATTCCAAAGTTATCAAGTTACTTTGCAGTCACCAACATCAGTAATTTTCCTGAGCTCTAAACAAAGCAGTTTTAGAATGTCTTTACTATACCATGTACATAACAATGTTTTGGTTTTGGCTTTGCTTTGCTTTGCTTTTTTGAGACAGGGTTTCTCTTTGTAACAACCCTGGTTGTCCTGGAACTCACTCTGTAGAGAAGGCTGACTCCCAACTCAGAGATCTGATTGCCTCTGCCTCCCAAGTACTGGGATTAAAGGTGTGCCCCATCACCACCCACCCATAACAATGTTTTAACAATAGTTAATTTAGTTATATCTTAAAACCAAGCCAATTACATAGATTTTTAATATTACTTTTTGTAGTATACCTAAGGGTGCCCTATACTTGAGGTTGAGTAACAAACTATTAACCATTTCCTAAAGCCAGTTGGTCTTTGGTCATCCCCATCCACTCATCCTCTCTTAATGGAAATCTATCATCCCAAAGTATGCAATTACCCTTGCAAAGCTCTTAACTTGAAGCTTTTCACTTTTACTTTGCTCATTCTGCCATATAAGTCAGGATCAGATTAGTATTTTTAGATCTTCCTTTACTGAATCTCCAAATTTTACCATCTTAGCTCATAGTCTCTGTTTCTCTGACATTTATACTACCTAATTACATTATTCTCTGTGTTAAATGACAACCTCCAGAACTCCTCCCTATATTCCTGATGACTTGGGGATCAACTATTTTTCTTCTTTTCTCTTCCAGTCCTAAAAGCTTTCATTCTCCCCTTTGATGATCTAATTTCTAAACCTTACAGCTCCTAGACACAGCAATGTCTAATGTATCCATCTTCATTCTATTCTGATTCTTGATTTCTGTTGTGACAGCTGGAATGGCTCCACTCTAAAACTGAACCCTGAGTGCGCTCTCAGAACTTCTGTTCTGTCCGCCTTTCCTATGCTTTATATTCCCTATATCACCATTTAACTTCCTTAAGGTCTTTAATTCACTAACCCTTTTACCTATAGTTTTTCTCATAGGGCATGCACCTGATTCCCCTCTTACCTATTCTCTGAAGCCCAGTCTGATCTTAAACATGGATCTTCCTGCCTCAGCCTCCAAATAGTTCCAATTACAGGCCTACACCATGGGACCAACACCAACTAACTTACCCTACAGTTACACCTCATTTCTTTTACCTAGAAAAGATTCTACCATGGGCTTTAGTCCCTTTAGTCCCTTTTCCACCATGCCATGTCAATCCTCATCCAAAAATCAACTTCTTGTATTATCTGTTGCTACAAACTACAAAGTACGGCTAAGTGAAATCTTATACTTATGGCTATCAGTTTTCCCTCCACTCAATCCATCCTTCACTGCTATCAAAATGATCTTTTTCTGGGGGCTGATGAGATGGACCAGAAGAAAGGTGTGCCAGAAAACCCAATAACCCAGATATAATCTAGGGACTCAAATGGTGGAAAAAATGATTCCTGAAAGTAATCTTCCAACCACATACACACACACATACATACACACACACGTGTGTGTGTGTGTGTGTGTGCTAAAAATAAATCCTGAAATTTTTTAAATTATCCTTTTTTAAAACTGACAAAATTAGCCAGGCAGTGGTGGCGCATGCCTTTAATCCCAGCACTTGGGAGGCAAAGGCAGGTGGATTTCTGAGTTCGAGGCCAGCCTGGTCTACAGAGTGAGTTCCAGGACAGCCAGGGCTACACAGAGAAACCCTGTCTCGAAAAGAACAAAAAAACAAAAACAAAAAACAAAAAAAAACCTGATAAAATTATATATTTATGGTATATAATATGGTGTTTTGAAATATCATGGAATGTAGAATGGCTAAATCAAGCTAATTACCATGGCTTTATCTCACATATTTATCATTTTTTCAGTAAGAACACTTAAGAACTGTCTTTCAAAACATAGATTAGGCAGGAATCCTGGAACAGAGAAAATCCTGTTTCTGAAAAATGATAAAGCTAATACAAATTTGTCAAAATAATTTTAGGATCTAAAAACAGACTAATATTAAATTAAGAAACGTTTAAGAGAACCTATGAATCCATATGTTTTAAAAAGTTGAGACTCTGGTGTTTTTAGCTGGAGACAGCTGTCATCTCCCTCGATAGGTCCCTGGTGCTAAATGCAAGAACAAAGCGAGGCAAGCCATCTCAAAAACCAAGTAACTTGGCTGCCAGAGGGGAATTACTTGACCAGCATGATCACAAAATGTCCTGTTCCCAGGGGAATTAGAAACAGCAAACTCAGTATCCTCTCATCAGAAAGAGCCAATATCACAGTTACTGAAGTAATACTAGTTAAGATAAGTAACAGAAGAGCATATACCTGCCCAGAAGAGAATAACACCTGCCCAAAGTTTGATCCAGAAAACAAACCAACTATAGTGGAGCTTGTAAGACTCCTAAAATTCCTGGTGATCTGGAAGGCTGTGTGCATAATGCCAGGCTGCACTCAGTGTGAGACACTGGAGAGAAACCTCATACATTTTCCTGACAGAATGGGAGACCTTGCACAGACACAGAGGAGACATGGGCAGACATTACAAAAGGAAACTTTGAGTGTGTCTCTCAATCTACATACTATCTTATCAAAAAACAGTAGAGGACATCTTGGCTCAAGGTACTAAAGGACAACTTCTAGCCAATCATTGGCTATCCTGATATAAATTGGGTTTAGAAGTGAAACTAGGTTTAAAAATAAAAATAATTGGAGCCAAAGAGACGATTCAGCATTTATGAGCAGTGACTGCTCTTTCACAAGACCTCAGTTTCCAGCACCCTCTCTTTTACGCACTCTCTATAACAAGTCAAAGACCTGAAAAGGAAAAAGGGAGGCATAGACCACCCTAGATTAAGAGACAATACTAAATATATGGATCAGATCTTGTTTGCATCTTGATCTAAATAAGTCAACTGTTGGTAATCTTTTAAGATAAGCTAAGAAATTTAATAATAACTTGTGTATTAAATGCTATTAAGCAACTATTAAATGTTTGGATATGTGTGTGCTGGTATATGTATGCATTCATATGTGTGCAGACACGTGTGTGGGTAAGTAGGCACACATATGTGTCAACATGTCCATATGGAGGCCCATCTAATGGGCCCTATCTACAGCTTTTAATGTGGGTACTGGGAATGAAATTTAGGTCTTCATGCTTGCCCAGTATATTAGGTGCTTGTTTTAATGCTGTGCCAAAATAAACTTAAGAAGAAATGGTTTATTTTGGTTTACAGTTCCAAAGATTATAGTCTATCACTGCAGGGAAAGTATGGTGATAGCGACAGGAACAAGAGGCTGGTTATACTTCATCCACATCTGGGAGTCACAGAGAGTCAAATGCTTATTTTCAGCTCACTTTCTCCTTTTTATTCAGAAAGGGACTCCAGCTGATGGAATGGTATATCCTATATTTAAGGTGGGTCCTACTACCTCTACTAACCTAATCTAGGCAATCTCTCAGACATACCCAAATATTGTTTCCATGGTGATTATAAACCTAACCAAGTAGACAATCAAAATTAACCATCAAATGTGGCAAGCACTTTATGATTGAGATATCACCCAGCCCCAGAATTATTAATATTTAAGATAGCATTGTAACAGAGTGGTCATGTACAAAAATATCTGCACACTTTAGGCATGCTTACTGACTATTCAGAAATAAAAACAGCATGATGTCTAGAGTTCACTTTGAAGACCCTTCAACAAGCTGGGCTTGATGACACATACATGTTAGTCCTGGCACTTGGAAGGAAGAGGCAGGAAGATCCAGAACTCAAGGTCATCCTTATCTACTTACTGAGTTTAGAGCCAGCCTTGGCATGAGGCACTGTCTCAGAACAAAAACAAACAAAAAACCCAGCAAATATTTTCTAAAATGAAAGAATGAGCTTGTGAGCATGGTGGCACAGAACTACAACCTCAGCACTTGGCAGACTGAGGCAGGAGGGAAGAATGAGAGGAGGGGAGTGGAGAGAAGCGGATTGGAGGGGAAGGAAGGGAGGAAAGGGAAAGGGGATAGCTAAAACAACACTAGCAAGTTTTAAATAATTATTGGATGTAATTAATGAGCATGTAGAGATCTATTATAATATTGCCTTACTTATGCAGAATATTGAGAAATGTTTAAATTATATTAGAATGTACAACTGTAAGTATGTAACTTGCAAGTATAAACTATCTTCAAATGGCTCTGCAAGATCCACCCCCTACACTCTGGCACAAGCCCCCTGTTTTATACCTGCACGCCTCTATACCTGTTGGCGCCTCTGGCTTTGCTACCACACTTCTTGCCATGTGTTTGGTCTAGGAAGTGTTTTGAGGTTTATCATTTAGACTTCAACATGATCTCTTTTAGTAAAGCTTTTCTTGATCTCCAATATTCAGTCTGTTTTGATTTTAATCTTTATTTCATAGCTATAGCCCCAAAGTCTTCATCTGTACTGTAACCCATGTGTCCAGGGCCTCTGTTACTAGGACGCCTAGAAACTTAACATCTAGCTTTTCCATAACTCTCACTGTCCGGTCGGTTTCATCCAGATCTCAATCACTGGTTTATGACACAAATTTTAAGGAGGCATTCATTCTATGGCAGTGTCAACTCCAGGGTCGACACTTAGGAATAAGCTGATGTCTTCACGCTAGCTCTAACCCTGTCCCAGTGAGCACATTTTTCTTCCTCCTCCTTCTTGTCTTGGGCTTGGCTGATCCCACTTCACTCGCTCACTCACATGCACTTTTTTCACTTATATTGGGAAATGTGCCTCTCTCCGTTTGTGAGCCAAAGATTATCCTGACAGTGGGCCCCAGCTGCTGAATATAAAAAGTGCTGGTAATAGCACATCCGAAGAACTGAAAATAGCTTAAATTTGTAGTGGAATTAGACATAAGAACAGTGCCATCAAACTGTGAAAGCCCTTAAAGATACTCTGCGATCACTTCACATCACCCTAAGTATCCATCCACTTCTCTCTCTAATTAAGACTGCTTTTCTCTCAAGTGCTGGCATTCAAGTTAAACTTTTAAATTCAGCCTTCTTCTGTTTAATAACTAATATTACAAAAAGAGTTTTGATTTTTATAACTTATTGTAATGTTTCATTTAACCTGTGAGATTAAGGAGCTTTTGTCTGCTATTCTGCAAGCACAAGCACTAATTCTAAGTGATTTCACTGACAAATCTGTCCAAAGCTCTAAATTACAAATTTAAATAAACTTTTAAAAACATAATCACAAAAGAATTAAACATTTACCCTGACATTAATGTACACAGTTATTTTAAGCAATCAAATAAGCTGAGCCAGTAACAGAAAACTCTTTACAAACACATTTCAGCTAATATATGCAGAAAGAGGAACAGAACTAGAAGAGTCACCACTTGGAAGCACCTTATGTAATAAATGATTCGACTAACGATGACTCAGGGATGATAAAACCAGTCAGAGAGACACAATGAGGGGTGTTTAAATGGGAGGAGGATTAAGCTGTCACAAACCTGTACTCACTGCTAAGTCATAACATAAGTAGGAAAACCAGACTTTGGAATAGCAGATGTGAGAGTTTGGATTAACAAAACAGGGACAAAGCAAGTTCTCCAAGAAGGGAAAATAAGGCACAGAATTTGACATAAAGAGTGATAGCAAACAATAGTGATGTGGGAACAAGATATAGGCTTTGCAAGCCACTTAAAAGAACTATGTAGAGCCAGGCATGGTGGCTTACACCTGTGATCCCAGTAGCATTCAGCTATATAAAAACAAAGGCAGAAGTAAAGGATATAGTTGTGGTACCTCAGCAGTTGAGAGTATGATGTCAATAAGCCAAGCTAGCTAACTCCTAGTTGACATATAATTAGCTGGACTATATGCCAATGTATTGGACTATAAAAGGAAACAAAGATATTTAGGAGTAGTGCCAGGCTACATATACATAGCAATCACTTGTGGCAAGCAGGCACACTCAGCAGGACAAAGTACGTATTAAAAGGTTGGTTTGTAAATATATATTTTAAATAAAGGAAGACAGGACTGAAGAGATGGCTCAGTGGTTAAGAATCAGTACTGCTCTTGTAGAGAACCTGGGTTTGGTTCCCAGCACTCACATGGCAAATATGCTGACTACTTATATGTTAACTTGACACAAAGTAGAATCATTTGAGAAGAGGGATCTTCAATTGAGAAAATGCCCACCAGATACAGGCCTATATCAAACCTATAGGCAAACCCATGGGGCATTTTCTTGATCAATGATTGATGTGGGAGGGCCCAGCCCATTGTGGGCAGTGCCACCCCTGGACAGGTGGTCCTGGGTTCTATAAAAAAGCAATCTAAGCCAGGTGTGGGGACACACACCTTCAATCCCAGCACTCGGGAGACAGAGGCCGGCAGAACTTTTTGAGTTCAAGGTCAGCCTGGTCTACAAAGTGAGTCCAGGACAGCTAGGGCTGTTATACAGAGAAATTCTATCTTGAAAAACCAAAAGAGCATTCTAAGCAAGCCATAAGGAATAAGACAGCAATCAGCACTCTTCCATAGACTCTGCTTTAGTGTTGCCTGCAAATTCCTGCCCTGACTTCTCTTCATGTTGAATTATACCTCTATGTTGAATTAAACCCTTTCCTCCCAAGTTGCTTGTGGTCATGATGTTTTATCATGAAAATAGAAACCCTAAGACAAAAATTGGTATAGACCTGACCATGTGTTTTTGGACAAGGGTTGTGGTGGCATTTGAACTCTAGGCTGGTAAAGCCATTATGTGCTCAGAGCTTAGTAGACTGTTAGTCTTGAGACCTTAGAAGATAAGAATGCTGAGAGAAATATAAACAGTAGAGGCCTGGCTTGAGAAGTTTCAAATGGAAATGATTCTATTGGGGCCATTTGTATGACATTTTGAACTCAGAACCATTAAGTGAAACCTTTATGTTGCTGAGACAACTGATGCTGGTTTGCTGGAACTAAGAAGTTAGTAAGGGTTAAGAAGAGACTAGCATCATTGAGATGAAATCTTTTGGGAGTATTCCTTGAGGGTCCGCACACAGAAGCTATGGTTCAGAGCAAGTGAAGGCTGTACCTCATGCTGGCAGCTGAACATGGCATATGTGTAAGATTTTCCCAGGTAGTACTGATTTTGAAGGCATGTAGAAGTCATGGAAAGCCACTGAGGCTTGGTCCTGTGAGAGGACAGGAAAGGACATTGGTGAAGGTTCAGCCTCAGTTGCAGTAGAAGGCCCAAGATTAAAGAGGTCATGGAAAGAAATCAAGGCATGATGTAGTAAGATCAGAGTCCCTGGAAGAGAGCCCAAGAGATGTTATTGGTGAATGTGCAGCCCAGTTCATCAGAGACCCCAGCATTTTAGAGATGCCAGTATCATGGGATGACCACCAAGGTCAGCAGCAGCTGTGGAGTGGAGCAGGCTTAACCCTAGGAAACAAGCTGAGGAGCTGGAGTAGTAGCACAGACCCCTTTGAGGAGTGGGATTTTGATGTCAAGCACAGAACTCTGTATGTTAAATTTTCCTTTCACTTTGATTTGGCTGTGATTATGTCCTGATTCTTCTGGGCTCTCAGAATATGAAAGTATGTAACCTCTTTTTTATATATAAATATAGGAGCCCACAGTTAAGAAACTTTGGAATTTTAGAGAGACATTGTCATTTTCTACAGGTTTTGGGATATTTCATAGAGACTTTGAGAGATATTTTAGATGTTTTAAAGAGACTGAATTTTAGCATGTTTTAATTTTTAAAAACTAGGGGACTTTTAAAAGTTGGAATATCTTCTTCTGTGATATTGATACTAATATGAGATCTTGGAGACAAACAAGAAAGGTATGGTTCTATTTGAATAATGATGTGTTTGTGTGTCAGATTAACAAATGGTCAATTGTACTGGCTAATTTTAAGTCAACTTAACACAAGCTAGAGTCATTTGGGAAGAGGGAACTTCACTTGAAAACTTCCGTGAGACTGGACTGTTGGCAAGTCTGGAGGGCACTTTTCTTAATTAATGGGTGAAATGGAGGGCCCAGCCCATTGTGAGTGGTACCATCCCTGGACAGGTAATCATGGTGTGTATAAAAAAAAAGGAAGCTGAGCAGAGAAGCCAGCCACAAGGTGCAAGCCAGTAAGCAGCACTCCTCTGTGGTCACTGCTTCAGTTCCTGCCTCAGGTTTCTGCGCATTTTCTTAAGTGATGGACTGTACATAGAAATATAAGTGAAAGAAACCCTTTCTTACCTAACCAAGTTGCTGTTCAGTTGAAATGCTAAGAGAGCAGCTCACAATCATCTGCAAATCCAGTTACAAGGTATCCAATGCCTCTTCTGACTTCTATGGGCCTCTGCATGTGCATGATGTACATAAACTCAAGCATGCATACACATAAAAAGGGGAACTGTGGAGCTGGTCCTCTACCCCTAACCCTAACCCTAACCCTAACCCTAACCCTAACCCTAACCCTAAACCCTAAACCCTAAACCCTAACCCTAACCCTAACCCTAACCCTAACCCTAACCCTAACCCTAAACCCTAAACCCTAAACCCTAACCCTAACCCTAAAGAACACTTGTTGCTTTCTCTGAGAACCCTAGTTCCATTCCCAGCACTCACATAGTGGCTCACAACCATCTGTAACTGCAGATGCTAAATTCGAGAGGATCCAATACACCTTCTGACTTACTGGGAACCAAACAAACATGATACGCAGGACAACCAGGACTGCACAAGGAAACCATGTCTTAGAAAAAAAAAGACTAGAAATTAGTTCAGAGTATATTCAACAGCAAAAGAGGGTAGATGAACAGCAGCCACCCTTATCACATGGGTTGATTTCAATGGGAGAAAGTTTAGGATCAGGCTGGAAAGATCTGAATTCTTTACTGCCCTTTTTAGTATCTTTCAACAGGTATCTGTATGAAAACACTGACGGCTCAGTAATCCAGTTTACAGATAATAAGCTGGAAAATCAGATAGTACAACTGAGTGACATTGAGGTTCAAATACATTTGATAAGCAGGAATGATAGATAAATTTAGCAAGATAAATTTTAAAAAATAGATCAAAGTAAAGACTGGTACAAGATCCTAAACCACAGATGTTCAAGTACTGAATGTATAAACATAGCAGAGTTAAAGCCTTAGAAACTTCAACTAACTATAGGCTCAACGTAAGTCTACAGAGCTTTTGATGTGGCAGAGAAGGGGGGATAATCTTTTTATTCATGAGCTATTTAATAGCACAGGGTCTAGAACAAAGTCATCAGCCCACTCCTCTCTGCTGATTAGAACAGGTGCTTGAAATAGTACATTACGTTCTAGATGGCAATCTTCAAAGTGAGATATCAATGAACTGATGTACGAACAGAACAGAGTAATCAGAATGGTAAGTACAGATGTTTAGTACTGAGAAGAGATGAATAGGTAGAGGAAATCAATCAAACAGAAAGGGATATTGAGTATCAAGGCTGCCCAAAATGGAGGAGACTGTCTTCAGAGCAGCTTACTGAAATAATGAAGTGCTCAAGCAACAGGGTGGGGATATGGCACTGGGACCCATCCCCAGCACTGCATAAACTGGACACAGCATCATTCAAGAGGTGGAAGCAGGAGGATCAGGAGCTCAAGATTATCTCTGACTCTATAGTCAGTCTGAAGCCAGCTCAAGCTACAGATTCTGTCTTAAATAAAAGAGAAAGTATCAACATTATTACCAAAAAAAGCTGAGTAAGGCAGCTAGTGAATAAAACACTTGCCACACAAGGGAATTCAGATCCCTAGAGAAAATGTAAAAACAAACAAACAAACAAACAAACAAAAAGGCAGCCACAGCAACCACCTGTAATCCCAACATTTCAGCATTTCAGAAGCAAAGATAGGGAACCCTAGGGCAAGGCTAGCTAGACCAACCAGAATTCCTGAGTTCCTGGTTCAGTGAGAGAGGTACTTTACTTCAACATAAAGAAAGCAATCAAGGAAGATGCCCTCCATCAACCTCAGGTCTACACACATTCACACACATACACACACGCTCATGCACAAACATACACTCACACACATGGAACACATGTACAACACACAAACCTTTTTAAAGGCTCAGGAAGTATTCTGGGTTAAAGGAGACCAACTGATATAATAACTGAAGTTAATATAAAAATCTGAGTTGGGAAAAATGCCACAAAGGACATTATTGGAACATTTAGGTGTGATGGCTCATGCCTGCAATCCCAACACTTGGGAGGCTGAGGCAGTAAGAGTATCATGAGTTTGAGGATACCCTGAACTATATAGTGAGTTACAGGCCAACCTGAGCTGCAGAGTGAACCTTGTTTCAAAATACAAAGGATATTCAAAACAAAGTGTAAAATCCAATTATGGACAGCAGTACTGCATTAATGTTCATTTTCCTCACTATGCTATAATTTTTGTAAGAAAATATCCCTGTTCTTAGAAAAACCATGCTAAAGTATTTAATAGTATAGTATAGGAAAAACTATAACAATAAAATGAAAACAAGCAAATGTCACATATTTAAAATTTATGAATCTAAGTTAAAGATTTATGATAATTCATATTATTTCAGCAATTTTTCTTTAAATTTAAAATTACTTCAAAGTAAGAAATTAAAAACATTTTAAAGCTGGGCAGTGGTGGCACACATCCTTAATCACGGCACTCGGGAGCAGAGACAAGCAGATCTCTGTGAGTTCGAGGCTAGCCTGGTTTACAGAGCTTATTCCAGGACAGCCAGAGCTACACAGAGAAACCCTCTCTCAAAAAAAGGAAAAATAAAACAAAACAAAAAACATTTTAAGTGGTTTCAAAAGTGTGGCAAGCTATACTAAATATTCTGAAAAACAATAACAAGATAATCAACAGGAGCCAAGTTCGGAAACTACAGCTTTCAGCATGGAAGAGAAAGTGGTAAATAACTTAAAACTTGAAAAAGTTAGTAAGTGACCAGAATATGTCCTTCTGTGTAACAGAAAAAAGATGGCATTTTCTGTCACAAAGACCAGAATTCAGCTTCTTGCTCTTCTTTATTTTCTTTCATTTTTTAAGATAGGGTTTCACATAGCCTAGACTGACTTCCAACTCTCTGTAGCCAAAGATGAAAGGATGACCTTGAACTCCTCATCCCTCTATCTCTGTCTACCAGGTGTTAGGATTACAAGTAAATGCCACTATCATTTATTTTACACTAATAAATGGTGCGCACACGTGCGCGAGCGTGTGTGTGTGTGTGTGTGAGAGAGAGAGAGAGAGAGAGAGAGAGAGAGAGAGAGAGAGAGAGAGAGAGAGAGAGAGAGAGACACACACCAACCATGGCACTTGTATGGAGGTCAGAGGACAACCTACGGGAGAGTCAACTCTCTCCTTCCACCATCCACCATATGGGCGCTGAAGGTCAAAGTCAGGTTGTTAGGCTTGCAAGCAGGTGCATCTACTCACTAAGCCATCTCACTGGCCACTAGCTTTTCTCAGTCTCCATCTCTTTATGCTATAAAAACACTACTACCTACTTCTCTAACTATACACACAGATACTTCCCTAACATACAAAAATCTTCCTATCTGGGCATTGTGACTCATGCCCACGATACCAGCACTCAAAAGGCTGAGGCAGTAGAATTACTTGAAGTTCAAAAGCCAGTCTAGTGCTGGAAAGATGGTTCGGTGGTTAAAAGCCCTTGTTCTTGCCGAACACCTGGGTTTAATTCCCGGCACCCATATAGTAGGTCACAACCATCCATAACTCAGGTCTAGAGGATTCTGATTTCCTCAGGAACCAGGCACACATATGCTGTACATACATACATGCAGACAAAACACTCATATACACAAAATCAATTTTTTCAAGAGACTGGCTTTCTGTGTAGCCTTGGCTGTTCTGGAAATGGCTCTGGAGACCAGGATGGCCTTGAAATCAGAGAACCACCTGCCTCTGCCTCTGGAGTACTGAAATTAAAGCATATGACACCAGTCATGGCTTTAAAGCAAATAAATCTAAAATCAAATTAAAGCCAGTCTATGCTACATAGTGAATTCCTGGTGAAGTCTAGGATACACTGTGAGACTATGTCTCAACAAACCAAAATATACCTATATAGAAATGCAAAGGACAAGGGGTAAAGAGCTTGCTCAGTGAACAGTGCTTCCCAGTCTTCTAGGCCTGAATTCAAGTCCTAGAACCCATGTCAGGCAGCTTACAACTACCTGTAATTCTAGCTCTAGGGGATCTGATGCTATCATTTGGCTTATATCAACACCATTCACACATGACATATACTCACACAACAGCCACACAGACACATAAAAATAAAAACAATTTTTTAAAAAAGAAAAGGACCCAAAATGTTGAAAACAATCTTAAAAATTGACATTTAGAGGGCCTGTACTCCTGACATCTACACTCCTGACCTTAAGACTACAAGTCTATAGAATCTGACAGGCAAATAGGTCATCAGCCAGAAAAGAGCACACAGAAAGAAACCCATAGACATTTGACTTTTAAAAAGTAATATTGGATAGAATATAGGGATTCTTTTTAAACAAAATTATGGAACAATCTTATATTCAAATAGAAAAATACAAGCTTTGATCTACACCATATCAAAAATAGACTTTACCAAATTTAAAGTCCAGATCAGGAAAAAACACTATTAAGAAGATGAATAGTTTGCAAGCCTTTAATCCCAGCACTTGGAAGACACAGGAGGGCAGATTTCTATGAATCTAAGGCCAGCCTGGTCTACATAGTGAGTTCCAGGCCAGCCAAAATTATATAATGATACTCGGTTTCAAAAAAAGAAAAACAAAAGGATGGAAGAAACAAAGGAAGGAAGGAAGGTAGGAAGGAAGGAAAGAAGGAGGGAAGGAAAGAAGGAAAAAAAGAAAATGAACGAGGAAAAAGAGGAAACAAATAGGCAAGAACAGAGGTAGAGAAAATATTTGCAAAACATAAATCTGACAAAGAACTTAAGACCAGAAAATATTTTTAAAACTCTTACAAATCATTGAAGTATTTTGCAATGTTAGGTATTAAACCTGGGGCCTCACATGTATGTTTACAATAAGACTTGGAAGGGGCTGGGAATTTGGCTCAGTTAGAGTACTTGCCTGCCACGTACAAGGCCCTGGATTCAGTCTCCAGGACCTCATGAAGCGGATGTGGCAGAATATGCCTGTAATCTCAGCAAAATGAGAAATGAAGATCAAGATCATCTTGGTGTCTATGGAAATGGCTCACTGGTGAAAGCACTTGGGACAAGAACCTGAGGCTTAAGTTCCATCCCTGCAAGCAACATAAAAAGCTGGATGCTATGATGTGCACTTGTAATCCCAGCACTCCTAAAGCAGGATGGGAGGCAGAGACAGGAAAATCAGACAAGCTCATGGACCAACAAGCCTGAGTATGCTGGACAGTGATAGAAACAGTGAAAGACCCTGTCTCAATAGTGTGGAACTCACCCCTAAAAAGTTGTCCTCTGACTTCTACGTATGTTCTATGGTGTATGAGTTTTGTGAGCATGTGTGCATATACACACACTACATTTTTTAAAAAATTTAAAAAGATCATTGATCTCAGTTACACAGCAAGTCCAAGACAAAAAAATGTACTAGAATGTTCCTTATTGCTTCATTCATAAGAAACCTAAAATCAAATGTTAAGCCAAATTTCCACCAATAAGAGAACAAATAAACTATAACATTCTCATACAGTGAGAAAATATTCAACAGTGGACTAGAGAAAACTTGATAAAATGAAAAAAAATCTGAAAAATATTAAATAGTAAAAAAAATTATTGTTTAAAAAAAAGAATACTGTTCCTTATAAGATATAGATTTTTCAAGAAATGAAATGCTGGTTAGTGACTATATTAATAGGTAACACATTTGATTCTAAGAAATAAATGCACAAAGATGCTCTAGTGGTTTGAATAAGAATGGTCCCCATAGGCTCATATATTTAAATGCTCAGTCACAAGGAAACAGAACTGTTTGAGAGGGATTAGGTCTAGTCTTGTTGGGGTAGGTGTGGTCTTATAGAAGGAACTGTGTCACTGGGGGTGGATTTTGGGGTTTCAAAAGCCCATATTAGGTGTTTTCCCTCCCCCTCTCTCTGTCTCTGTCTCTCTGACTCTTTACCTACCTCCCTTCTTCCCTCCCTCTCCCCTTTCCTTCCCTCGCCCCTCCCACCCTCTGCCTGTAGGTTAGGATATAGCTCTCAGCTATTGCTCTAGCACCTACCTGCATGCTGCCATGCTTCCCACCGTGATAATAATAGACTAACCTCTGAAACTGTTAGCAAGTCCTCAATTAAATGCTTTCTTTCATAAGAGTTTCCTTGGCCGTGGTGTCTCTTCACAGCAATACAACAGTGACTAAAACAGAAGTATTAGTTCATAAGAATAGAATGTGCAGGCTTGAGAGATGGCTGAGTGGTTAAGAATACACTTTGCTCTCGCAGAGGACCTGAGTTTAAGTCCTAGCACCCATATCAGGCAGCTCACAGCTGTTTGCAACTCCTGTTCCAGGGGATCCAACATCCTCTCTGGCCTCCTTGGGTACCTTCATACGTTTGTACAAGCCCCTATACACACATACCCGAATAAATAATTAAATAAACCTAAAAAATGTTTAAAGACTAGAATGCATATCACAGGGACAACAAACTGAAAGCAAACTAAATATCCATCAAGATAAAATTATATTATATCCTCACAATGAAATATTGCACACAACTATTTAAAAACACTAGTATAAGGTGATTAGAGAGGTGTTTCAGTACTTAAAAGCACTTGTTCTTGCAAAGGCCCAGGGTTCCTATATGGCAAGGCAGATCATAACTGTCCATAACCCCAGTTCCAGGAGGTCCAATACCCTTTTCTGACCTCCACAGCTACCAGGCACACACGTGGTCCACAGACATATATGCCAGTAAAATATTCATACACATAAAATGAGTAAATCCTTAAAAAGAAATTTAAATACTAGTCTAAGGCTCTAACATGGTACATTCCTGTAATCTGCACTTGGAAGCTGGAGGCAGGAGGATCGAGGCTAGCTTTGGCTAGCCATAATAAGTTAGAGGCCAGCATGAACTGCATGAAACCCTGTCTTTTAAAAAAAAAAAAAAAGGAAGGAAAGAAAGGGAAAGGAAGAAATGGAAAGAGGAAGAAAGTGAGAGAAAAGAACAAGGACAAAGAGGGAAGGAGAGAAAGAAACATTGTAAGGGACTTGAGTCTCATATGAGAGATTTATAATCTGAGAGTTGAAAGAAATGGCCTGAAAGCAATAAAGAATAAAAAAGATAATAACTTTTCTTGTGATACAAAAATTACCCAAATTAATAAAGCTCCAATATTGGTAAAGTATAAGAAAATGGACAGTCATGTATGTTTTATAATAACATATATTAAAACATTTAAGATAAAAACTGGCAATAGTTATCAAATACTTTTATTAATATTGTTCTTTAACAATTTCCATACATTTATATAATATATTCTAATTATCCTCTCCCCCACCCTCTTTTATCTCCCCATATCATGGCTATTTATCAATTTTTAAATATTCATGCATTTGATCCAAGTGTTCAAATTCCACAAATCTATCCTATAAGCACATTTACATAACAAAAACATAACATTTATTGGGCTGCTCAATGTGGCATTGTTTATAGACTAAAATGTTGAAAACCACCTAATGTGTATTAGAAAGGAAACAAGTTATATACATTATTTTTGTGCCACACACCTGTATTCCGGGCTACTTGGAAAACTGAGGCAGGAGGATTGAGCTCACAAGTTTGAGATCAGAGATCAGTTAAGGCAACCTAGTGAGACCCCCTATCTGAAAAGCGCCATAGCAATAGAGAAAGTATAACTCTTTGGGAGAAGCCAGCAGTGCTTTTATCAACTAGACACAAACCTAGAAATCTGAGAAGAGAGAACCTCAATTGAGAAAATGCCCCCACCAAACTGGCCTATAGGACATTTTCTTAATTAGTGATTGACGTGGGAAGGCCTAGCCCAAGTAGTGCCATACCAGGACAGGTGATTCTGAGTTATTAAAAAAAGCAGACTAACCATGGGGAGCAAGCCAGTGAGCAGTAGTTCTTCCAAAGTCTCTTTCAGTTCCTGCGTTGAGTTCCTTCCCTGACTTCCCTTCAGGAAGAAGACTAAACAAGCCCTTTCCTCCTCAAGTTGCTTTTGTTCATGGTATTTTATCACAGTGATAGAAACCAGGTTTCAGCTAAAGTAAGCAAGTAGAAAGAATTTAGGAGGAGATTTGGTGTATGGAAATTTATCTACAATGCCATCAGCTTTCCAGGAAAAATAATGCAAACACCTGGCAAGGGATGAAACAGTGGATGCTGATTGGCAGTGGGGGAAGGTGGGGAAGGTAAGAGAAGGCCCAAAGTTAACAAAAATAAAAATGATCCAAAAATCGTGTAGAATAAATAGGTTTTCAGATGGTGGGCCAGTCTGCCTAAAACACTCTCCTTCTGCCCTTTAAAATCCAAGATATTCCACTCCTATTTGCTCCCTCATTCTCAGGCCCAAAAGTCTATCTGTTGCTATAAAGCTTTGCTCGGCAGCCTGTGGTTAAAGTGTTAAATCTTTCCCTCAAGTCCCACAAAATCTGTATTCAACCACTATTACACAGCATCTCTATACAATACAGATTATACAGACATCAGGTAGAATGTCCAATCTTCCCCTTCAAGTTTTATTTAAAATTCTGTGTGTATTTGTGCATTTTTCTATGAGGGGTGAGTCCACAATTTTTAATCAAATTTGGGAACAATTGCTATAGTGTAAAATGTTCATCGATCATTTACTGAGTAATCTATTCTACGCCAGACATTCTAAATACAAAAATGAAACAAAAGATCCAAGAAAGTTTACAGATGAGAGAGACAGATAAGTAAACATGATATTACAAAAGACAAAAGCCTAAATGAAAACAGAGATGCATCATTAACAAGTTCTGATTAAACAGGAGTCTACTTACAGCCCTGGGGTCAGGAAAACTCTATAATGTAAAAATAGCTACTGTCTCAAAACTAAGGTGACAATTCAATATAATCTTTATAAAACAGTAAGATTTCTTATGGAATGTTGGGCTGTTTCTAAAAATTATTAAACAAATGTTTGAAAAATAGAGGGGCAGTGCCACAATCCAAAATTCATAACAAGCTGGACGTGGTGGTGCATGTTTGTAGTCCCAGTATTCGGAATGCTAAGGCAGGAGGATCATTTGAACACACAACCTCGAGAAGACCCTAGTCAGCACACAAAGACTATATGTCATAGAAAAAGTAGCAAACCTTAATTAGTCATTTGAAAGGAGTGATGTTGGAATAAGAACAATGCCAGCAAAACAAAATCAATGATCCAGAAACAGACTTAGGTACATAAGAAGATTCAGTAAATGATATTGGTGGCATTTCAAATCACTGGGGAAAGTGTTGAGGCAATTAATTACCCAGTTAGAAAAACATTATGGTACATAAATATATCATTTACAAAACCCAATTCTGAATAGTTTCAAGAATAAAGCTCAGTGGGAAAGTAAAAGTGAACAGATTGTATTATAGACACTTTTAAAATCAAAAAATTATAAAACTAAAAAACAGCCAGGGCTATACAGAGAAACCCTGTCTCAAAAAACCAAAAAAAAAAAAAAAAAAAAAACTAAAAAACTACTCAAAACCTTGTATTGCATAAATATTTGATCCACAGTAGTATAAAACAGTCCTCAAGCTAATTGGATCCAAGACCTTCTCCATGGGAATAAATCCAGGGTTATACTATAAAACCTAGCCAAGAATGAATAGCTGGGGAGGTCATAGGCCCTAGCAGGGAAAGCTACTATTTTGCCAGATATACATACTATTACACTGCCTTCTAAAGCCTTATCTTTATACCTATAGATTACTGCAGCTCTCAGCCACCATCCAGTTTCTCTTTTTGCTCTGGAGTTTGCTTCAACTCACAACTGGTCAAAGTATAGAGAATAAGCGACTATGGAGTGCTTAGTCATACACACATACACACATACACACACACACACCTCAGGGAACACTGGGAAGAGGAAGCTGAAAGACTGTAAGAGACAGAAATTACGAAAGACTACTATGAATCAGTGTCTTCTGGACATGACAGGGCCATTACACACATAAGCTCTCAGCAGATGTGGCTGCCTGTAGGACCTGCACATGATCAAGACAGTTACCATTCTATCACGGGTTGGGGAGGGGCTCACAAAGCCCCATCCCTACCTGAGGAGTTAGTAGACTTTGGGGTAGGGGGTGAGGTAGGGAGAGTCTTTTTTTTTTTCAGAGAGATGGCCTTCAATAGGTTTCCCATGCTCTCTAGTGGACGGCCCTACATCCATACACATATGAGCAGCATTCATTGGACTCCATGGATTAGTTTTTAAAAAGAGGACTTGGAAGGTGAATTTGGAGGGATATCTAGGATGACCTAGAAAGAGGAGTGAATGGTGGCTAGGATCAAAATGCATTCTATACATGTATGAAATTCTCAAGGAATAAATACAAGTACTATATTAAAAAGTTTGTTGCCATATGTGGTTGCACACACCTCTAATTCCAGCACTATGGAGGCACAGGCCGACACGTTTCTGTGAATTCAAGACCCTCCCGGTCTATAATGGTGACTTCTGAGACATCGGGGCTACACAGTAAGATTTTGCCTCAAAGTAAGTTTTTAAATGCTTTTCTTTGGGGCTAGAGATATAGTTCAGTTGGTAGAATGCTTCTATAAGCATAGAGTGAATGTGAGGACAGGTTTAACACCCAGGAAAGCATAAATCAGGTGGGCTGGCATGTACCATGAACCCTAGCACTTGGGAGGCAACTACATAGTGAATTCAAGGTCAGACTGGGCTACATAAAATCCTGTATAATTTTTTTTTCATCAATTGTTTTATCTACCTCCTTGTAGTTGAGTCACAATAGCCCCAAAATGGGGGGGGGGGGTAAGTCTGGGAAGATACTTCAGTCAGGAAAGTACTTCCTTGCCTTGCAAGCATGAGGACCCACCTAAAAAAGCCAGGCACAGTGGTACACACTTGTAATCCCAGTGCTGGGGAGGTGGAAACAGGAGGATCCCTGGAATCTGCTGGCCAGTCAGCCTAGATTTAGTTCTAGGTCAAAGAGAAACCATATCTCAAAAGGAGAGGGAAGATAAGTATAGTTTTCACCCCTCCTCAAGGAAACTTCTCTTTGTTTATATATACAGACCACTACAGGAAAACACATCCAATCAAAATATACTTGTGGAGCCCAGTCCTGATGGATACATTTACAAAACACTCCTGGCACTTAAGGTTCAGGGAACACTGCAGACAATGTTTTAAAAGCTAGAAACAGTATCAGGGGGTTTACTACTAGATTGTATCTCCTAATAATGGCAGAAGCTACACCCATAAAGTGGAGGTAGACGGGAGACCACCACGTCTCAACCCTACACAAAGAACTACAGGCAACTAAGGAATTCTGGAAGCAGAAGAAACAGTCTTCCCCAAGGAAGAGTATAACAATTGGTTACCCAATACTAAAGGTCAGTTCTGAAAACATACAAGTAATACAGACTGAGAAGGTTGTATTTATGAATTAAGGAATATATGTATATATTTCTTAATTCATATATATATGTGTGTGTGTATATATATATACATATGTGTGTGTGTGTGTGTGTGTGTGTGTGTGTGTGTGTGTGTATATATATATATATATATATATATATATATATATATATATATATATATATATATACTATCAATGAAAAGGGGCCATGAATTTCAAAAAGGACAAAAAGTGGATATATATTAGGGAGGGAAGGAAAAGGATAAATTATATAATTATAATTTCAAAAATAAGAAAAAAATGGGCCAGGCAGTGGTGGCGCACGCCTTTAATCCCAGCACTTGGGAGGCAGAGACAGGCGGATTTCTGAGTTCGAGGCCAGCCTGGTCTACAGAGTGAGTTCCAGGACAGCCAGGGCTACACAGAGAAACCCTGTCTTGAAAAAAAAATGGGGGAGGATAGGGAGGCAGCCTTGAGGTAAAGACTGATGTATATATTTTGAGAAGAAACTCTTGATTTTGAGTGTGGAAAGCAGAAATAAAATCTGATGTTTCTGAGGGTTTCATTAACCCAGGTTTACTACAAAGTGATAGAAAGCCTGAAAATATGGGTGAATTGTGTTAAAGTTGAGCAAAGCTAAGAACCTAACATTTGAAGAAGAAACTATAACTGTATCAGTGCACAAAACTTCAGGCAAATCTTATATTGAGTATCTTTTGCAGTAGACGCTGACTTTATAGTAAAGGAAGTCCTACCAGGCTTGATTTACCAGAGTCCTCAATTGAATTTATTAAAAAACTCTTGACTTGCCAATAAAAGTTAAGTACCTTCTGGAGACACATATCTTTGTCATCTAAAATGTTTATTTTAACTTAAAGGGTGATATCTTTGACACAGGAAATCATTTAGAGAATGTAAGTCCACAGTTCAGTCAAGTAGCTATATGTGCTTGGTAAAACAATGGGAAACTTTGAGAGCAGCCTGTATTGTGTTATGATTTGTTTTTTATTTTAGTTAGTTTTATGTTTATCACTTTTCAAACATAAACGTGTGTTAGGCAGAGGTCTCAAGGAAATATATTTATTTATTTATTGAGCATTTTAAAAGGTGGAGGAATGGAATTCCTGAGGATGACACCTAAGGTTGTTCTCTGCCCACCCCCTACAAACACACACATGACACATGCATAAATTTTTTAAAAATGGGGGCTGGTGAGATAGATGGCTTAGCAGGTTAAAGGTGCTTGCTGCCAAGCCTGACAATCTGAGTTCAATCCCCAGAAGCCACATACTAGAACCAGAGAACCAGCTTCCCCAGCTTGTCTTCTAACCTACACACAATAGCATGCACATGCATGTATACACACACCCAGACAAATAAACATAGTTAAAAATTTTCATTAAATGGGAAAACCTCAAGTATCCCAAGTAGATGAATAAACAAAATGGAATGGGGACATGAATGGAAAATTACCTAGCCTTTAGAAGGAAAGGTATTCTGACATGTGCTGCAACACAGATGACCTTTGATTTTATGCTAAGGTGAAAGAAGCCAGTCACAAAAAGACAAATAAGAGAGAGTGAGATGGCTCAGCACGTATAGGTACTGACAACCTGAGTTTAATTCAAGTCCTATATGGTAGAAGGAGAGAATTGATTCCTCCAAGCTTCCCTCTAGCCTCAACACGTGTGCTGTAGCACATACATAGAGATAAACATGTAATAACAAAAATGTAAGAAATATTCCACTTATATGAGATACTTGTGATTGTCAAATTCAAAGAGGCAGAAAGGATGGTAGCTGCTAAGGTTAATGGAAAAGTTATGAGTTTGAAGTGGAAAGATGAAAAATGTATTGAGATGTATGGTGGTAATGGTTGCACAATACAGATGTATTTCATGATACTTAACTGTAAACTTAAAAATGGTTAGGCCAGGCACAGTATGCATAGCTGTAATTCTAGCACCTGGAAGGCAGAGGCAGGACTGCTGTAAACTCAAGCCCAGCCTGGTCTACACAGTGAGTTCCAACCACATAGGGCCATATAGTAAGAACCTGTTTCAAAAACGAAAACAGCAACAGCAAAGAACAGGTGTAGTGATACATGCCTGTAATCTCAGCACTTGGAAGGCTAAGACAGCAGGATTACCATGAGTCTGAGGCCAGCCTGATCTATATAGCAAGTGCCAGGCCAGCCAGGGTATAGCATGACGCCATCTCAAAAAGAGTTAGAATAGTAAATTTTATGTATATGTATACCTACATACATATTTTTATAACAATAATTTATGTATGTAATATATTTCAATGAAAATAGATAAAAGATTAAAAGCAGAAGCAGATAGGAGAATTCAGTTGTCTCTTAGTAGGGCATATGTCAATGCAGCTTGCAAAATAAATGTCAAATTTACCTTTCTAATTCTTGGTTTTAGAAAAGTTATTTTTCAGTGGAGTCATGTGATCACAGTTTGAGAAAATGATGAAGAGTCAAATTCAAGAATCACCCTACCACTACTGTTTTTAAAAGTAATAATAAAATTATTCAATCCAGTAGTCTATCAATAAGAGAACACTGAAATAAACTTATAGTCATACTGTGGCATATTGTATATAGTGTGTCACATTTAATAAAACTAGTAAGTAAAAACATTTCTAAAACACTGAATGGTAATTTGTAGAAATAAAAACATAACACAATGGATTTCTTATGGTAAATTGGTATGTATAGAAAGGTGCAGAGAATAAAAGTAGATGACAGAGGACTGGCTGAAATGGTAGTACAGGAATGGACAAACTCTCTAGGTCACACATCTGTTCTTCCAATGGTCTTAGTACACAGATCTTCAATCTCCAGCTTTTGTGACCTTTCCTGCTTTCATCGTAAATCCTGTGGTGATGCTGTAGCAAGGAAGGTCAAATATTCCAGAAAACACTCCACTGCTTAGACCCAGGACCTCAGCAACCAAATCAAAGGAAGAGCTCCAAGCTGGCCTTGATGGAAGATGTACAGCTTGAGAGGGCTTCTTCTAACAGCCATAAAACCTATAACCTGAGTCAACTGTGTCATAATGGACAATAACTCTGAGACACATGTAAAATGTGAAACTATGGAGGGTGTTTAGGTCAGAGGCAGACAGTTACTAATTCAGCCACAGGAGCCAGGTAGGCCTTCACTTTCAAAAGCAGCACCACAGCAGTCCCATTGGTTTTCCATACCAGCTGCTTCCCGTGGCTCATCCGTCCATTAAGAGACCAATTAAGTGAGGGAATGTGCTTTCCACAGATACAAAATACAGGCTTGTTTATTTTTGATCTACACATGCCAACCAGAGGATCGGGATCTTGTAATTTGGCTATTTAAATCAACATGTTGTTCTCGGTCCCCTCCTATACCCACCACCATCTTTATTTATTCCCTTCCTAGAATTTAAGGTTTAGATCTAAGAAAAATAACAAAAGAAGAGGTCCAAGCTGGATTTATCAGGGGCCCAAGAAGCAAATTATATTTCCATGTAGATCCATGGGAGTTTCTCTGGGCTTGGGTCCAAGTAGGGCTAATCTAAAATGGAACTGGTCTTGAGAGTACCTCATACAAGGCTGCGTTGCCAATGGACTAATGGACTTCACTATCCCCCTAAGGCTAATGGAAAAAAATAGAAATATTCAGGGCCATTAACTTAAGAATGATAGCTAAATTTGTGAGTGGTTACGATCCTTAACTTACGGACAGAAAGATAATACTTTTAGAATGTCCAAAACTAAATGTGTAGGGAAACTTGTAAAACTCCTAACAGTTGGTATTATTACAACTAAATGCATCAGGAAATACAAATTAGAATTATTGAAAATAACATTTTAAAATAATTTTTGATAACTGTATGTTATTTTAATTTGTACCACTAGCAGGGAAACTTCTTGTGGGAAAATATGAGTTTCCTCATTTGAGGGGAGCTGCAGAAGCAGTTATTTGATATTATTGGGGGTCTAAAGTATACTCTTATAACAAAAGTAATTTAGCCAGCTTGGTTGCCCACACCTTTAAACCAAGCACGTGGGAAGTAGGCGGATCTCAGTGAGTTCAAGGCCAGCTAGGGATACATAGAGAGACCCTGTTTCAAAAAGGGGTGGAAGGAGAAAACAGTAATTTAGTTGTAGCTATCAAAGTACAAACTGCACACACTCTTTGACTCAGCAATTCCTTCTCTCTATCCCACAGAAATACTTAGACACAGGCATAAGATTAAATGTAGTATTTATAACAGTTAATGATTAGAGGCAAGTTTCCATCAATAGGTGAATTGTTAAACTGTAATAAAACTATACTATTGAATGCTATACCAATATTTTTCTTTTCATTTTCTAAATGAGGTAAATGTCCACATATTAATGCAAAAAAAGAAATATGTAATACATTGCATAATATATTAATTTATATAGTAGCAAAACAATGTTGTATTTTTTAAACTCTATACATATGTGTGAATGTTCCTACATGTACATGACTGAAGTCAGAGGGAGAGGAAAGGGGAGCTCTAGGACATACCAGGTAAAATTCAGTTTTATAGAGTGGAAATAGGGACGATTAAAGAAAAATGTTTTACAATTCTATGAATGTATTCCTTTGTTAAGAGCTATGGTTTCTTCATAATTTTTTTTAAAAAGATTGATTTATACTGTGTTTCTGTTTGCCTTTGTGAATATACTGCACCATGTGAATGCAGTAACAATGGAGGCCAGAAGAGGACGTGGGACCCCCTGGGACTGGGGTTACAGATGGTTGTGTAAACTGGCAGTGGGTGCTGGAATTAAACCAGGGTCCTCTGGAAGAACAGCCAGTGCTCATACTACTGAGCCGTCTCTCCAGCCTAAAGATTTATTTATTTTCTTTTATGTGAAAACTTTGCCTACAAATATATGCCTGGTGCCCATGGAGGTCAGAAAAGGGCATCAGATCCACTAGAGATACCATCTCTCTATTCCTCTTCTGATTTTTTTTATCTATGTCTAGCTGACAGTTCCGGTCAACAATCTTAACCTTTTTACCATCAGTTTCTCCAGGTAAAGGAATTTATGATCTACATATAAACATTTGAAACCATGGAGAAGAACAAGGTATGTTGGCATACACCAGTAAATGGGAGCACTCAATAGGCTAAGCCAGAGGATACTCAACAGCCTGGGCTACATAAATGAGTTTGAGGCTAGCTGGGGTTACAGAGTAAGACCATCAAAAACAGACAAATAAATAAATAAAGCTACCATAGAAACTACTTATTTAAAAGAGCCCCCAAAGGGTTAAAAAATCCTTTTGTGATACTGATAATTTACTCCTATTTGTATGTTTTATATGAGTAGCCAGAAAATACCACAGACCAAAAAATACATGGATAGATAATACACATACACATACACACACACACACACACACACACACACACACACGGAAGAAGGAAAGAAAAATAAATCTAAAAATAAAATTAAGAAGGGACTGGAGAGATGGCTCAGCACTTAAGAGCACTGACTGCTCTTCCAAAGGTCCTGAGTTCAAATCCCAGCAACCACATGGTGGTTCACAACCATCCATAATGAGATTTGACATCCTCTCTGGTGTGTCTGAAGACAGCTACAGTGTACTTATAATAATAAATAAATTTAAAAAAAATAAAAATAAAATTAAGAAGGCAATTTGTTGTATAGGCAAGGCAAAAAAGAAAAGATGGGTTAGAAAGGGAGAAGCAGAAAGCCAGAAACTAAATTAAAGAATTCATAAGAGATTATAAGTCAAAAGAAATCTTGAGGTTGGGCATGGTGACTTATTCCTACAATCCCAACATTCAAAAGACTGAAGCAGGAAGATCATCCATGAGTTTGAGGCTAGTCTAGGTAAACAGTAAGTTCTAGAGTTCTAGGTCATCTTGAGGTACAGGCTGAGACCCTGCCTAAAAAAATTAAAATTAAAAAAAAAAAGCCAGGCATAGTAGAACAAGCACGTAAAGCCAGCATTTGAGAGTAGAATCTCATGATCAGGAGATACATACTCAACTACATAGTAAGCTCAAGAGCAGCTTCAGCTACCTGACCCATCTCAAAAAAAAAAAGCTTAATTACTATGATATATAATTGGAGGAAGAAGCACCTAACCTTTAGGCTACAATTAAAATGTGCTCAGTTTCAAACCCTCTGGCTTAGGCCCACGTGAAGACTGGAGAAACTTCAGAATTATAAAGATAAAAGGGTTAAAAAACCAAATAAGGGGAAATTAGAATGTTTATTGTGCCTAAGAGAATATCAGGAGTGACTCAACAGCCCTCAAGGACATGAAATATCCATTTCAGTGAGCAGCTGGTCTCAATTTCCACAGCAGGTGATTTTGTTTAAATTATTACAGCAAGTATTTCAACATAGAAGTGTCTCACCTAGGCGACGTACCATACAGAAACTCCTATGAAGCCTGTTGTTGTTCACCTCTCCCACCTTTACTAGCTCAACTCCTCATCTCCAGTAGGTCAAAGGGTAGGTAAGGCATCTTTGGAATGTTAAGATGTAGACTTCTTTTAGATCTAGTTTTGTGTAAAATTTGTTGTTAGCCTCTGTCTCTTAGAACCCAATATAAGGTTGAATCTTTCTGTGCTATGGGGAAAAAGAAGGGGATTCATTAGGAGCAAGCACTCAAATATATGTATAAACTTGAATTTCTTGTTTAAAAAACAAACTACACCTTGCCTCAGTATAGATAGGTAAGAGGACTTTGGTTTAAAGTTCTTATAGGACCTAAAGGCTGTGTTTAAAATGACCAACTTTCCTCCAAAAAGAGGAAATTGAACTTGGTGGATATTAAAGTTAATAAATAAAAAGAAATCACCCATATAATCATAACACCCAGAAGGCAGAGGCAGGACAATCACAAGTTTGAGGCTACCCTGGGCAAGTTCCAGGCCAGCATAAGCTACAAAGTAAAACCTTGTCTCAAACAAAAGAATAAGGGAGAAAGGGGAATAACTAGGTATGTCTTACCCTCTTCTTCATCTCTTATTTTTGTCTTGTATAGAAAGCTCTTGAATTTCTGTGAAAAATACAATGTACTCACTCATCTTACTTGTACTCTTGACTACCCTACCCTACACCTAAGCTAGCTGAATACTATCTAAAATATGGATTGTACTTTATTTTATAGCCAATTTTCTAGTTATTCTCCAGTTCCTTCTGTAATACTGCTGCACACAAAGGCTGTATCTCTTGATCACTTCTTTCCTTTATCTCACAGAAACACCTAGTCTTCCTACCCTCTCAGATATCTTGACTCACCTCATTCTCTAATGATCAAAAATCCTTTAACTTCTTTCATTCAGCTGGCTCTTCTATTTAAAACCAAGTATCACTCTTAAGTCTCTGTGATGTCCTCATCTTCTGAACATGTCATTTTTCTATACCATTGTTCCATTTTAAATTAATAGTAGGTATTCTAGGAGGACGAGGTCCCATACTGATCAGGTTGATCTCAAAGTAACCACATAATGAAGGCTGGCTTTGAACTCCTGATCCTCCTGGGGTTACAAACAAATGCTATCATGTCCAGCTCTAAAACAATCTTTAATTTACCAAATGACAAGATTCCTACCTCCCTCATTCCAACCCTCCATGGAACCTACCCTGTACACGACCATATTAGTCAAATGAAAACACCCATCAGAAGTTCTCAGGATTTCACCCACCTTTCTGTCTGCATCAAATCTTTTTGAAAAACAATACAATGAAGCATCATCAAATGAGGTAAAAGGACAATGAAAGAAATTGTTGATGATATATGGGTGTATCAAAGGATGGGTCTATATGTATATGTTTATGTACACATTGCATATGCATATATAAACACAGGTAATATAAATACATTCAAATCAAATTAACAAAACTCCACAAACATAAAAATCAAATCTGCTAAATCAGACCTAAACCATAGGTATTATATGGCTACTTCCTGGAAGGAGAGATGCATTATCTATGTGACAAGTCAGTTGCCAGTTACAAGAAACCATAGGTAAACTACTATAAGCAGTCTAGATTCTGCTTTTCTGTAATGGAATATAAATGCAAAGCTTACTCAGCATCCCAGGACAATGGCAATGTTGTATGAGTTCTACACAATACCCAGCATGTACTCAGCACTAGGAAATAATAAATTTACAACTTAAGGAGAAAAACGGAGGCTTGCTTCACAGTGGTTTAATATGAACAGAGTTGAATATGACATTGTCTGACAGAAGAATGAACAATTTGCTGAATAAAAGCCCCAAGTCAGGATATATACACAGAAGAAATGGGGCCTCAGAGTCTCAGCACTTGTGCACAATGAAAGAAGAAATCTTTAAAAAAAAAAAAAAAAAATCTGTAACAGAGGATACAAATCAAAAGGCAGCAAGGACACCGACACTGGTGAGGCGGAAAAGGGGCTACTCAGCTACCAGCATGGTCTCAGCAGCTAGAGAGCTAATCTATCTCAAGGATCTTCAACACTGAGATGGGCTCCAAGTCCCCTGTCAAAATCTAATCCTGATCTCTGACCAGGGTCACACCAGACTCAGCAATCCTTTTCCCCAAGGACCTACAGAGAAAACACAAATCCTTCCATGACAGGGAGTCTAAGCCAAGAGTCAAAACTTGCACCTGGCACCAGAGTTAACTTGCTCTCATCCCACCACTTGAACAGACAGCAGGTCCCAGCAAACAACTACCACCTCCCAAACAACAGCTTAGGACACTTGCCAGCCTCAAGGAGCTGCTTTAGCCTCTAGGATTTGGGAAATCTACACCTAGCTGCTAGTCTATTTCAATTTCTGGGGATAACACTAGAGTTCCACAGGAAACAAGTGCAGGCAGTTCAATAACCCTGTGACCAAGCTGGGGAAGGCAGCAGTTAACTCTTGCTCCTGAGCCCCATTCAACAGCTCAAAAGTGCTTAGGAGAAATGAGAAAGTGTGGTGTGTGTGCCTCTGCCCTTGGGGCAGCACTAAATGACATGGGAAAAGGAGGAATGGAAGGAGGAAAGTGATGTTGCTCTTCCTTACCACCAAGAGGAACCTAAAACATGACCCCTCCCACCATTCAAAAAGTCACCTGGCAGTGATAAGTTGCTCTTATCCCTCAAAACCCACAAAGCTAACACACAAAGAAACAAGGGCTTGAGGAGGGAGAACTTCTGGCCCATATTGACTCATTAGGTAGTGAGCAAAATATAGACAGCCAGAGTAGGAAGCCATAAATGGATAGAGGCTAGGCAATAGGAGCACCTTACTACCCTATGGCTTTTTTGACTTTGCAGTAACCATGATGATGGGCTCAGAAAACCCATACATCCTGCTCCACATATTGGACTGCTTAAACTCTAGGATTACTGCCATGAAAAGCAACAAGGGAGAGAAAAACAATAAAAAAAAAAAAACTGCTGAGAAAACTGGGAATAGGCCTAGAAAAAATAAGTTTTGGGTTTGTACCACCTTCCCCAAAAAGAAAATTTTTCATGCAGGTAGGAAAAGGAGGGATTCTCCCTAATCAGTGTTCCTGGTTAAACCTAAAAATAAGAAAAAGGCCCTAGATTTGCAGCATCAGTAATATATCCCAGTACCTCACCAGCACAACCCCCCTCCCCCCAAGTTAGCCTTCTGATATAGTTAAAATGCCCGAGAAATTGCCTTCCAGTCCAATCCCTCCCCCCACCCCAACCCCCAGCAAAGAACATCTGCCTGTGGTTTCCCACCTCTCTTCAGAGAAGAGATACTAGTAGAGTACCCACACGGTGTAGTCTGGTACCAAGGGGCACAATGCAAAACGGTCTATCAAGCCAGGGGATGGGTAGCCAACTTCAGATCAAAAAGAGAGAGAGGCTTAGTGTAAAAACCAATGTCATTTCAGCAGGAAAAGTAGAGGGCAAGTGGTGAGAGGGACTCCTACTGGCGCACCTTCCCAGGGACGTAGTTCCTATCAATTGCCTCCTCCTGCAGGAACATGTGTAGACAGCGTTCATTCTGAGCCAGTGGGTGCCCAGCAATTCTATAAAGAGACCAGAGTGATTATCGGTAGTATTTGGGATCAGAGATTTGGCAGGGGAATAGGAATGTGAAGAGGGAAGAAAGGTTTGAGCCTCTAGAGGACAACAGTAGGGTATGACCTAAACTGTAATAAAGAAGGGAAACGGAACAGAAGGACAAGGTAAGGAAATGCCTACTTAAAAGCGTTAACATGCATTACACTCTCAGGCCTTGGCATACAGACAGGATCTGAATTTATTCACAGGAATGGAGTTTTACTATCTCCAGTTTGCCCACTATATCATATTACCTATTGCAAAAGGACAAAGTAGACAAAAAAAAATATTAGAAGATCATGATGGGCTGGGAGTATAATAGTTTACAGGTAGAGTGCTTGCCTAGTGTATGCAAGACCATGGAGTCAATCCTCAGCAAAAAGGGAAAGAGCAAAGTATGGAATGAAGGAGAAAGGGGAAGGGAGAGAAAAGTGGGGAGGGGAGGGTTGTAAAGAAACATTTCATAATGGCAAAAGCAGTATGCAGAGCAGCCAAGAATGTGGCTTACTTGTTAATAAACTGTTCGAGGCCTTGCCTCCTTTCTTCAATGAAAGATTCCTCAAAGATCCCTTCATCTCCTCTGAAAGGGAGCTGCCGCTTCAAGGCTTTCCCGGGCAGTGGCGGCACCACAATCTGCAGTGGAATGTCAGCCCAGGAGGAGAGGGCAAGAGAGAAGGAAGCAAATGAGATGGTGACATGTGTTCTCCCTCCCTCTACACCTCCTTCCTTCTCTCCCTCCCTCCTTCCCTCTTTTCCTCCCTCCCTTTCCATGGCTGAAGGGTGGTCTCAAACTGTCTAAGTAGCCAAGGATGACCTTGACTTCTGATCCTTCTACCTTCATCTGCTAAGTAAACTGTATTTCTCAGTTCTTTTATGCTTGGGATCCACAATGCCCCAGGTCCAGCTAAGACCTTAGAACAGTAAGGATGGCTCATATGGATCCAACTTGATTTCTGTGGAAGGACAGAGTTACCATCTCAAGAGAAAGGAAATAAACTTCAAGTACTCTTCACTTTCCTTAATAATCCTGCACCATCTAAGCATTTAGCTTTTCTCGACACATTTTTGCACTTATAGGTGTTTACTAACTTTACAAACAAAAACAAAAACAAAATAATAGTTGAAAATATTGTTCATGGGGGCTGAGGAGAGGGCTCATCTGGTAAGAGCACTGCCCACACATGAGGACTTGAATATGGACTCCAGGACACAAACAAAAGTCCAGCTGGGAGTGGAAGGCAGAGACAAGGAGAATCACTGGAGATTGCTGGCCTAGTTCCAAATTCAGTGAGAAACCCTATCTAAAAGGTGTGAGGCAGAGATATAGAACAGGACACATAACCTGCTCCTCTGGCCTGCGTGTGACATCCTCATACCATCTCTCTCTCTCTCTCTCTCTCTCTCTCTCTCTCTCTCTCTCTCTCTCTCGCACGCACACACACACACACACACACACACACACACACACACACACACACACACGGAATGAGTCCATAAGAATGTGTTCACCCTTATTACCCAATTCAAGACTTTTACAGGCTGTGACCTCACACCCAAGCCTATATAGATCTCCTCTTCCAATGGTACTAATTAGAAGATGAGCTGTACCTTACTATCTCGCTCCAGCTCATTTTTCAGCCACTCAAAGTCACTATAGCGTCGCCGTACACAGGATTCTTTCAGCTTGAAGATGGGTAGGTTTGTCTACAGGGAAGGAATAATGAAAAGAAGGCATGTGCTGTGGCACATAATTTTAACACTTAGGAGGCTGAGTCTGGAGGATCAGCAGTCAGTGTAGGGCCAACCTAAGCCACATAGGGAATTCCAGATCAGCTGGGCCTACATGGTAAGACCCTATCTCAAAAGTAAAAAACCACCAAACTGAAAACAGGCAATAAGTTCTGTTCAACCTGTGGAGATCACCTGTCAGAACCACTGGGAAAGTCTCAATGAAGTAGTAATTCCTATGGGACTGAGGATATGTCTCAGTGGTAGGGGACTTCCCTATTCTGTATGAACACCTGGGTTTGACGCCCAAAAAAAACAAAAATTGCTCCTATAGACTATATACCTAAAACTCTTCCAAAACACTACCAGGTAATATTAACCCTTACCATACCCAATCATATCATAATTGGAGATCAGAAGTCCCTTGCTGTAGCTGAAGGGTAGCTCAGTAGTAGAGCACTTACCTAGCATGCTCAAGGCTCTTGGTTCTACCCCACAAACACAAATAAAATCTCTTGCTACTTAAACTTTATCTTACAGAGAAGACTCACAGTCATATTATAATGTACATTAGACTGGTAAATCATGACTTGTTTGAGCTCAGATTGGTTTCCCACCCCCACTTCAGACCCATGCATGTTTGCCTCAAAGTGTCCTCCAAGGCCCCCTGTCTAGGGTTGTGCTTCCCCTTCCTATCTCTGTGATATGGAAGGAAAAGAATAACAAAACACCCCAACAGTAAAAACAGTCTTTGAGAACTAGAAGGTAAATTATTTCCAACAGATGTTTATCCTGATATAATAATGCCTGCAGTGGGAAAGAAAAGCTCAAGTTCAGCCATGGGAAGCTCAGCCATGGGAAGAAAGCTCAGTCAGGAACTCCAGCTAACTGCCTAGCTTCCCTAGTTGGTTTCTACTGGATGTTATGAATACCTGACTTGACATTACCTTTCTGTTGCTATTTGTTCTTTTACTTGCAAGCCTCATCTGAAGGAACATTCTGCTCTGTCTGGGGAACTCCAGCTGGCTGCCTTAAAGGCGCTTCCCCAGTCAATTTCTGCTGGATATGTTGAGTGCCTGACTTGATAATGTTTTGCTATCTATCTGTCCCTTGCTATTTATTATTTGGCTTGCCATATACTGAAACTTACTCATTCAAAATCAAAAGTATGGTTATTGCAGATCATTCTCTAGACCAAGACATTCTACCTTTGCCTTCCTATTCCAATCTTTTCTATTCTATACATCCTAGCTCAATTCAAACTTCATTCAGAAAAATCTTTCCTGATAATAGCAGCTGGGTACATTGTGGTCTACCTCCCCTCTGATCCCTTCTGACATTTATACTTTTCTAGAGACTTTGCCTCTATCCTAAGGTGCCTTTAAACTCCCTATGTAGCTGAGGATAACTTTGAACTTTTGTCTTCCTGCCTCCTTATGATATTACAGGAGTGAACCATCACACCCAGTTCATGAAGTACTGGGAGTCAAACGCCAGAGCTTTATACAGGCTATGTAAGTATTCACCAACCGAAATACAGCCACATTCCCATTTCTAAGGGTTTTGTTAAGTAGCAGAGGATAGCCTTGAACTTCGGATCCTTTCACCCTACAGTTTATGAAGTGTCACATCACTAAGTTTTCTTCATGCTGTTTTGTACATCCTGCTTGTTGTCTACATGACTGAATTATGATCTTAAGATCAACCACCTGACTGTGTGAGGTGGTATATCCCTTTAATCCCAGAACATGAGAGGCAAAAGTGGGCAGATCTCTGTGAATTTGAGGCCAAGCCACTACACAGAGTTCTAGACCAGCCAGAACACTGGTTGAGATGCTGTCTTTAAAAAAAAAAATCAACAACCATGACAACTTTTGCTTATCCCAAAATATAAGTTATCAATACTCAATTACTAAATAGAACCCCTATATATCTAGTTACCCCTTTACCTAAAAAAAAGCAGAATAAACAGCCATTATATAAGTTCGTTTTCTGTCACATACTCATTCCTACATCTTAATCACTATGAAGACTCCTCAGGCTCTGGTAGTAAGAGGACCTTATAACAAATTAAACACCCAAATCTTCGTTCCTGTTTGCAAATTATTTTTTCTTTTCTTTTCCTTTTTTTTTTTTTTTTTTTTTTTTTTTTTGGTTTTTCGAGACAGGGTTTCTCTGTGTAGCCCTGGCTGTCCTGGAACTCACTCTGTAGACCAGGCTGGCCTCAAACTCAGAAATCCACCTGCCTCTGCCTCCTGAGTGCTGGGATTAAAGGCGTATGCCACTACTGCCCGGCCTTGTCTGCAAATTCTAAATGAAAATGGTCAAATACATCTATTAATCTAGACCATATTTCTCCCCAGCCAATTCAGAGCAATGGGTAAGTAAAAAAAGGAACCACCTATTTCTTCTCTACACAGCTGCCTCTTGGCAAGAAAGGAGTATTTTGGAGTGCTGGTAGAGCTTCACATGGTCCTTACTATATCAACTCTTGCAGTCCCCAAGTCTTGAAATCTCCTCCTCCTCAGCCAAATCCATTGACATTAGCTCCAACTTTACCCAAAATCTTCAAGGTCCAAGAAATATCAACACTTGAAAAAAGTCTAATATAAGTAACATTTTGTCATCTAAACAATTCTTTAAAATAAAACAGGAGAGGGGGAGGAAGAGGCTTTCTTTAGGGTGTTGCCTGCTGTACATCTACAATGGTGCAGTGGATGGTCCCATACCAGAAGTATATGAGCTACACAAATTGGACTGGATGATTTTGATTTGTTTTGTTTTGTTTTGTTTTAAAAGAAGACTCAAAAGTTGAAGAGCTAGGGAGGTGGAGATGGATCAGGAAGAAATTAGGCATGAATATGGTCAAAATACATTGTATGAAATTCTCAAAGAACAAAAGCATTTTTAAAAAGGAATAAACAAGAAACCAAAAACGATGGCAGAGACCTGTAATGCCAGCACTTGAGAAATAGAAATAGGAGGATCAGTAATTTAAAGTCATCCTCAGCTACATATGAGTTTTAGGACAACCTAGGCTACACAAAACTTAGAAAAAAACAAAAGAAAAGAAAAAATAAGAAACTGGAGGCTGGTCAGAATGGACAAGTAAAGGTGCCTACATCCAAGTCTGACAACCTAAGTTTGATCCCTAGAACCCACATGGTAGGAACCAAGTCCTTCAAGTTGTCCTCTGACATGTTCTGTAAACCTTCCCCTGGACACAAAATGAAAACAAACGTAATTTTTAAAAAAATGTGAAGCGGCTGGAGAGATGGATCAGTGTTGAAGAGCACTTGTTCTTACAGAGGACCACAGTTCAATTCCCAGCACCCACATGGCAGCTCACCACTATCTAACTCCAGTTCCAGGATGTATATGATACAAACACATGTTTGAGCAAAACACTAAATACACATAAGATAAATAAATCTTTTTTAAGTTTTTGATTTAAAAAAGAAACTGGAAACTTTCTTGAAAGGAAAGCCTCTAGTAATGCCATTCAGAGACTGTTTTTACAGTATACTGATTGAATTTTGTACTATGTGCATATATTAACTGTTATTAACTGCTTAAAATTAATCCATTATAGAAAAATTTATCAGAATCCCCCAAAGAGAAAAAAGATATTTAGGATCATAGGATTGTAGATTTGCACTAGTGTTCACTATAGATACTGTGTTACCTAAACAGTAGAAACATAACTAGTAAAAATAAAGTGAAAGGAGAAAGAAAACACAAAATTCAAGTCCACATTGAAATGTCCATCTGTACAATGACGTGAGGCCACCATTGCACCTCTCCAGACTCCTCAGGCAGGCAGGATCCATCCCTGAATAAAATTAAAGAGAACAGCTTCATCAATATTTATTAAAGGGAGCTGAAGGGGTAGGATCAATGGAAGAATATGTGCTCAGCATGCATGAAGCCTGAATTAAAGCTCCAGAACCAGAAAAATAAGTACAAATGACAATGATTTTAATATCTTTGTAAAAAACTGGACTTCAATAAAACAGCAGAAGACTCAAATCAACTCAAACCTAAGGAATAAAGAAGCACCATGAACTCTATCAACATTATATAACTGGAACTATGGAAGGGACTGACAAAATAGCTGAGTGAAAGCCGGGCAGTGGTTGTACACACCTTTAGTCCCAGCACTTGGGAAGCAGAGGCAGGTGGATCTCTAATGAGTTCCAGGAAAGCCTGCTTTACAGAATGAGTTCCAGAACAGCCAGAGCTATACAGAGAAATCCTGTCTCAAAGCAAAATAAAAGTCTCAGTGTACCTTTTGCATACTAAGTTTTGCAACTAAGGTTTAACAAAGTCTTGGAAAGAACATGGACTTTGGAGTCAGAGAGTAGGTTTCAATTCCAGCCCTGTCTTATACATTACATGTACTTGGGGAAATTATGTAAACTGCATGCTTTCCTGATTTCTATTTTTTAAAAAAGGTATACAGAAACTAAAACTTAGATGGGCAAAGTGACATATGCCTTTAATCCTAGCACGTGGTAGGCAGAGGCTGGTGGATTTCTGAGTTTGAGGCCAACCTAGTCTACAAAGCAAGTTCCAGGACATCCAGGGCCTCACAAAGAAACTTGGTATCAAAAAAAAAAAAAAAAATTAAAAAAAGAAAAGAAACTAAAATCTAATTTGGTGCTTGGCCCATAGTAGGGACTAGTTGGATGGTCTCTATTGTTATCAGAATTCCGAGAGAACTATTTCCTTACTCATCCCCAAGGTGCTTATGAACCTAGACAAAGCAAATAGAACCCTAAAAGCATTCTTTACACTGAACAAGTTATACTTAGGTTCCCTTGAGTAATGAAGCCCTCCTCCATTAACACCTCTCTTGTATCAGTTTGAAGAACGTAAATCCTATCCTTCTCCAAAGAGACCATTTCAAATAATCTAGTCTCCATAAAACAAGTATGCCTCATGCTGTGATCACTTTCTGCCCCTCTCAATTTAGAGGGTGCCATTTATCCGTAAGATTCTCAGGCACAGGTAGAACAAACATTTTTATTCAATTCATCTTTAAAAAAATTGATCATATGACTCATAGATCTTCAATGCTATTCAAAAGGGATGCTCTTCACAAAGAATATCCTGGATCTCTAACCTGAGAAGAAAACACAAGGAAAAGTAAAAAGAAAAAACGGTTCTTAAATTTTTTTAACCTGCACCATTTCAACTGGGCAAAAAAATGCCTGTGAACCATGTACTCTATCTGCACATTCCGTCCTTGCACTGTGGACTAAGAGAATAAAGTCCCCTGGGGTTAAAGCTAGAAGAAGCCATTCCTGGAGCCCTTCTGAAATGTCATGGATTAAAGTAACTACAGATCAGGAACAGAAAAGGCAAATGGCCTTTTCCAAAAAACCTAAGTGAGAGCCAATAAAACCTGAAGTAAACATTCTGGATACTTCAAATCTAAAGGATCAGTAGAGGATGGGAGCAGCAACTGACAATCCACCAATCCCAGTGCAGGGCCGGGTTTCACGTGAGACGTGACATTGTGGTACCTAAGAAACTTAAGCATAAAACATTTCTCTCTTTCAGATGTAAATCTTACACAAGTCAGCAAAGCATTCAGTCTCAAAATTGCTTTTCTACGGTTCCCATAAGCCCATAGTCTCCCTTTCCTCTACTCTTTCCTTTAACTAAAGGTTTTGCTTAACTCTATCATCCCAGAGAGATCTCATTAGGAAGAAGCTGAGCCCTCCTGCCCCCCCTTTAGAATAGCTTCCCATAACCTAGTTTAGTTATAGGTCCTAGCGACACATCGCCTTGGCTTTCCATCCCCCAGCCTTCTTCCACCCTCCCCTTTCGTCCTTCTGTCAATCATGTTCCAGTCTACTTGAATTCCTCAATAATCTTTGTCCATCTTCCACACCCTGTCCAGCCTCACTTCTTCCTCGTGAGTACTTGTTTTCCTTCATCCCCGCCCAAAGTCCCTTCTGGAGTTTTTTGTACCCTCAGGCCACAACTGAGTCCACAGCCTTCTCTCCAAACCTCTCAAGCCCTAACCCTCACATGACCCCTCCAAGCTTGCCGGCCGTTAGTCGTCCTCATGTCCCCTCCCCTCCCGCTTCGTCCTCCCTCAGCTGTCTCCCTCACCCCGTGACTCACCCGCATGCGAACCTCATAGGTGGTGAAGCGCGCGCGGCCCACGCCCACCGTCTGTGGATTAAAGATGTCTATCTCCAGGAAGTTACTAGGCGGCCCGTAAGCGTCAGTCAGATCTTGGGGCTTCGAGTTAAGGCGCCGAGTGTCAGCCACTGCCGTGTCCGACATCTTTCCAAAGAAGAGACCGGTACCGGCGAAGGGGGTGGGGGACAGAGGCCTGAGGCAAGAGCGCGCACGGCCCCTCCCGCTTGCAAAATAACCAGCCAACCCACAGACGGCCGCGACGCGCACGCGTGCACGCATGCGCGCACGCGCACACCGCCCGAGTCTCCAGCCCTTCACTCTGAATAGCCGCCATGCTGACTAGGGCTTGTACTATACAGTGAAAGCGTCATTCAGACTTCCGGGTGGTACTGGTAGCTGCCCCGGAACCTGCATTTCCAATACTCACTGCCCAGTACTTTGAGAAGCACCACAGGCATGCTTCTCCAATCTGTGTTCCTCAACCCAAGAAATTGTCTCATCCCGTGCATCAATCAAGCAGTGGGCACTACCCCGCAAGCTATTATCCTAAGGTGATAGGCCGAAACCCCAGATCCTGAATAAGTCCGGATTTTCCATGAAAACAGAATGGTTTCTGGAAGGTGGGGTTCCAACAATAATACCAAAAGCATAGAATGCAGCCCTACTACTTGTACCACTGATAGTTTCAATTCAAGCTACACACAAATGAGCATTCAGTAAGGCCAGGGAATCAGCAAACATGAATTAGGTTAATAGTAATAATTTCATATTCTCGCTTTTCAGGAATAGTGAATGTATATTCATTCTCCACATGTTGCTACATAGCAACTAATTCCAGATGTATTCATTTCTTAACAAATTTCAGGACCTTTACTTCATAACTTCTGTCTATATGCTGCAGAACCAGCACTTGGCTATGCTCTGAGCTTGTTTACAACTTCTGATGAAGGTATGTGCCTATGTGAGAACATCTATAGAAAAACATTTACATATGTGTAAAATGTATCTGCACATATGTTATGTACATACTAAGACAAAGTCTTACATTTATCCTAACTGTCCAGGAACCTATCTATGTAGGCCAGGCTTCCCTCAAACTTGTGGCAATGCTCCTACCAAGGCCTCTGGATTTCAGTGTTACTGGTCTGTGTCACCATGTCCAGCTAGGAATATTTTTTGTGGTTGTTATATAGTTTTGAGACACTGTCTTGTGGATTCCAGGCTGCTTTCAAACTTGCTTTATAGCTGAGAATGACCTTGAAATCTGACCCTTCAGCCTGTATCTCCCAAATGCTGTTTTGTAAAGTGCTATGGATCAAATCCAGGCTCTACAAAATAAGCTATCTCCCCAGTCCTTAAATATACACTTTTAGGGCTGGAGAGATGGCTCAGCGGTTAAGAGCTCCGACTGCTCTTCCGAAGGTCGTGAGTTCAAATCCCAGCAACCACATGGTGGCTCACAACCATCCGTAATGAGATCTGATGCCCTCTTCTGGGGTGCCTGAAGACAGCTACAGTGTACTTACATAAATAATAAATAAATAAATAAATAAAATTAAAAATATATATATATACATTTTTAAAAACTGATTTATACATATCCCATAATTTTTAAAAATTCTTTATTTTATTATTTTAACTTTTAAATAAGTATTTTTATTTATGTGTCTGCATGTTTTGCCTGCTGTTGTGTCCATGCACTAAGTGCATGCAGTGCCTCAGAAGTTCAGAAGAGGATGTCAGATCCTCCAGAACTGGAGTTACAGATGGTTGTGAGCCATTTGGGTGCTGGGACTCAAAGCTGGGTCTTCTGCAAGACAGCCAGCGCTGGTAACCACTGAGCCATCACTCTAGCCCTGCATGTCTCATATTAAGGGTAAACACGTAATTTTAGGTCATCTTTCTTCCTCCCATCACCTAACCTCCTCTTCTAAGGAAAAAAAACTTATATTACTGATGACTGAATTCTTTCAACAAAGCACAAGGATTTACAATAATTAATTAATTTTCTTTAATTTAATATAACTGATATCAACAAACTACTTCAATGCCAAGCACTGTGCTAAATACTAAAAGACCAAGAGTTGTGAGAGTTCCTGCTGCCAATGAATTAACTTTTTTTTGGATAGGGTTTCTCTATGCAGCCCTGGCTATTCTGGATCTTACTCTGTAAACCAGGCTCGCCTCACTCAGAGCTGTACCAGCCTCTGCCTCCAAGTGCTGGCTGGGATTAAAGGTGTGCACCACTGCCCAGTCAAGAGTTAACTTTTTAAGTAACGACAAGCAAACAAAACTAATGTGACAAATATAAACAAAGTAGCATATACAAGCTAGGTCACTGAGCTGGGCATAGTAAGGCATACCTGTGGTTCCAGCAATTGGGAGATGGACAGAAGGGCTTTCTCTCTGCTACACAGCATGTTGGAGACCAGCCCAGGCTATAATGGGACCCTGTTTCAACAAAACCAAACAAAAAGGTATGTTTTGAAAAATTGCGGAAGACTTCCTAGAGGAGGTCATGCTTAACACACAAAAAGGCATAAAGGGGTGTGGGCTAGAGCTATAGCTCAGCAGTTAAAAGCACTTATTCTTCTTGAAGAGGACCTGGGTTTGATTCCCAACACCCACACAGTGGTTAATAACCATCCATAACTCTAGTTCCAGGAGATCCACTGCCCTCTTCTCACCTCCTTGTGCACCAGGCACACAAGTGGTACCCATACGTGCATGCAGGCAAAACTCCCATATATGAAAAAATGTTAAGTCTTCTTTAAAAACCTTTTAAAGGCATAAAGGAGAAATCGTACTGGAAATGGGGAAAGGCAATTTCTGGCACAGGAAATAACATATTTAAACCCACTGCAGGAAGAAACTTTACAGTATTTTTAGGAAATTATCACCAATTCAGATTGTGTAATGGAAATGTTTAAAAGATGTAGGATGTCTGGAGATGGGCAGAAGAGAAGGAGCCCTTATATTAAGCAATGTCTCTGATTTTATGATAGATTATAGAGAGCCACTGAAGGATCTTAGGAAAAAAGAAGTTAGAAAGACATGATCCTATTCGTCTTAGACTTTTTTGCAGGTAACATGAGAAAATGTATTAAAGTTGAATGTGACTAATTAGGAAGGAACTAACAATAAAAAAGTGGTGAGGGCTAGAGGGACGCCTCAGTGGTTAAGATTGAGCAATGCCTGCTCTTGCAGAGGACATGGGTTCAGTTCCCAGCAGCCACATTGGGTAGCTCACAACCTCGGGTAACTCCAGCTCCAGAAGTTCTGAGGTCTTCTTGTGGCCTCTGAGGGCACGTGCTCCTGCAAACAAGCAGGCACATACATGCCTAATACATAAATAAGAGCTAAGGGAGCCGGGCAGTGGTGGCGCACACCTTTAACCCCAGCACTTGGGAGGCAGAGGCAGGTGGATTTCTGAGTTCGAGGCCAGCCTGGTCTACAGAGTGAGTTCCAGGACAGCCAGGGCTACACAGAGAAACCCTGTCTCGAAAAACCAAAAAAAAAGCTAAGGGGAAAAGGTATAGGAAAATGAAATAGGGTTTGTATTAGATATAATGATGATCCAGTGTAGGACTTAATCAAATGTGTGAGCCATGTGTGAGCCTCATCTGTAAAATGGAAATAAAATAAAGTCTGACAGTGGTGGTACACACCTTTAATTCCAGCACTCAGGAGGCAGAGACAGGCAGATCTCTGAGTTCGAGGCTAGCCTTGTCTACAGAGCAAGTTTCAGGTTAGTCAGGGCTACACAGAAGAAACCCTAACTCAAAAAAACCAACCAAACAAACAAACAAAACCTAAAAGCTACCTTTGCAGCTGTTGTGAAAATTAAATGAAATAAAATATTATATTTCACAAAGTGGTTGTTAGTAACTATTAACTATTGTTAATATTTGAAGAAGGAGGAGGGGGGAAGTGAAGATGACCCCTGGTTTTCTGACCAGGCCCCATCAATCAACACTGGAATTACAGAAAGAGGAGTACATTGAAGAGGAGAGAAAATGAGTTCAGTTAAAATAAATCAAAGTTGTTTAGAAGACATGCAGGTGTCGATGTCCATCTGGCAGCTGAAAATACTTGCCTGGTGCTTGAGGGCATGATGGGGTTAGAGATAGACAAGTCCGTCCGACGATTGGGTAGAAAGAATATGTGGAGAAGAAAGGACGGATTGAAAAGCTAGTGAGGTGAAACCATTTGGATGGGAGTGTGAATCCCTATGATCTTTCTGGGGGAAAAAATGACTTTTTGTTTTGTTTTTTAAATGGCTTTAAGAAAATTTACTTAAAAAGGAGTGGTCCCATGTGCAGTTTGGAAGAATAGGTTTGGTTTTATTTTTTATTTGTTTATTTGATTGGTTTGGTTTGGGTTTGGGTTTGTTTGATTTGGCTTAGTTTTTTTCAAGACAGGTTTCTTTATATAGCCCTGGCTGTCCTGAAACTCACTGTGTAGACCAGGTTGGCCTCGAACATAGAGAATCACATGCCTCTGCCTCCTGGGTGTGGGGGTCTAAAGGTCGCCACCAAAGGCCAGCTAAGAATAGTTTTCTGAGACAGGGTCTAATGTAGCCCAAGTTGACTTCAAATTACTGATCTTCCTCCCTCTACCTCCAACATGCTGGGATTTCAGAAATGAGATACCATACTTAGATTTAAAAAAAAAAAAACTTTTTAAAGTAAAAAATGTATTAGCCAGGCATGGTGATGCACTCCTATACTCTGAATATTCAGAAAGCCTAGTCAAGAAGATTATCAAAAGTTTGAAGCCCGCCTGAGCTACTTAGTGAGTACCAAGCCCACCAGGGCCACATAACAAAACTGTCTCAAACGCACCAAAACTAAGAGACAGGAAGTCCATTTTCCTGGCCACGGTGGTGCACCCCTATAATTCTAGCACTTAAAAGACGGAAGTAGAAGGACTAAGAAGAGAGCGTGGCTGTGAATGTAGCTCAGCTGGTAGAGTGCTTTCCTAACTGCAAGAAGCACTGAGTTTTGTCCTCCGCGCAGCATTAACATAGGTGTGGTGCCTGATGCTTGTGATCTCAGAACTGGGGAGGTGGAAGCAGGATAATCAGTTCAAGATCATCCTTGGCTACACAGCAAGTTCCAGTCTAGTCTTAGCCTTGGACATGAGCCACCCTTATTTACAAAAAAAAAGATGGGACTGGAGAGATGATCCAACAGTTAAGAGCTTCTGCTGCTCTTCGAAAAAACCCCAGCTCAGTCCCCAGCACACACACAGGAAGCTCGCACCCACCTGTAGCTCCAACTCCCAGTGATTCTCAGCTCTTTTCTGGTCTGTGCAGGTGACCACACATATGTTCACGATTGCACATAAATTAAATATAAATTAAATAATATTTTTAAAATTTTAAAAAGAGTTCAAAGTAAGCCCTTTCAAAATAATTGGGCAGGGCTGGGTATGGTAGTGCATACCTTTAATCTCAGCACTCAAGGGGTGGAGGAAGGAGGATTTCTGTGAGTTTGAGGTCAATCTGGTCTACATAGACTGGTACAGGTCAGCTAGTGCTACATAGTAACACCCTATCTCCCACAAACAACAAAAAGGTGTTATGATAGCTGAAGATATGCCTTAGTAAGTCTGGGCTAAGGGTATATTTCAGTGGTAGACCACACACTAAGCATGTGGGAACCCCTGGGTTTAATCCCCAACACCCCATAACAAAATAAAATAATATTCCATGCTTGTTGATATGGAATGATATACATTAAAATGTAAGAAGGGAGGCTAAAGACATGGCTCAGTGGTTAAGAGCAGGCGCTGTTCTTGCAAAGGGCTAGAATCGGATTCCCATGGCCCACATGGCAGTTCACGACCATCTGTAACTTCAGTTCCAGGGAATCCTATGCCCTCGTCTCACATCCATGGACACTGAATGCACATGGGTTACTTACATACAAATTGGTAGAACACTTATACACATAAAATAAAAATAAACCTTAAAAAGATAAGGTGGAAGGGGCTGGAGAGATGGCTCAGCAGTTTAGAGCACTGACTGCTCTTCCAGAGGTCCTGAGTTCAATTCCCAGCACCCACATGGTGGCTCACAACCATCTGTAATGGGATCTGATGCCCTCTTTTTGTATGTCTGAAGACAGCTACAGTGTACTTATATACATTAAATAAATATATATATATTTTCTTTTAAAAAAAAAGATAAGGTGGAAAATTATATAAGATATTGGCTTCTGGTCTCCACCTGGACAAGTATGTGTCCTACACACACACACACACACACACAGACACACACAGACACACAGAGTGAGAAAAATTTGTACTAATATATTAATATACATATTTTTAGATTTTAAAAAATTTATATTCAGAGTTTCAGTGTTGTACTGTGTATGTATGTGCATGTGTATGTGAGGATATTGGATCCCCTGGAAGTAGAGTTACAGATGGCTGTGAGCCAGCATGTGCGGTCTGGAGTAATCAAACCCAAGTCCTTTGCAAGAACAAGTGCTACCACCCACTCTAGCCCCTACACAATAATTTTTAAAATCTAAAAGGATAAACACAAAACTAACAGTGGTAACTTCTGAGTAGTGGCATTTCAGCTGGACTTTATTCTTATTTTAAAATTTCTGGAAAATAAAGAATCTGAGTTTGGAAGGGTGAAGAGAATCAAATGCAGAGACTTGTATGAGGTAGATGAGTGACTTGCTACTTAGGCACACTTTCAGGCCCTAGGACCTGACTTAACTAACAACTGAACTTATATTCCTTGTTTATATGTTTGCTTTTATAGTACTAGAGATTATATCTTTCTTATAAATGTATTTTTACATTTTTAGCTTTCTTTCTATCGTGCATATATATTCTATATCCAGTACTAAAGATTAAACCTAGGACTTGAAGCATACTGGGAAACCTTTCTACTTCTGAGCTATACCTTTGGCCTATATTCCTGTTTTTAACCAGGAAACAAAAAACTATTCTCTTCTGGGAAAAATATTATAGGGCAAGCAGGCACAGGAGTAAAAGGTGTGTGAAGATACGCAAAAGAAGTGGTCAAGAGAACTAAGTGATAATGATCTGAAGGCAAGGGATGAAAAAATGTCCAGAAGGAGCCACTAGGTGTTTAGCAATGTTTGCCCCAGTAGAAAGGTCAAATAAGATAAGCCCTGAAAAAGGGCAGTTCTGTAGAGAACTGGGAGTAGAAGCCAACTAACAGGGCCAGGGAACTGTATCAAACGAGAAGTAACAATATTTTGTGGAGAAAATTTCTCAAAAAATTTTCTCCAAAACGAAGTAGACTAGCTAGAATGCAATGCATTGTCAAAAAGCTAGGGAATGATTTGTAGTCAAAGAAGAATGGGTTTGCTTTTTGTTCCTGTTGTTTGGTTTTGGTTTTCTAGTGGTGGTGGCATTTGGAGATTTGGGGTTTTTTTGTTGTTTTAGTTTTGTTTGTGTGGGGGAGTTGTTTGTTTCTTTGTTTGTTTTGAGACAGAGTCTCCTATACTTTAGACTACCTGAATTTGCCCATATAGCCAGAGTTGGCCTTGAACTGATCCTGTTACCTCTACTTCCAAAGTGCCTAGGTACAGGTGTGCTCACTGCTAACACACACCATTTTTCTCCTTGGGAGGCACAGCTGAGTCGCCTGGTGTCATTCCTTTTATAAAGATAGAACATGGGAGGAGAGGAGGCTTTGATAGGGGTATAAAGTGAATAAATTAATTAATTAATGAAAAAAGAACAGATTGGAATTGTTAAGCAGCTGAAGAAAATGGTTTCATAGACAGTGAAAATTGGAATATTTAAGTGAGCAAAAAGATAAAGCTTAAAATCATATAACCCTAGGACAATCATGTAAGTTAAATTCACAATAAGGTAGAAATAGCTGATGCATGGTCTTTTCTTGCTGGACTCCCCAAGTCTGTCTTCAGGGTACTGACTTGAGATGTACATAACTAAGCAGTCCTGGTCAGTGTTCAGTCCTATCTATCACAGACTCCATCGTTGTCTTAATTCCACTCTGTCCTAAAAAACTGGGGCGAGGCATCTAATAAGTTGTCAGAACGGTGTGAAATCTCTTCCTGATACTATTTCTTATTTGTTCCAGGAACATGCATATTTCATGAATTTTCACCCAAGTCTAGTATATCACCCCAAATTTCTCAAGATTAAGGTCCAAAAAAGATGAAGAGATAAGTCAGGCAAGTGTTGTGCACACCTTTAGTCCCAGCACTCAGGAGGCAGAGGCAAGTGGATCTCAGAGTTCAAGGCCAACTTGGCCTATACAACAAGTTTCAGGACAGCCAGGAATAGATAGAGACTTTGTATCAAAAAGAAAAAAAAATCAGAGAGAAAAAATCATTAGTCTCCTGGCATGGGAAAAGATGTTCAAAAGGGACATTTATGCTATCAGACTACTGAAACAATAGACTCCAAAGAATTAAAAATTTTCCCAGGAACCCCATGCTGGCAGAAATGCTGAAGACCTGGTACCAGCCAGTGGAAGAACTTAACATGGTCTTTCTTCTTGTTATTTTTTTTTCTTTTGCTTGATTTTGTCGTTGAGAAGAGATCTTACTATGTAGCCCAGGCCAGCCTCAAACTCGTGATCCTCCCACTCCAACCTTCCAAGTACTGGGATAATAAGCATGTTCCATCATGTCTGGCTAGCATGCTCTTTTTTTTTTTTTTTTTTTTTTAAGAGAAAAGTTTTATGGAGTAAAAAGAGAAGAGTAAAGGGCACTAAACTAATTAAACCTTTTGTTGTAATAAATAAAATGATGACAGCTGTTAGCAGCTGGGTCCCATACATACACAAAGGCACACAAACATATATACCTTGGGTTTTGTTGTTGTTGTTGTTTTCCTGAGAGGCTGAGTTACCGAGGGAGATGGGCAAAGAGAAATCACCTTTTAAAATCTCTAAATTCCAAGACGTTTCACTCAGGTACCATCCTGCCTACAAGCAGTCTTATATTTTAAACAGATACCTATCCATCTTCCTGTCCCCAGACTTTTCGTCTTCAAGAAGATTTTCAAATCTCCTTCTTGGTGTTATGCAATCTTGATGACAGGAATGTCTTTCTTTTCTCCATTCAGACTGTTCAAAGAAAACAGCAGATAAAAACAACTTCAGGAGCAAGGTGTTGAAACTGCAGAGAGGAGGTACTGAGTCTTCGTATAAAAGAGTTAATGCAAGGATGAAACAGAAACGAAGTGCACTCATATGCGTGATCTGCACAGAATCTGGGTTTGGAGAGTAGCAACCTTTCTACAGAGCCCCTCTTTTTACAGTCTCCCATCCAGCTGCTTGTTACTTTTAGTGATGTTCCTCGTTCTTTAATTCATTTAACCCTAATCTCACCTAGCACCTCCCTGGGTATAGTTTCTAGTTTCAACTAAATCCCTTCTGAAAGTTGTCAGTTCCCTCTCTATGTTGACAAAGTGCTTTAAAAATGTTCAACGGTTCTACTTAAGTTGCCCATTATATTTACTTTACCAGAGCATCTCTGGATCACCTAAAGATAAGGACAGTCTGAGAAACAGCCTTGTGACCTAAGTGTGTGAAGAAACTGTGCATGTTTTTGAGGGTTGCTAAAGACCTAAGCCTTTAGTGACAAGAGTATGGCTTCCAGATTCCACAGAAGTGTCTGTTAATTATATAATTACTTATCAAGTGACAAGAAAGTAATGTCACAATTGGCCAGCAGTCTCCCAATATATGGCAGACATTATTGTAGGTACTTTCTGTATTTTAACTCAGTTAATCCTCAAAATAATCTTCTATTATAGGTACTGTTTTTATATCTGCAGAAAGCAATAAGGCACACATTGAAAATTTTGCTCCAAATCATCTAGTTAGGAAATAGAAAAGCCAGGATTTGAACCTGGATTATTTGGATTTTGAGTCCATATATATATATAATTTTTTTTTTTTTTTTGGTGTTTTCGAGACAGGGTTTCTCTGTGTAGCCCTCGCTGTCCTGGAACTTTGTAGACCAGGCTGGCCTCGGCCTCAGAAATCCACCTGCCTCTGCCTCCCAAGTGCTGGGATTAAAGGTGTGCGCCACCACTGCCTGGCTTTGAGTCCAGATTTTTAACATGGCCATCAGAAATGAAAGATTTGATCTGTATGTTGCCTAAAGGCAGAAAGAGGAAAAAAAGATTGGGGTGGAGGTGGGAGTGGGGATGGGAGTAGGGACCAAAACAATGTGCTTGCTTGCAATGGGAAAGGTAGCTGCCGCTAAGAACTCTTCAAGAGCATGCCGAGAAAAACTGCCTTCCTCTGTGATTTCTAGACCTTTTGCCTAAGATGAGGTGCAAACTGCCTCTTCCTGCCTGGATACTGTTCTAGTTGATCTTTAGCCTGAATCTTGTGTTGAGCTTGGTCTTAATAACTCTGAGAACTTCAAGCTTATTTAACTTCTGCCCATCCTTCAAAGCCCAGTACAGTTTCTGTGCTTCCATAAAAGCTTCTGTATCTAGCCAACTTTTCTATCCTTTAAAATGTTTTATATGTATTGTGTGCTATGTTCATTTGTCTCTGACTCACATTCTTAGTCTTGTATACATATCTGTATCATCTTACCAACCATACTGTAAACTCCCCAAGAAAAAGGGACTTAGATTTCTATTTCTTTAACATCTTATAGCCTCCACAATTCCTAGCCTGGTGTACAGCAAATAATAGGCACTCCGTCAATATTTGTCAGTTGACTGACTGGCTGAAAAGGTCAGAGACTACATCTAATCTTGGTGAACCTCCACATCATTTAGTGGAGAACTATGAACTCAGTGTGTACTCAATAAACAACAATATTGCAAAATCATTCAAAAAGGCTTTATGGAGTCTCTACAATGTGCAGAGGATAATGCTGTAGGGCCAGAATGAAAATCCAGGGCAGCTTCTGACTCAGAAGAGATTAGTTCAATTCTGGTCTCCTGAAGTCGCTCTCCACTCTAGTGCTCACTGTCTCCTTTATCTGAATTCCTACTGCATTTGAAATCAAGAGCAGTTACCCCTTCATTGTTTTGTCTCCCTCAATTTGGTTGTGAACACCACAAAGGAAATGGATGGCAGTGTGCTGGAAATGTGTTAAAAGCACAGTATAGGAAGGGAAAGACACCTTAGAACCATCCTTCAGGTAAACTCCCTACTCAGAGCCACAGCTCTGATGCAGCTCTTAACTCCCTTCCACTATTCAGAATTAAGTGAAATAAGAAACACAGGAAGAAGCCAGGAGATGGTGGCTGGGAGGCAGAGGCAGGCAGGTCTCTGAGTTTGAGGTAGCCTGGTCTACAGAGTGAGTTCCAGGACACCCAGGGCTACACAGAGAAACCCTGTCTCGGAAAACAAAAACAAAAAAAAAAAAGAAAGAAAAAAAGAAAAAGAAGAAACCCAACCAGAAGAGCAGGTTTCGGGGGCAAAAATAAGTTGGATTTTGACTGCATATAGCTTAATATAATTACTAGAGAGCTAGGCAGAGACAAACAGCTAAAATGCAAGTTTCAACCTGAGGGGAGAGGTCAGGGCTGAAGATAAACATTTGGGAGTCTTGGACATAGACAAAGCAGTTGAAACACTAAGATTAAGTCAGCCAAGGATGGCTGGGAGTGTAGCTAAGTGGCAGAGCACTTGCCTAGCATGTTGAGAAAGAGAGAGAGAGAGAGAGCCTATCAAGGACTAGGGAAGAATAGAGCTAAGACTAGTCTGAGAGTCCTCCATTTGGAGAAAGAGACTGGGGCGAGGGTGGGGTGGGGCATGGACACTACAGTCAACAGAGGATGAAGCAGCAAAGACAGTAAGACAGACAAAAACTTAGCTGATCCAGTCACCAACAAGCCAAACCATGGTACTCTTTTGTAGGACTTAAAGGCGTTGAACCTAGAAACTCCTGCATGCTAGACAAGCACTCTACCGTTGAGCTATGTCATTGCCACCAAACCCAGACCTCTGATGACCTTGCAGCATTTCCATGAAGGTCTGATTTTGCTTATATCCCTAAGTCCTCCCACAGTTCTCACTCTGTACACACAAGTTGAAGAAATGAATGAGCAGATGGGTGCACTACAAGTTCTACCACAAACAGAAGCTTTGACTCTTGAGGCCCCAACAAGTAAGCTCAGCCACCAGTCCTCAAGGTGCCTCTTAAAGAGAAACAATAGTGAAAAGCAGAGAAGTGAGATTCTTCCTTCCATGTAGCCACACTGTAAGAGAAACAAAGAGATGCTGGTGAGCATTCCACCCTACCCCAGGGCCACCTTCTGGGGTCCTGGTGTGAGATTCAGAATTCAAAAGGAGGCCAGAGATGTGTGTGACTAAGCAGTCCTCTTAAGGTCTGGTCCTGTTCCTCATTGATCCATCACTGTCTAGGCTCCAGCCTGAGCCTGTCCTACAAAGTGCTCAAACAACTTGTCAGACCTAGGTGAAATCACTTCCTGGGAGGCCAAGCTCCTCCTCCAGCTAACACCAGGGCTGTGTAGCCTTATCTCCTCAGTTTAGGATTCTGGAGAAATCTTAATTCCTTAAGGTCCATTGTTTAAATGGTCTAATGGTCAGAGAGAGAAAGACAGTATGTTCTCTTCTGCCAGGCCAGTTAAAATAGGTAGAGGGGGGATGCTAGGCCAGTTGACCATTTTCACCACCACCACCTAAATAAATAAATAAATAAATAAATACATAAATACATACATAAATACATAAATAAATAAATAAATAAATAAATAAATAAATAAATAAATAGGAAAACACAGAGAATTGTTAAGATAAAAAACAGAACACTTGCATTTCTTCCTGAAAATGTGGAGTACAACTGTGAAAATTCTGAATAGAGAACACATATCAAATGTTAACACTGAAAGACAGAGAGGGAGACACAGAGAGACAGACAGACTACCCGGAGGCTCTTGAGAATGAGGAAAAACAGGCAGATTTCCTGAGGGCAGTGACAAGCTGAAATGAGTGATCAGCAAGGGGTGAGGTTTTATGGCCTTTGCCTTAGGGTAGGCTGCAATGAAGCTAGAGCTAGCCAGACTCCTGAAGAAGCTTTTCCTGCTTGAAGAACCAAAAAGAAAGGAGCCTAGGACAAACAGAAGTTTTGGAGAATGAGGGAATGTCTTATAAAGAAAAGAGAGTCTAAATTATCTGGGTACATTTTTCTCAAGATGTATCCTGAAAACTGTGAGACACATGGGGCCAACTCCATGTCTGTTTCAGCTAACACCGAAAGAACTGTACTGATCTGACCTATCACACAGACCAGACAAGGAAGAGTGTGGTGTGAGTCTTACCAATTTGAAAGTCTGCTAGAATAAAGGCATCCACACTCTTCAGAGAAAGGACTCTGTAAAAAAGCATTCAAGATGCCCCAAGAAGATTTCAATATTGTTCAAAAGATAATCAAGAGGATGAGACCCAGTCTCAAGAGAAAACATAACTAAGGGAGGCCAGTCTTGAGATGAGGATACCAGGAAAGAGAAATCCATTGGTAATAAGGGTTTGTTTTGTTTTGTTTAAGAAAAAGAAATCTCAAGAGAGAAATAGAAAACATGAGACTGAACTAAATAGAAATTCTAGAAGTGAAAAATATAATGTATAAAGTAAGAAGTGAACTAGATGAACTAAACATCGTGAGGAAATAACAATGGGGTCAGGAAACTTAAAGACAATAAAAAGTCTATAATCTGAGCCCATCCTGCTGCTGCATGCCTGTAATCCCAGCCCTGGGGAGGCAGAGCCAGGAGACTCAAGAGCATGAGGCCATCCTAGACTCCAGAGAAGAACTGAGGCCAGGCAAAAGAGAACTAAAGCCGGGCAGTGGTGGCGCATGCCTTTAACCCCAGCACTTGGGAGGCAGAGGCAGGTGAATTTCTGAGCTGGAGGCCAGCCTGGTCTACAGAGTGAGTTCCAGGACAGCCAGTGCTACACAGAGAAACCCTGTCTCGAAAAAAAAGAGAGAGAGAGAGAGAGAGAGAGAGAGAGAGAGAGAGAGAGAGAGAGAGAGAGAACAAAGAAGTATTAAATCTGAAGGAGAGCTGATTGAAGAAATCTTTGAAATCTGTAGGATGATGTCAGAAGTCTAGAAATGGCTGCTTTTGCTTATTCTTGTTACCACTAAGTCCCGCCACAGTCCCTGCTCAGCACACACATGTTAAATAAATCAATGAACAGATGAGTGGATTGCAAGTCCTGTAACAAATGGCAAGTGATGAGGTCCCAAAGTTTCAGGGATCAAAGCCTGGATTATAGAAGCCCCAACAAGTCAGGCTCAGCCACCAGTCCCCAGGATGCCAATTAAAGAGAGAAATAAATAGTCAACAGCAGAGAAGGGAGCAGTCAATGTATCCCCACTGTGAGAGGAACAAAGTAGTACACTGACATACCCAAGTCTACCTGCTTGGGTCCCCACATGAGATTCAAATTTCAGTAGAAGACAAGAGATATGCATAGCTAAGCAGTCCTGTCAAGGTGTGGTCCCGGACAGAACGGACACTTCACTGTCTGCGTTGCAGTCTTCTGAGCAGTTGTCAGAGCTGTGAAATCTCTTCCATAGTTCTTTAAAAGACATTGGTGGTGATTTGAATGCACCGTCCTTCTTGTCTGGCTGCCTCCAGGATTTTTCTTTCCCTTCGGTTCTCAGCAGTTTGATCATAGTGGAAGTAGAAGTAATTTTCTTCATATTCTGTTTGAGCTTTGCAGAGCTTGAATTTGTACATGGATGCTTTTGCCAAGTTATTCAACCGGTATTTTCTCGTATAATGTTTTTGGGGGTTTTTTTGGTTTGGTTTTTTTTTTTTTTTTTTTTTTTTCAGTTTTTGAGACAGGGTTTCTCTGTATAGCCCTGGCTGTCCTGGAACTCACTCTGTAGACCAGGCTGGCCTCGAACTCAGAAATCCGCCTGTCTCTGCCTCCCGAGTTCTGGGATTAAAGGCGTGCGCCACCACTGCCCGGCTTCATATAAAGTTTTTAACCATTCACTCTCTATCTGCTACTACTGTCACATGTCTTATTTTTTTTTGTAAAGTTGGGGAGTTAAATATAATATAATATAATATAATATAATATAATATAATATAATATAATATAATATAATATAATATAAACAAGGCTCTACTACCAAGGCAGCCTTGTTATTAGTGAGCTCTAGGCAGAGTGAAATTGTCTCAGAAAACAAAACAAAATCAAATAAAGAAAGCAGGGAGGGAAGAAGGAAGACAGCAAGAAGAGAGAGGAGGGTAGAAGACCCAGATGACCAAGTGCGTGTCCATCACTGAATATATAATTTAATGGAATTCTTTAGTGGTGAACAAGTAATTTCAGCATAATAAGGAAATTTGGAACAAGACGGGAGATTCCAAAAGAAACTCGGACAAAAGGCTATCTGTGGTGTCTATTAGCATACCAAAGAGCATGCTCGCCTCCAGGCTCCCTTGGTACCGGTGGTGGCTCCTCTCAGCTCTTCTCACCCCACCCCCTACCCTAAGTTTCTCCTGCTCACGGGCTTCCCCTCCCCCGGCTTCTCAGTCTCTTATAACCCTGCCATTTCTGCCATGGGCTCTCCTGGCTCTCTTTTGTCTTCCTCTCAATTTGCTCTCACCCTCTCTGTCCCTCTGTCTCTCTCCTCTCATGGCCTGGTTCAGTCTTCTGACCCTCCCTGTTCAGTGTACTTCTTTCTGTCTCTGCCCAGGACTCTTCCAGATGCCTCTGACTGCACTGTCCCTCATATCTCCAATAAAATCCTTACCCTCAACCACACCTTGTAGCAGTCATGTTCGCACATTATAGAGTAAGGAATAAAGAGAGGATCACTCAGTTATTGGGAAACTGGAGGGAAGATGGTTTATGTCTCAAATGGATAAGTGTTGGGCAGGAGTCAGTCCTCATGGAGATTGTCTTTTATAACAGATTTGTTCTAGAGATTAGCAGAATTTGTTTTGTTTTGTTTTTTTAAAACTCTTCTTTACAACAAGATTTGAAAAAAGGAAAGGCTATGGAAACTCATGTGAGTCCAGATAGGATGATGGAAGAAGGCCTCCAGGAAACTCCCCATGAAGAATGGGTCAGATCAGTCATCTCCATGGCCTCAGCCCTCCTCCAATGGCTGATGGATGAGGAAGGTTAATGCCTGCTCTAAGAACCAGACAGCTAGACATGAACCTGTGTAGAGGAAAACCATCAAGAGGTGAAGAGCAGCTCAGACTAGACGAAGGTGTATGTCTAAACAATTGCTCTGTGTCATCTCAAATGAATGAGGTCATGCTGAGAATGGCAGCTGCTGGACCTGGCCTGATGGACATGCAATGCAATTCTATAAATGTATGCATTTGTCTCCTTATCTTTTTTGTATAGTTTACTAAAGTATTAATATGGTTTTAATAAGTAAATACTTTTAGTTTGCAAGTCTTGATTTATCAACTTTATTTGATTAAATCCAAAATCTCTGATCTGAAGGAAATAAAGGCCATGTATTCAGTCCTGGAGAGAGAGAGAGAGAGAGAGAGAGAGAGAGAGAGAGAGAGAGAGAGAGAGAAGAAGAAGAAGAAGGAGAAGGAGAAGGAGAAGGAGAAGGAGAAGGAGAAGGAGAAGGAGAAGGAGAAGGAGAAGGAGAAGGAGAAGGAGAAGGAGAAGGAGAAGGAGAAGAGGATCTAACTCTAACTTGGGAAAATCTAGAAGCCTTCCTGGAAGAAATAGCAGCTAAGCTTTAGATGTGAAGGATGAGTACCAGTTAGAAAGCTAAAGATGGAGAAATGACTAGGGGAGAAGTGACTAGAGGAGTGTCTGTTCCAGACACAGGGGCAGCAGATAAAGTCTTACAAGCATGAGACAGACTCTATACAAGGTCTTACACAGACTGATTTCAAACTTCTGGGTTCAAGAGACTCTTTTGCCTCAACCTCCCAAGTACCTAGAAATAAAGACACACATCATAAGACCTAGGGAGAAATTCTTTTTTAATCTGATGACACCTTTATTTTGTTTTTTGGATGTTTGGGGTCTGTTTGTTTGTTTGTTGATTTTCTAATAAATATTTTTTGTTTTTCTTTCTTTTTTTAAAGATTTATTTATTTATTATATGTAAGTACACTGTAACTGTTTTTCTTCTCTCTCCAGCCCTGCTCACTGTAGCTGTCTTCAGACACCCGAGAAAAGGGCATCAGATCTCATTACAGATGGTTGTCAGCCACCATGTGGTTGCTGGGATTTGAACTCAGGACCTCTGGAAGAGCAGGCAGGACTCTTAACCGCTGAGCCATCTCTCCAGCCCCTGTTTATTGATTTTCAGGGGAAGGTTTCTCTGTTTAGCCCTGGCTGTCTTGGAACTCACTCTGTAGACCAAACTAGCCTCAAACTCAGAGATCTGCCTGCCTCTGCCTTCTGAGTGCCGGGATTAAAGGCATGAACTACCACCACCTACCACCACCACCACCCCTGTCTGGTTTTGGTCTTTTCAGACAGGATTTCACTATGTAACCCTAAATTACTTCAGCTTCCCAAGTGCTGGCCCTATAGTCATAGACCACCATGTTGGGCCTGTATTTTCTTATTAGTGTATTTATAGCCCTTGTCATATAACAAATAATTATTTAGTAAATGAAAGAATGCCTGGGGGATGGAGAGATGGCTCAGTGGTTGAGAGCACTGACTGCTCTTCCAGAGGTCCTGAGTTCAATTCCCAGCAACCACATGATGGCTCACGACCATCTGTAATGGGATCGGATGTCCTCTTCTGGTGTGTCTGAAGACAGCTACAGTGTGCTCATATAAATAAAATAAATAAACTTAAAAAAAAAAAAACAGAAGATGTGCTCCCTCAAGGAACCCTTATTTAAGAAAGAAAGAAAGAAAGAAAGAAAGAAAGAAAGAAAGAAAGAAAGAAAGAAAGAAGGAAGGAAGGAAGGAAGGAAGGAAGGAAGGAAAGAAAGAAAGAAAGAAAGAATATCTGATACCAAATGATTTTTTTCCCTCTGGCTACTATCATAGAAAGGAAGTGCTCTGCTACCAAGCAAGTGCTTTACTGGAGCATCATGGAGAGGCCTTATTCTGCTATAAAATTCATTACCATTGTACTTTCTTAACTTATAGAGAAGAGCCGGAAATAGAGCTGAGCAGCAAAGTCTAGCATGTGCAAGGACCCGAGTCCAATCCTCAGAACCAAAAATAAAGTTACCGAAAAACCTACTATTCACTGATAAACACTGAAGCTTTTTTGGTTTTTGTTTTGGTTTTTATAACAGGTTCTCACTCTGTAATTAGGCTGGCCTCAGTTCAAGTGCTGAGATGGCAGGTATAAGCCACCATATCTGGCTAAAATGGAAGTTTCATTGAACTATTTCCATAAGCAATTAGTTTTGGGGGACAATCTACATGTGCTTCACAGTGAATGATGGTATTTAATGTTTTACAAATTCTTATTTTTGGGCTGGCAAAATGGTTCACCAGGTAAAGGTACTCGCCACCAAGGCTGGTAAACTGAAGAGAAGAACTGGCTCCCATGAACTGTCCTCTGACCTTCGCATGTGGTGCACACAACACACACACACACACACACACCACACACACACACACACACACACACACACATATACACACACGCGCGCGCGCAAAAATGAATGTTAAAAAAAAGAAGGTACGCCGGGGAAGTGGTGGTGCACGCCTTTAATCCCAGCACTTGGGAGGCAGAGGCAGGCGGATTTCTGAGTTCGAGGCCAGCCTGGTCTACAGAGTGAGTTCCAGGACAGCCAGGGCTACACAGAGAAACCCTGTCTCGAAAAAAAATAAAAAATAAAAAACCATGCACTGCTATTGCAGAAGATCTGGATTTGATTCTCAATACCTGTTGGAGAACTCCAACTCCAGCTGGACCTGACCCTTCTGGCCTCTAGGGGCGCCTACAATCCCATGCATATACCCACACCACATACACATAATTACAAGTAATTTTAAAAGTACTAACTATAGTTTTCAGTGCATAGTATGAGTATGAACTTTTTATGTGCATCATAGTTTATTCTTTAGTAAAGATGTACTACTCCTATAATAGGGGAAGGGATATTGAAAGTTTAAAACATAAAGTCTTAAGATAATTGGAAGGGCTGTAATACACCAAACCACTATCACAAGTAAACAAGAGTGTGTTTACGCCTTTTTCCTTAACTTGCATCTTAATGACCTGGTAACACTTTACAGGTTTTAACTGAGTGCAAGATTTTATTTAGGGATGCTATAGAGCTGGTCCCAGGAGGGGGAGAAAAAAATGGGGATCAGCAATGGAAACTGCCAGAAGCAGAGGGAGAAAAGGACTAAGCAGGGATTAGAGAAAGTAAACATGAAAGAACAGGAAATGGGGGGGGGTGCAGAAAGGCAAGAGGGTAGGTACACTTTCATAGATCAATGCTCATATTAGAGGCGCTAGTATTGGATGTTTATTACACATATAGCTAGCAAGTTTCATGTTATTTTATTGTCTATATTAAGACTGTATATATCTATGTCTCTAAGCCTCTCCCTATTCCTCCCAGGAGCAGGCTGTGTATTTCTTCAGCCCACGTGAGCTGTCATATCTGCCTGATACTGCCGGCCAGCAAAGATCAACTGAACACAAGATCTGGACGCTCTGGAGCCCACTCTGGGAGCGAATTGCATAACCATGTGCTTGTGGACGTGAGCTATGGATTTTGCAGGCTCTATGGAACAGCCTGGAAACTTCTGGTGATAAGGAGCTCTAGATGGGGATTCAGGAATTTACAGAAAACAAAAAGGTCCATCAGTTCTCTCTGGGTCTAAACCCCACTTATGACACACAACCAAACTAGCTGAACAATGGTGACTCTTAGCCAAGACCATTTCTGTAAGATGTTTATACTTTTCTGTTGACTTTGGGACATACTCTGTCATCCTCAAAGCTTTTAGTGAGCTAATGGAACAACGACTGGGGGTTGGTTTATTAAATGTCAAGTGAAGGTGTTAGGGTGAATTTCAACATAGAGTATAGCTATTTCCCAGAAAAACAGATGTTCCAGGAACCTTGTATTTTCAGTAGATAACACATCTTTTGACCCATACAGGAGCCAGGAAAATAGAGACAATCCTAAGAGACCAGCACGTACGAGGACAAAGACAAGATCTTAGTGTCATCATCCTGACCTTTAGAGGGTATTGCAATTGTCTCGGAGTTCTAATGATGCAAGTTACAAAAGAATTTTACCTTTACCATCCAACAAGATAGCTACAAGTGGTCTCATTTAGATTTTAAAAATCTCCAGCCAGATGTGTTGATAACTGCTTGCAATCCCGGCACTGAGGAGATGCAACCAGAAGGCTCAGGTGTTCAGCCTCAGCCACATAATGAGTTTGAGGGCAGCCTGAGATATATAAGATCCTGTATCAAGGGGAAAAAAGTCTTCAGCTTCTCAGTTGCACTGGGCACATTTTAATACTCAGTGGTTTTATGGGCTCACTTGGCTATTTTCTTGAACAATATAGTTATAGAGTATTTCTATCATCACAGAAAGTTCCACTAGAAAGCACTGTGAATCTAAACGTTCAAAATGGTCATCTCAGGACCAAGTCTCTGTATCTATATGGAGCATGATTTTGTTTTTCTCACTTCGGTTGTCTCTTTGCACTGGTGTGTGCAGATGGGTAGGGAAGCAAGTAAAACAACTTAACAGATGAACTCTCTTGCCATAATGAAAAGTAAGAATTCATTCAGGAATGGTTAAATAAAATATGGCACATTCACTAAATGGAATATAACATAAAAGTTAAAGGGAACAAACTAGATCTATCAATAAAGCTAGACCTCACAAGTATCTGTATGGGGGTGGAAAAACAAGCTGCTAAATGTAATCAATGATGCAAAAAAAGAACAGAAAACAATGGCTGTAGTTTGAACGTGTTGGAAACATAATGCCGGATTTAACAGTTTTAAAAGATGAGATCTCGCCAGGCAGTGGTGGTACACACCTTTAATCCCAGCACTTGGGAGGCAGAGGCAGGTGGATTTCTGAGTTCGAGGCCAGCCTGGTCTACAGAGTGAGTTCCAGGACAGCCAGGGCTATACAGAGAAACCCCGTCTCGAAAAAAACCAAAAAAAAAAAAAAAAAAAAAAGATGAGATCTCTGGGAGGTGACCAGGTTGGGAGGCCTCTGCCTTCCAGAATTAACTAAAGCCATCATCATGACAGTCTCTTTGACATTATGGGAGTGGCAATCTTACAAAGGCTGAGTGCCTTCCCTGTCTCTCTTGAGTGCCCTGTTGATTTGTGACCCCCTTCTGCCATCTTATGATGCAACAAGGACCTCTCCAGATGCAACCTTTGATCTGAGATGTTTCAGCCTTCAGAGCTGTGAGGCAAAAACTTGTACTATTTAGAAATTACTAAAGCTGTGATATTCTGATACAAGCAGCAGAGAATGTACTAAGACAACATTACTCCATTTTCCCCAGTCTCAGGGCTGAGTACTTCCCTAGCATGCATGCTGTGATACATCCCTAGCACTCCAAAAAGAAAAACAGCTAAACTCATGGCAGGCGTTTCTTCAGAGGAGAGGGGATGGAAAGGTCTGTGGGCAGCAGGTTGAAAGGAACTTTTATTCTACAATGATCAAAAAATTTCAAGGAAAACACATTTATATATACCCATGTGATTACAATTATCAAAATGAGACACTAATTGATGTGAATATAAATATGCAAAAATATGATGAGAAAAATACGGGAAGTTCACCAACCTAATGATAATTATGTTAAAATACAGGATTGTAGTTATATTATTTTTATTATTAATTTTTATCATTAAAAATGTTTTTCACTTTATATTGTAATGTTTATATACTAAAAATTTTTAGAGAAAAAAATCTGGCTTTATGTTACTAACAGTTATTTTACTGCATAACAGGTACAGTTTTTTTTATATTATTATTATTATTATTATTATTATTATTATTATTGCAGGAGGTGATGCACAGAGGTGCAGAGGACAACTGTATGGATTTACTTCTTCTCTGCCACCTTCACTTCGGTTCTGGGGGTTGAATTAAGGTTGGTGGGCTTTAACTGCTGAGCCATCTCACTAGCCCTAGGTACAGTTGTTAAAGAAGAGATTGGTCTGGCATATGTTTAGAGCTAGAAATAAGAACTCAACATCATTCATGTAAAACAATCTGTATCATCCTTAGTGACAGTCTCCAAAATTCAATTGGTCACTATAAAACCCACTCTGTAGCTAATCTGTGCTGGCAGGCACAGTGGGACACTACAGCTTCTAAAGCCAGAGGCTCCACTGGAACATCTTGAGACTTCCCTTTTAGATGCAGACCATGTGACTGGTTATGGGCTTTGCAAACAGTTCAGATAAAAAAATAAAATCTCTCCTTTGTGGCATGAAACTCAGTTTCAAAAACTACTTCAAAACAAAAAGCTGGTTTTACCTGCACCCTACCTCCACAGGGACATGAGGTAAACGTCCATGCAGGCAACAACACTAGTCAGGCTTCTCAACTTTCAAGCCAGAGTAGTAACCCTGTCACCAGACCACCTGTTCATCTAACTTCCAAAGCATATGGATCCTGACTCAGTCAACACCAGGGTACCGCTACTTCTGGCCTTCAAGAGAATAAATGGAGTTGGCCTCTGAAGTCAAATGCTTGCCTCTGAGAAGAGATATTTATGGACTATATTTTAAGGGACACTCTATCCATCCACTCCTTTACGTGGCATTTTAAGTTGTGTCCTCAGATCAAGTTAGAGCACCAGAAGGTTACATGCCTGAAACATCTGAGCCCAGTGCTTGCAGAAGAGTTTTAATCTTGTGCCCTGGCTTTCAACCAGGGCAGTTATGAGAAAGTAATATGGAAGTCTCTTCTGTGTGTTATTAAACAGTTACTGAGGACACTGTTCCCTATATTAATCCCACAAGAGATATTTCTTATGAAATTTAGTGCCAGCAATGGACCATTATGTAGCTGTTAAAAATTAAAATTATGGAAGACTAAATGTGAAAACCTGTTTATGATACATTTATAGAAAAAAAACACAGGACACAAACTGGTATAAAGACTCTAATTGCAGCCATGTAAAATTATCTGTGCCTATGGACAAAGACTGAAAGCTGATAGGCAAAGATAAAATTGTACGAGGGCGATGGGATTATAAGTATTTTTTGTTTTGTAAAAACAATTTTGTTTGCTCTCCTGTCTTTTCAATTGGGGACAAAAACATGTTAGTGACAGAGAAGTCTCTCTCCCTCTCCCTCCCCCCAACCCTCTTAAGGAATGCTTATCTTCCTTCTTCCTGACAAGAAGACTTTGTGCAGTTTGTTCCATGCCCCCTTCCCTTAACTGCCCCCAAAGGTGAATTTAATGTTTAATCATTGCACACTGGGTTCCGGGTCCTCTGATTTTCTGTTAAGAAGCTTAGGACTGTGGACTCTTCTTTAAATCCACTGAAAATTTTGCCTCTAGAAAGAGGTAGAATTTAAAGCAGTCCTCCCAGTTTCAAAGTTACACAGATGCAGTAGAGACACTAGTTTGTTTGTTTGCATGCGTGCGTGCGTGCTTGCTTGCTTGCTTGTTTGCTTGACATTTTTTAGACAAGGTCTCTCTACTTAGCTGTCCAGAAACTCTCCATATATAGACTAGGCTGGCCTCGAACTCACAGAAATCTCATGTGTATGGTGCTTTGCCTGCATGTGTGTCTGTGCATCACTTCTGGTGCCTGGTACCTGCAGAGGCAAAAAAGACAGTGTCAGATTCCCTGGAACTGACAGTTGTGAGCTGGGAATTGAATGGTTCTTCAGCAAGATCAACCAGTGCTATTAACTGCTGAGCCATCCTTCAGCCCAGATTCTGGTTGGGTGGTTGTTGTTGTTCTTGTTGTTGTTATTATTGTTATTGCTGCTGCTGTTTATTTTTGTTTTTGTTTTTGTTTTTAGTGTTTAAGGTTTTACACAGGTGCTAACTAGATGATTCAGACACTGAGCCTGAAGGTCAGAGTTCAATCCCTGGGAGTCCACATGGTGAAAGAAGAGAATCAACTCTCAAAAGTTGTCCTCAGTCCTCTGACTACCATGCTGCATGCTTTGCAACACAGGAACCTCCCATGTAGAAATGAAAGCGATATTTTTTTAGCCAGGGTCCCTCGAACTCAAAGAGATCCGCCTACCTCAGCCTCCCCAGTGCTGGAACTAAAGGCATGCACCCCCATGCCCCAACCTAAAAGCAATAATTTTTTAACTAAAAAATTTCTGCCTATCATTTTCATATATCTTAATCGAAATTATGAACATATAATAAACTAGTATGCTATCATAGCTGGTTCTTTTCCTGTAAGTTTAAAATATGAGCCTTTGTTTACATACTGTAAACTCTTCCTGTCATTTTTTGCTGTACTAAACATAAAAGCCATATGCTTCACACATGCTAGGTAAGCACTCTAACCACTAAGCTATGTAACTTAGTTTTTCCTAGTTTTGTTTGTGTGAATGTGTGTGTGTGTGTGTGTGTGTGTGTGTGTGTGTCTCGTATACCTCCACAACTATCTCCAGTTTAAAAAGAAGAAAATAAAACAAAACAAAAAACCAGCTAGTGTTGTGGCACATGCCTGTAGTCATAACACTTGGGAGTTAGGAGGCAGGAGATCTGGAGTTTAAAGTCCTCCTCAGCTACCTACTGAATTGCAAGCCAGCCTGAGTCATATGAGACCCTGTCTCAAAAACAAAAGAAAAGAAAAATGTCAACTGGGACTAGAGAGATGACTCAGCCTTTAAGAGTAATTTGTTACTCTTGGAAAGGACTCAGGTTCCATCCCTAGTACCCACATGGAGGCTTACAACCACCCATAACTCCAGTTCCACGAAATATGGTGCCCTTTTCTAATCTCTGCAGGCACCAAGCATGAATATGGTATACATACATATGTGCAGGCAAAAACTCACACATAAAATAAAATTAATTGATCCATTTTTTTAACAAAAGGGAAAGGAAATGGGGAAAGCAAGAAGAAAAGCAGGGGGGGCTGGAGAGATGGCTCAGTGGTTAAGAGCACTGACTGCTCTTCCAGAGGTCCTGAGTTCAATTCCCAGCAACCACATGGTGGCTCACAACCATCTGTAATGGGATCTGACGCCCTCTTCTGGTGTCTGAAGACAGCTACACTGTACTCATATACATAAAATAAATAAATCTTTAAAAAAAGAAAAGCAGGAAGAAATAATAATAACATTTAGCTTATTTAGATGTGTATACTGAGTTAGATGATTTGTGTGATGCTCTTAGCAAAGGCTCAATACTTAGCGAGAGCCAGTAAATATTACTCATTAATATTCAGGTTATTATTATTCAACTAGTCCTTTTTTTTTTTTAACCTTTTTTTGTTTGTTTGTTTGTTTGTTTTCGAGACAGGGTTTCTCTGTGTAGCCCTGGCTGTCCTGGAACACACTCTGTAGACCAGACTGGCCTCGAACTCAGAAATCCGCCTGCCTCTGCCTCCCAAGTGCTGGGATTAAAGGCGTGCACCACCACTGCCTGGCTCAACTAGTTCTTAACATGACAAGGATGACATCTTTCCCTGTAGTTACTACCAAAATCCTATAAAAACTCTAAGCAAGGTTTGTGTGGGTTTTTTTCAGACCTGAGTAAGGTAACAAAGAAGTGGAGAAGTGTCTTGTCTTCATTCAAATTAATAGAGCCAGTTTGGTAGCAGGCTTGGGGGTGGCACCCAAGTAGAAGAGTGGGTGGTGGCAGCCATAACAGGCAAGACAGCCAAATGTCTATGACCTTCAAGAGAGAGATAATGTAGCAAATGGGACTTTTGAGAACATGGACTGTGGGACAAAAGCCTTTGACTATGGTCCTGCTATGTCTGCTCATCCTTCACAACGGCCTATTGTTGGTCCTCTTTCCTACCCAAGACCTCTTCTGTTTTCCACTGCCACCTTGCTAACTCGACTTGATTATTTTTGTGTTTGTTTTTCCCTGTGTTTGGTTGGTTGGATTTTGTTTGTTTGGTTTGGTTTGGTTTAGTTTGGTTTTGTGTTTGAGGCACAGACTTCCTATGTATCCCGGTGGGTCTAGAGCTAGCTATGCAGACCAGATTAGCCTTGAACTTGCAATGAGTGATCCTTTTTGTTTCTTCGTCCTAAACACTGAGGTTACAGGCCTCACTAACATTTATTTTAACATTCCCACAGCAATGAGATAAGTTACCCTAACCTTTGTAGCTTCAAAATTATGGGTTGGTTTTTTTTTTTTAGTCATCCCACTAATCCTGCTCCTACAGCATATAATGTATATAATACATATGATTATATCTAATATAACATATATATTATATAATATAACATATATTGTATAATATGTGAATTTTATATACACATATACATACACGCGCACACACACACACACACACACACACACACACACATATCATCAAGATTATGCCAGGCATGGTGGTGTATGCCGTTAATCCAAGAACCAGCCAGGGGTACATAGTGATACTCTTTCTAAAAAAAAAAAAAAGAAAAAGAAATGCTTTCATCTTGTGATGGCTTAACAAAGTTCTGTTGATTGATGGAAGAGTTTACGGTCTGATGAGGGTGACAATAATACTTCCATGAAATAAAAGGTCATGTAACGACAAGCATAAACACAAGAATATAAACCAAGTTCATAGAGGTTCAGGAGGTAATAAATAATAAAGTCATTGTAAAGTTGGGCTAGTTGAATAGAGTTTCTATGAGCACTCAAGTTTTGAGATTTGAATTGGAAATTTAAGGGGGTGATGGATGTGAGTTAGTAGAGAGGTGGACCTTTTCAAACAAATAGACAAAAGGCAACAGTGCAAGACATAACTCAAGCCAGGACAGATTCCTACCCCGCCCAACGATTTTCCCATTTCAGCAACTCTACATGATCTGACACCACACCTGTTTCAGTTAAAGGAGAGCTCTCTGTAATGTAATGCCCACTAGACTTCCTTCCTTCCTTCCTTCCTTCCTTCCTTCCTTCCTTCCTTCCTTCCTTCCTTTCGTTTGGTTTTTTGAGACAGGGTTTGTCTGCATAGCCCTCTGGAACTCACTCTGTAGATCAGGCTGGCCTCAAACTCAGAAATCCGCCTGCCTCTGTCTCCCAATGCTTAAATAGAAGGCATGAGCCACCACTGCCTGGCTCCCACTAGACTTTCTTGGCCATCAAACTTGCTATATTCATGAAGCACTTATCACAGACTCTAAGTGGGGCTACAGGAGGAAGGAGTTTATGCAGAAGGTATTTACAGGCATTAGAAGCAAGTATTTCCCATTTCCTTATTTTAGATCTCATGTAGGAATATATGGCCTTCTGTATACCACTAAGATTGTCCACAGGTAGGGAACAAACCCATGTTGGAGAAGGACAAATGAATATGGAGGGGCTAGGGAGATAACTCAGTGCTTGCAGTACACACATGAGGGTCTCAGTTCAAATACCTAACATTCACATAAAAACAGGGCTTACAGTATATATCTATGGCTTTGGGAAGGAGGCAGAGACCAGCCAGTCTAGCTGAATCAGTTAGCTCTGGTTTAAAGAAATAAGGCAGAGAGTGAGTGATGGAGGAGGACACTGACATCAGCCTCTGGCCTTCACACACGTCTATACACAAATGTGTGCTTACATTCACATGCACACATACACACACACACACACACACACACACACACACACACACACACTGAATATATGCACAATTTTTTATAGTATAGAATAGAGTTTATTCAGGGCATGGGGAGGAGAGTTAAGAAGGTAGTAGAGGCAGAGAAAGGCAGAGAGAAGGAGAGAGTAGAGAAGTAGAGGCCAGCCATGACCACATGGAGGGAGAGGAAGGGAATGGGGAGAGAGGGGGCAAGAGCAGGAGAGAAGCAAGAGCTACACAATAATTTTTTAAGAATATGAAAGACTAACAGGGTTTCTCATACCATGAGCAGTCTAACACCACTTTGAAGGCCCAGTGTGTGAAGATGGAGAGGGGAGAAGGGAGGAAAATATATCCATCAACAATTCAAATGGTAAACAAATTAAATTACAGTCACTCTAGAACCTTGTTATGTAGCAGAAAAATTGCAGTATAACCAGGCAAAGAAATATGTATTTATTTAAAAGTTGTTAAATGTCTAAGTTTAATAAGCAATTCTTGATCCCATTCATTCACTCCTTTGGCCAACATTTACTGTGATCCAGAGCTGAGTTCACTGATACGTAAAACTTATTTCTGCCCCCAGGGGCTCACAGCTTATTGTAAGAAACAGACGAGCAAACAAATATGACTTGCAAGTCTATGACATGAACTTGCCAGAGGTGATTTAAAATGCACAACGGAGACAACGACGTGGTGTACCTGAGGAAAACATGGAGCAATGGAGGGGATTTTTCCCGAAATGGAGACCTGAGGGAAGAATGAGAAGAGCAATGACTTGGAGGCAGGAAGATGAGACCATCAAGGTCATCCTCTGTTACACAATGAATTTGAGGCCAACCTGGCCTACGTGACACCCTGTCATACACACACATCCAAAAAATATGCACGGCTGGACAGATGGCTCAGCAGTTAAGAACATATGTGACTCTTACAGAGGACCTCAGTTACATTTCCAGCACCCAGGCACGTAGCTTTAGGGGGAGCAGGGCCTCTGGCCTTCCTTCTCAGGTTCTTACAGTCATGCACTCACATCCACATACATACACATAATTAAAATTAAAAAGAGCCGGGTGGTGGTGGCATAGGCCTTTAATTTCAGCACTCGGGTGGCTCTCTAGAAGATGGAGGTCAACCTGATCTACATAGTGAGTTTCAGAACAGCTGAGGCTACACATAGAAACTCTGTCTAGCAAAACTAGAAGGGAGTTGGGGGGGAAAAGATTTCTGTTAAACGACTAAACAACAACAATAACAAAAAGACACAAACAGGATGCAAAAGGAAAGTTATTATAAGGTGGTAGCATTTCTAGAAAATAGGAGAACCTACAGCTGGTTCAAACTTAGTGTGCTTGGGTGAAAGATGAGGCAGGAAAAGTGTAACTGGAATCTGAAGAGCATTCCTAGAGTTTGAACATTGGTACATGATAACATATAAGTGACAGACATCAGTACTCTGGATTCTTAGACCCATCTGTTTCCTTGTGTAAATCACTTGATCTCTGAGATCACCTGAATTTTCATCTATAAAATGGATATAATAGTGGTACCCGCCTTGCATGGTTAAGTGAGGAGTAAGTGAGCTAACATTGATATGGTGGTTTGAATAAGAATGCTCCCCCCATAGGCTCGATAGGAAATGGTTCTATTTTAAAGGATTAGAAGGATTAGAAGATGTTGCATTGTTGGAGAATTGTGTCACTGGGTGTGGGCTATGAGATTTCAAAAGCCCAAGCTAGGCCCGTTGTCATACACTCTGTCTAGGTCTGTGGACCAAGATTCAGCTTTCAGTAACTACTCCAAAGCCACATCTGCCACCATGCTCCCTGCCAAAATGATAATGATGATAATGGACTAAGCCTCTGAAACTGCAAGCCAGCCCCAATTAAATGTTTTCCCTTATAAGAATTGCTGTGATCATGGTGTCTCCTCATAGCAATAGAACAACGACTAAGACAATTGGAAAGTGATTACAACAATGACTAGCACATATTTTAGCTGTTAATTACCAGGTATTTCTTAGAAAGGTAACCTTGTTGGCAACCTAAAACCTAAACTATAGTGGGAGTGAAGTGGGGGAGATGCATGAAAGGAGGTCCTATTAGGATTAGATAGCCATTTAAACATGGGAATTTATTTTTTCTTGTTTGGTTTTGTTGTAGGTCTCTCTAAGTAGCTCGGGCTGTTCTGAAACTCGCTCTGTAGACCAGGCTGGCCTGTAATTTACAGAGATCTGCCTGCCTCTGCCTCCTGAGTGCTGGGATTAAAGGTGAGCACCACTATACCAAGGCCCTTAAACCCAGTCATAATGTCTCCATTTAGAATTTGGAAGTAGCAAGTAACAGAAGTGGAAAGGTGACCTCCACTGTGGCTGAGAAGGCTACGTAGACCCAGGACAGCCTCTAACCAAATTCAGAGGTTAAGAGTTGGGGATTTAGCTTAGTGGTAGAGCCCTTGCCTAACAATCCCAAGGTCCTGGGTTCGGTCCTCAACTCTGGGGGAAAAAAAAAAAAAAAACAAAATAACAGAGGTTAAGAGTAGCTAGAGGGTGGGGGTGCAGGAAAAGGTTTTTTTTGTTTTGTTTTGTTTTGTTTTGTTTTAAAGTTTATTTGGAGACGTGTTGAATGAGAAGTCATTGAAGATCAGAACAAGGAGAATATCAATATTTCAGAGGCCTGCATAGCTGATAGAGGAAACTGGCAAGAGATCTGTCTGTGAAATAAATGCACAGAGAGTGGAAGAGGTAGGGAGAGCGCCATAACCAATGAACACCATTTGTTATGTTACACAAGCTTCCCTCTCAACTCCCCAAAGTGAGTGTCTTATTTTCTAATCAGTTCCCTGCTTCTTGATACTCTTTCTGCTTTTTATGACAATACTTTTCACTTTGCTTTCTAAGTGAAGGACGGAAATCTAGCGTCTTTCAAAACGATCTTTCGAGCGACTCCAAAACTCGAGGAAGTAGGTGGAAAGGGAAGGAATGAGGAAAATTATTTTTAAGAAAAGAAAAAGAGTTCGGGACGACCTCTAACCATTAAAGTTCCACCTCCCCACATCCTGCCACGCGCCGTTCTCCTGCGGCCGATATCGGACTCCCGATCGCAGTGTAGGACGGGAGATGTAGTCCTCGAGACCGACCAGGGTGGCACGATTGAAGAACTCGGTTTCCCAAGTGGCTCCTGAGGCGCGTGCGCAGATGGCTGCCCCAGCGAGTGGTAAACAGAGACGTCAGGCGGGGGCTGCTGCTTGGAGCAAAACAAAAGGGAAACCCGGGGGGCGGGGGGTGGGGGGGTCCGATAGGGGATTCAGTTCTGGAGTTAGGGAGGCTGGGGCCGCAAGAACCTTGACTCTCTCTAGAGTGACCTGGAGGGAAGAGGCGAGGGGAGGGAGAGCCAGGGGAGGGACAAGTGACGCCCGGGAGCGGGGCGTGGGGGAGGGCAGCGATCCGGGTGGAGGAAATTTGGGAGGAGTGTCCGGGGGGCAGCAACTTGAAAGGGGGAGGGAACTTCGCTGAGGAGACGTTCGGTGATGGGAGCGCAATGTATGAGGGGATACGGTGCCTCAGGTTTAAAAGAGCAGGAAGCTGAGTGAGAGGGTGCAGAAAGTGCCTTCGCTAGGCGGAGGTTACAGGTGGTGCCTCAGAGCGCTACTCTGAGGCTGCAGCCTGTAGTCCGGAGGAGATCGGAGAACTGAGTGGAAGGGACAGTTCAGGGGCTAGAGTCCGGAGACGAGGGAGAAGTTCGCGACTTTCTGAGAACTGGAAAGAATGTGTTTCCCCCCTTGGGGGAGGCATGGTGAGGGACTGTGGCAGGCTCCACTGATCGCTGAGCTGCAGAGGTTCGACCCCACGTATGGATCCAGAGAATAAGTCAGCCACAGAGGCTGCCGCGATCATAGACCTCGATCCCGACTTCGAACCCCAGAGCCGTCCGCGATCCTGTACCTGGCCCCTTCCTCGACCAGAGCTCGCTACGGAGCCACCCGAACCGTCCGAGGTGGAGCCCAGTCTGGAACAGAAGGTACCCACGGAGGTACACTCCGAACCGATCCTGTTGCCCTCTCGGCTCCCAGAGCCGGCAGGGGGCCCCCAGCCAGGAATCCTGGGGGCTGTAACAGGTCCTCGGAAGGGAGGCTCCCGCCGGAATGCCTGGGGAAATCAGTCATATGCAGAACTCATCAGCCAGGCCATTGAAAGCGCCCCGGAGAAGCGGCTGACACTCGCCCAGATCTACGAATGGATGGTCCGCACGGTGCCCTACTTCAAGGACAAGGGTGACAGCAACAGCTCGGCAGGATGGAAGGTAAATATGACTCCCTTACCTTCACTCCATCCACCCTTGGACCCCTCTAGTTACTCTCACTCCGGGGCCCCCCATTACCGCCTTTCCACTCTTGGAAAGCCCAAAGATCCACTTTTAATCTTCAGTTAGACAAACATTTACTTTAGTACATAGTATATGCCACACTCTGAGCTTGAAGCGCGAGGATCAGCGATGAATAAGACACTGTCCCTGCTCTGAGGAAAATCGAATTCTCTACTCGCTACTCAGCACTTTGGCTTGAGCTGCTCCAAACATTTATTCCCACAGAGAAGTCTTTATCCTATGTACAGCAGGAACTGTGTGGCTTCTCCACCCGCACCTAACCTTCCCTCCTCCCTTACCTCCCACCCAACACCTTTTGGCCCATTCCTGCGGGATTACTCGGATTCCCTGCTCGACTCCCAATACCTCAGTGAACAGGAACTGTTATGGGATTGCTCTGCCCAAGAGGGAGTGGGCGGTGAAGAGGGAAAAAGTGGTTAGTATCCATGGGGAAAGGTAGCCGACCTTGTGCACTAAGGAAAGAGGCCGTAAGCTGCTCTCTGCCTCAGTTTACTTTCTCCTGACGAAAATTCTTCCTTGTAAGGCGCTATCCAAACTCTCGGGGAAAGTCTTTGTTCAGGACTACTACTCATGGAGAAAGGAGGTATCATATAGCGTTGACTTTAGAGTCCAAGTTGAGAGTTCTCTTGGTCTTTCTTGAAGAAACTGGGAAGATCTCGAATGATAACTCTGAAAACTTTTCCAGGGAAATACGGACTCTAATCACAAAACTAAGGAGGGTTCAACTCATATCAATGCCTTGTATCTCTGTAGGTGGTTAGTGTACCAAGTACAGCGGACAGAATGGATCTTCACGGAGGTATTAGAATGAGGGAGCAGATCTACAGTATGGCAGGGGCCAGACAGAACAGAAGATGGGACAGCTGACCAAGAGAGACCCTTGGCACTATTTCTGGGTAGCCTGCCATGCCACAATCTGAAGCTCACAAAGAGCTTCCCTCCTTGGACCCAGCCTGTGCAGCTGTTTTTCTTTTCTCTTAAGTTGACTTTCCAGGGTAGAATGACCACGAGTGCCTGTTAAGCTGGGAGTAGTCCCTCCTTATGACTTACATGTAACACGGCCTTTATAGTTTATGAAATCTTTTTTCCCCACTTTGGTTCTGGGAACTGAACCCAAGGCAGCACAGTTGTCACCAAGCTAAATCCATAACCTGTGAAATAATTCTAAGATTTTTTTTTCATTTAGTTAGTCCTCCTGGCAGTTCTGGGAGTCCACATTTTGCATATGAGGAAATTAAGGCACAGGGAGGTTAGGTAATTAGTCTACCCTCAGGATGAAGACTTGAGTACAAGTTTTGCTACAGATCCTGGTTCTCTGAGGAAAGCATGTTTGCTTTCATTGTCAAACCTAGTCAAAAGGGGGCCAGAAGCTTCCAGATTGTCGACACCCCACACACACACACACACACGCACACGCACACGCGCGCGCGCGCGCGCGCGCAGGAAGGTTCATACTTCCTTGGTGTTGTGCCAGGGTCACTCCCACCCCACCAGGGGGCGGCACTCACTTGAACAAGAAAGCTTAAGTTAGGTGACTTAGTGATCAGTTTACCCGCACACATGCACACACACCTGGGAACTGACCTCTGCCACTTGCTTGTTCCTAGGCCTAATGGAGAGGGGTTGTAGATGGAAGTGTAGCTCAGTAGTAAATCCCCTGCACAGCATGTGTCTCTGGGCTTGACCCGCCGCCATGTGCATGTGCTCATGCTCGTGTGCGCGTGCACGTGCTCATGCTCGCATGCGCGTGCTCGTGCTCGTGTGCGCGTGCACGCGCTCATGCTCGTGTGCGGGGTGCATGCGGGGGCGCGCGCACACACACACAACATACACCACACCACATTTACTTCAGTACACCCAGAATTAGAGAAAAAGAAAGGAGGAAATCACAGAGCCAGAAGACAACGGTGCTCAGTTACTGAGCCAGAGTTGGATGGATCAGCTCAATGAGGCAAGGAAGTCTTTTGCTAAAGGGCCTTGGTACAAGGGGCTGCTCAAGCCATGCTCTTCAAGAAAAGGGTCTCTCTCTCTCTCTCTCTCTCTCTCTCTCTTTCTCTTTCTCTCTTTTTTAACCAGTGAGCTAGAAGTGGTTTCCCGCTGTCTCCGAGCCTCAGTTTCTTAGGGGCTTCTATCATGTCTGAGCTTCCTCCTGAATTTATTTCTAAACTAAAGAGCTTCATGCAGGAGGTCAAATGACCTTTAAGATAGAGAGATTATGCTCAAATTCTTAAAAGACTTCCAGACGGGCAGTGGTGGCGCACACCTTTAACCCCAGCACTTGGGAGGCAGAGGCAGGCAGATTTCTGAGTTCAAGGCCAGCCTGGTCTACAAAGTGAGTTCCAGGACAGCCAGGGCTACACAGAGAAAACCAAAAAAAAAAAAAAAAAAAAGACTTCCAAGAGTTAAAACTGGGAAGAAGTGGGGATGGTGATGGAGGTACAGCAGACACTATAGACCAACCAGTAAAAATAAGTACCACCAGAAGCTCAGGAAGTATCAACCTCCATCTTGACCGTGGGTTACTGGGGGGGAAAGGATATATTTATCTGAATGTCAACAGTAAAGGAAGAATGAATAACAAGTAGATTCCAGTACCCAAGGAACTCAAGAGCTGACAGAACCTCAAGGGAAACCTTACTATAGTCATCTAAGGGCTACCTACCAGTTGGACATGTATTGATTATGTATTGTATGTTTGATAGGCTGTGGCGTGGCCTTGGCATTCTGAGGGGCCAGGGCATATAGATTGGGGGACAGTTGCACACAATCTCCCCCAATCTATACAGCACGATTTATGGTTTCATGTCAACTATTAACTACCAAAGGTATAGACAATGCTCTTGCTGTCCTGGAACTCACTATATAGACCAGGCTGGTCTCAAACTCAACAGAAATCCCCCTGCCTCTGCCTCCCCAATACAAGAATTAAAGGCCCAGTTTAGGATCTGATCTGGGGGTGGGGATGAGCCTGGCAACTGTACAGTCTGTCTCCCACCTCACTCTAGTTCTCCTTCCTGGATTTGACTCTTGAGGTTCCTGCCATGTTCCAGCCTCCCCTTGGATTAGACTGCTGCCCACCCCCTACACATATCTCACGCCCCTTTTCTACCTCTCTCCCATCCAGAACTCCATCCGTCACAACCTGTCCTTGCACAGCAAGTTCATCAAGGTTCACAACGAGGCCACTGGCAAGAGCTCTTGGTGGATGCTGAACCCCGATGGTGGCAAGGGTGGCAAGGCGCCCCGGCGCAGGGCAGCCTCTATAGATAGCAGCAGCAAGCTGCTCCGGGGCCGCAGCAAAGGCCCCAAGAAGAAGCCATCTGTCCTGCCAGCTCCACCCGAAGGTGCCACTCCAAGGAGCCCTCTGAATCACTTTGCCAAGTGGTCGAGCAGTCCTTGTCCTCGAAATCGAGAAGAAGCTGATGTGTGGACCACTTTCCGTCCACGAAGCAGTTCAAATGCTAGCACTGTCAGCACCCGGCTGTCCCCAATGAGGCCGGAGTCTGAAGTGCTAGCAGAAGAGGAAATGCCAGCCTCAGCCAGCAGCTATGCAGGGGGTATCCCCCCCACCCTCAGTGAAGATCTAGAGCTGCTGGATGGGCTCAATCTTGCATCTCCCCATTCCTTGCTGTCTCGGAGCAGCCTCTCCAGCTTCTCTTTGCAGCATCCTGGGCTTGCTGGCCCCTTACATAGCTATGGCGCCTCCCTCTTTGGCCCAATAGATGGGTCTTTGTCAGCAGAAGGGTGCTTCTCAAATTCCCAGTCTCTAGAGGCTCTGCTAACCTCTGATACACCACCACCTCCTGCTGATGTTCTCATGACCCAGGTAGATCCTATCCTGTCTCAGGCTCCTACACTTCTGCTACTGGGAGGAATGCCTTCCTCTAGCAAGCTGGCCACAGGAGTCGGCCTGTGTCCTACGCTAGAGGGTCCTGGTCCCAGCAACCTGGTTCCCACCCTTTCTATGATGGCACCACCTCCAGTCATGGCAGGTGCTCCCATCCCTAAGGTCCTGGGAACCCCTGTGCTCGCGTCTCCTACTGAAGATTCCAGCAATGACAGAATGCCTCAGGATCTGGATCTTGATATGTATATGGAGAACCTGGAGTGCGACATGGATAACATCATCAGTGACCTCATGGATGGTGAGGGACTGGACTTCAGCTTTGAGCCAGGTATAGCACCCCTGAATCACTCCAGCATTGTTGCTCTTGAATGTACAGCTAATTCTATGATCTGAGCCAGAGAAAGCCTTACAGCAAATAGGAGTCCCTGGGGAGGTGGAAGGGAGGGTGTTAGAATAGCATAAGTTCTAAATGGGGACCTGTGGGCTCCTCATCACAGAAGGGGGAGCTTTGGGGAGGTGAGGTGGTGCCTCTGGTATGAATCTGGTGTCCCAAATGAATTTCTTATTTTGTCCTCCATTTCTTTTTCCCACAGATCCCTGAATCACAGCAAGAAGCTTTGTCCCCTGCTTCAGAGGTGGAGGTGGAGCCGGGCCTGTCCTTATCCACTCTTCCCCCTTAAGCCCTCCCCAGGAGTTTGGGACCCTACTTTAGAGCTAGGGATAGGTGGTCACACACTCGAGTATTGAGGAAATTATAAAGATAGATCTATGACGTGTAGGGATTGTGGAGGAGGGTGATGGGAGGAAGGAGGGAAAAGGGCTTATTCTCTCTGTGCCAATTAGGGGGTAATTATGGTCCTTTCTCGGGGGCCACCATTGATTTCCCCATTCCCACCTCCTAGGCCTTGTAGCAGGGGTCAGCAATGCTGTTGGAAATGTGAAGTCACCAGTGGCCTTATTACCCTGCCTTTGGGAGCAGGATTATTATTTTTTTTGGTAGAGAATCTTATTAGGGCTGGGCCAGGCTGGATTGAGCCTGGATTTTTATGCAGTGGGGTGGGTGGGTGGGTGGGGGGCTAGGGGACCTAGAAGGGCCAAGTTTTGAGCACTGGAGTGGCTCACCAGGCCAAATCACTTTTGGAAGGATGCGGATAACAGACAGGCTTTTTATAAACTTTTAAAGAAATATAAACACATATAGAGATTTTTAACAGTGGTAAGGTGCTAGTGATGAGGAGAAGGCATTTTTCTTTCCGAAGGCTTTGTCATAGTGACATGATACAAACACTACAGACTCTACTATGGAGGAGACACAGGAAGCTAGGGAGAGGTGGGTAGCAAGAGTGACTGGAGGGAAGTGTTCCCTTTTGGACCAGGTCTAGAAAAAGCTCTATGCATAGTTTAAGCAAAGGAACCTAAGCCAGGTCCCCACATTCTGTCCACTTGTGCCTAGAAGAGGGTGCTGTTGTGGGGTAAGCACACTCTTGTTTGACCAGTGCGGGTTAGTACTACCAGAGACCACATCCAAGGTCTGAAATTGGCTTGGGGCCTGGGAGGGGCGTGAAAGAAGGAAGGATTTAGGGTAGTAAAGTTAGGTACAGAGACCTCCCTGTTCAAGGCTTGGGACAGCTGTCCCTGCCCTTCTTCCCAGTTCTGGTCTGCCAGGGTTATGTGGAAGACTGTGTAGTGGCAGGCAGGGCTGTGGAGAGGAACAGGGAAGGGGGAGCTTTGGGAGTTTGGCTGAGGGTCTGGGAAATGAGCAGGGATGGGGGGAATGTGGATCAGGTTTACTAGCACCTGCCAGAGAGGCCATCTGGGGCTCCTCCACCCCAGCCCCCAAGCAGCCCCTCCCCCAGCGCCCTTTGCGTTGTCCCCTCCCCCACTCCTGCTGTGGGTTCCCATCATTTCCTGTGTCAGCGCCTGGCCTACCCAGATTGTATCATGTGCTAGATTGGAGTGGGGAAGTGTGTCAAATCAATAAATGAGTTCAATAAATGTCTATAATCAGATCTGGTTTCTGGTTTCTGCTGCCTTGCTGCCCCCCTACAATATGGGGGAGGGAGGGAGGCGGAAAGGCGAAGGGCAGTTAGTTGAAGGGCGGGTGGGAGGGACTGCCCGCAGGCTAGGAGGTGGGGGAATTTCAGCCTGGGAGGTAATGGAGTCTGGTGGGGGAGGGACACCTAAACCCAGCAGGAGTAGGCGGCTGCAAGATAGGCCTCCCCCGAGGGGAGGTAGTCTGGTTTGAGAAGACCCCACCCCCTTCTCTGGCCCTCAAAGGCTTATTGTACTAAAAGTCTAGCAACTAGACTTCACAGTCTTTCCTCACCCCCCCACCCCCCCGAAGTGTTCACTCCAGCCCTCTGTTGTTGCTCTGGTCCACCCTCAGCCTCCCTGGTGCCTACAGCCTACTGAAGCCTTTGTGCAGATGCTGGGAGAAGGAGTCTTTCTAGAAAAACCTCACGTTAAACTCCAGTAATTTCAGGCTGTCTCCTGGTAGTTGCTGCTCTCAATTGGTCACTTTATTGAGTTAACGATGTCTCTTGAGAAAGTCTGCTCTAGTCTTATAGAATGGCCTGCGAGTAGGCGGTGGCCCGTCTTCATCTGATCGCCCCCCTTTAGACTAGAAAAGAAAAATAAATCTATTATTGGAGAGGCTCTGCAGGGAAAGATTCCTACTGTCTAGGGCCAAAGGGAGGAGAGAAAAGGTTGGGGTGAGATGGTGAACATAGAAATCGAATTTAGAAAGGAAATTCTCAGAGATGAGCAGTGCTCGAACCTTCTGTTGACTGCTTGGACTAGGAGTCTGCTGGGTTCCACCACCCTTGGGCGATCTTGCTGGGAGATTTACAGAGGATTCCATGGCTGCCAGTCTCTTGGCTTCTAGAGTTCTAAGCATCTTTATTCGGCTCCTCTCCAGAAAGTCACATTGTGTGCGCAGTGACTCTAGAAAACAAGAAAAAGCACCAGCCCCTCTGAGGAACAGAGATGGAACCCATCATGCCCCTCTGTCATTCAAATGGATAGTCAGAGTAACTTGGCCCAAGATAGAAATGATGGGAAGGAAGTGGGGAGAGTGACTCGCATGCTTCACATGGTTTAAACCAGACACCCCCTCTAAAGTTTACCTAGACCCTTTCCCCCCTTTTCCTAGGCTCCTATGATCCCACCTACCACACTATGCTAGCCACACCCCTTCTCTGACAGAGTCCTCCACATTTAAGCCCAGACTGCCTTTAACTCAAAATTCTCCTGCTGGAGTGCTGGGGTTCCCATTATATGACACTATACACAGCTTTGCACACCACTTCCTATGCCCTATCTCCCCCATCACATGCCTTACCAACTAGTTCAGGTTCTGGATTCTTCAGGAGGGGCACAATAGCTTTGTAGGAATTCTCAATCCTGGTACCTGTAAACATAATATTAGGCCATCTCCAGCCCCTGATACATACAAGGTCTTTGCCCCTTTGAAGCCCAAGATTTCAGAATTCTAACACTAAACAGTTTCTTCAGCTGGTACACATTTTTCCTCCCCTTTGGCATAGACCTACTCAGACCCTAGAATGAAGTAGGGTGGCTTGGTATATATGTACCTAATCTACTGTCATCAAAGTAGTGTTCTTTGAGCTGACTAGTTATGGTCTATTTAGATCTGGCCAAGAATGCCCTATTTTACTTACTATTTTGTTTGGGGGGGGGTCTTAAGATAGGATCACGTATAGCCCAAGTTCCCTTTGAACTCCTAATGTTCCTGGCTCTACCTTGTAGGTGTTTTCTTTTGAGCTAGCTGGCCTCCAACTGTCAAGCTTCCTTACCTCCATTTCTAAAGAATTTATTCCTTTTGAGACAGGCTCTAGGCTCTTATGCAGTCTCTCTCTCTCTCTCTCTCTCTCTCTCTCTCTCTCTGTGTGTGTGTGTGTGTGTGTGTGTGTGTGTGTGTGTGTGTGTGTGTGTGTCGTTTGTGGTTGGGATGAGGTCTTGTTATAAAGCCCAGGCTACCCTTTAACTCACAATCCTCCTGCCTTAGTTCCTTGAGTACTGGGATTACAAGAGAGAGCTGCCTTATTTTAAAGACAAGTTTCCTAGTCCATCTTGAGGGATTTGAGAACACTCCCAAGCCTCTACCTGGTGCCCCACGTTCCACTTTACAAACATAGTAGGTATTTCGAGCTGTAAGGAATTTGCTGGCATAGTCTCCAGGTGTCTTTGACAGGAAGAGTAACTTCATGGTTCCCGATTCATCACACAAATCAATGGTGTCTAGAGGAAGGCCACGGGGTAGTTGGGGTAGGGAAGAACAGAGAATATGAGTAAAAAGGACCAGTGGTCCTCTACCGAATGGGTTTGAGGAAGGTTCAAGGATAGGAGGATACCCATTCTTGCTGGGAGGAAAGATTAGAGGCTAGACGCAGCTTATTGCTTCTGACCTTCAATCACTACTCCTCCCTAAGCCACTTACCTGTTTTCCGTAACCCCATTTTCTTTTTGGTGTAATGTAGCAACAGGAGGACAGAGCAATTGGTATTGACCAGAAACTCTTGATTGTCTGAGAAGAGATAGGATGGAAGTATGCAGGCCCTTCTCTAATTCTACCCTCTCAGTGATCTCAGCTGTCCTCATCCCCCCCCATGTCCATCCCCAGACTGTTGCTCTGTGCTGCTCCTCACCTCCATGTTTGATGATGATAAACATGCTACTGAGGTCATTTCATTCTTTACTCCTTGATGAATCATACAGAAGAAAGGTGATGTAGTGGCCCGGAGGGCCTGAGGGTGCCCATAGGGATGGAAGATTGAAGAGGCCCCGACTGGGCAGACAGGAGAGACCTTTTGGCAGTTGGGGGTGGTCAGCATCTATAGGGGTGGGGTCTGGGGCTGCAGTTAAAGGATTATGAGGTCAGAAGTGATGTGTGTAACAGAAGGCGGAGAAAGGCCAAGGAGAGAACACACTGGTTGGGATCCATAAAGAAGCTTCGAGGAATTGAGGCAACATGGCAAATATAACTCTAAACTGGCCCTTGGAGTGAGCCCAGAAATTTACCAGAGAAACGTAAGTAGCCAGAACAGTACTCCTTTCAGCTGATTTGTGGTCCTCTTGCTTCTTCAGTATGACTGTACTACCCCTTTTGCCTACCCTCACACCATTCCTCCCAACTTCATGTAGGACATGTTTCCCCTGCTCCCCAACCCCACAACAGACATTCTTGATGATAATTGGTAAAAAAAAAAAAACCTTTATTTCTCGTTGATTCAGAAACAGTTGAATGGTAGGTAGAAAAAGGGAGGGAGAATCCTGTAAAAGAGAAGGACCGTGCTGGGTATGGTGATGCGTGCCAATAACCCCAGCACTTAGGAGGCAGAGGTGGGAGGATCACCTATGAGTTATAGGCCAACCTGGCCTACATAGTGAGTTCCCATCCACCCTGGGCTACAGGGTAAGAATCTCTCCCCCCAAAAAAAGTGAAAAGGTGCTAGACTGGGCAGGGAAGGGCTTGTGCAGGGAAAGGGGGCAAGGGGTATTCTCAAGTGGCGCATATGGAATGGAAAAGCAGTTACATGGGACATGAAATTGAAAATTAGCCACAGGGGGAGGCACTGAGTAGGGGAGGTTAGCATCACTTAGGGCTGTAGGACTTTGAGGTTCCATCAAAGGATTGAGGCTCAGGCTTCAGGCTTCAGAGAATAGCATGGGGGAGGCCAGTAAGGGCTATGCAGGCTGCAAGGAGAACCTCCAGGCCCCTCTCCTAGGGCCCCTCCTTTGGGGGGAATCTCACTGACGTGGCAGAACCGTTCACTGTAGTCTGGCTGCAGACTCTCAGTCAGCCCTTTAGACACACCACTCCAGGCCTAAAGACAGATATCTACAGGTCAGAGGTCAATTAGAGGGCAGGAAGCAAAAGACCCAGGCTCTGGGCCAACGGATCTCTCACAAATCTGTAACCATTGTGATTACAGAAGGGCTATCTAGGCTCCAGGGCTCCTAATGCCCTGTAGTTTCCGTCTGTATCACACAAATCTCTGTGGCTCTGTTTCTCTGCCTAGCCCACCCTCCATTTGGTCAGCCACATCCTGATGGTACAGGTCCCCTCCTCCCTCCACTGTGCATCCCCCCCTCCCCCGTCTGTCTTGCTGACTGGCAGTTGGCAGTTGATAAACTGTAGTATGTGTATGGTAGCATTCTCACCGAAAAGTTCCCGTGGTATTCAGTAACCAGATCCTCTAGATTCTTGATGGGGGGAATTCGAGGCATTCTGACCAGAGAGAAAGAGGGAGCAGAAGCATTAAATGAAAGATCCTTTATTACCCTTTATCCAACTGGCCAGCATGGAACCTCTAGCTTCCTCTCAACACTCTTATCATACATAGCTCTTAAATGATCTACCCTGGAGATCTTGAAATAACCCCACTACCCCCACCTCATTTTGAGGGCTTCCTGAAATCTCACCGTTCCAACCAACAGTACACAAAGATCAGGGTAATAATCAACCCCATGGTGCCAACAGGGATAAGCACAGCTTCCAGTGCAAACAAGGAAGGATTCTCTGTAACAAACAAGGAAAATAACCCTTGCATTGTGGTACTCATAAGACATGGATGCTAGGCACCATGCCAAACACACTCCTATTTTTTGTTTTTTTTGAGTTTTTTGTTTTGTTTTTTTGGTTGTTTTTTTGTTTTGTTTTGTTTTGTTTTTTTTCGAGACAGGGTTTCTCTGTGTAGCCCTGGCCGTCCTGGAACTCATTTTGTAGACCAGGCTGGCCTCGAACTCAGAAATCCTCCTGCCTCTGCCTCCCAAGTGCTGGGATTATAGGTGTGCGCCACCACTGCCCGGCCGAGCACACTCCTATGCTTACTTTCCACATAGCTCCTGAGAGGGAGGAACAATGTTTATCTACATTTTACAGATGAATAAACCAAATCCAAGCGGGCAGCCCAGATCCAAGCTCATCTCCACTATGCAGACTCTATGGAATCTTGTGGAGACCTCCTACACATTTCATATTCCCCTGGAGCATCCATTGGCTTCTGTGGGGATCCACTCTTCTAGTTGAGCTGGACTCCTTCTTATCCCTCCATAGAAAACCCTGCTTCATAGTGATTGAGGTTAAACAGCAAGGGGGGTAGAGGCTTAGGACTAGAGAGATAATGCAAATGATAGTGACAGTGTGTTACAAAGGTTAGGGTACTGGGTGAATGATTTAGAGGTCATGCATTTGGGTCACTTTACCCTCTTCGGTATGGCTCCCCCAGTGGACTGGTTGGCTCCATTTACTCCACTGTTGAGTACTTCCACAGATTGGGTTAAAGCGGCTCCGAACCCGAAATGTGTACAGTTTCTGCTCATCCACACTAGGCAGGGAGAATCTAGGTTCATGATCCACTATTTGTTCCTAGGAAGAAGGGCAAGGGAAAGATGATTATCAATAAAGGAAGAGAGAATGGGAACATTCTTGTCTATACCTCAATGTCATCTTCTGACTCTTCTAATTTCTTGTTCTTTCCAGTACTAGGAAAACAAGACAAGAAACTGGTTCTGGTCCCTCCCGGTTCTACTTTGCTCCTCTCCTGACTAATCAGAACATACTGCTCCCCTTCTCTAACTTGACTTCCCTCCAGATCCACTCACTGGCTTCCTTTATGTCTGGCATCAGGAAGAGGATGGTGGAAGAGCCAAAGTGAAAGCTCACTGGTGATATCAGGAAAAAAAAGTGAAAGTATAGACAGAGGAGCTGGGAGGCAGAGAACTGGGACCTGGTATTAAGTTCTGTCTGGCTAGTTGAGCCCTTTCTCCTCTCGCTTGGCCTTAGCCACTGCATCCACAATGCCGAGTCACTCACCGTCCAGCTTCGATCTCGGTTGCTCCGGTACTGCACCAAGTATTGTAAACAGCGTTCTATAAATCTGCTTTTCCATCTCAGCTCTAGCTGGGATTCACTCAGGTTGTAAAGGGTTAGATTCTCTGGAGCCCATGGGATCACTGGAGAGATATGTATGTGTATGGTCATTGCCCTGGCCTAGACAAGGCAGGATCTTGGAGGTAATTCCCCTTACACCTCTTCCCTTTCCTACCCCCCCCCCCAATCTTCTCCTTTCTGCCCATGGCCAACAATCTATAAACTCCAGTGCCTTTAAGTTCCCTGGCTTCTTGACCACTTCTTTCCCAATTACCAAGGTTCTGTAGGTTTAGCTTCTGTTCAGCTCGCCTCTGGGGGTTCTGGGGGTCCTGGAGCTGGACAACAAATGCCTGGTAGAGCTGGATATCTTCTTTTTGTATCTGACAGCCAGAAGTAATCTCTTTTGAGAAAAGATAGTGGCTGCACTCCTGGAATGTATTATTATCAGATCCCTTGTACCTAGAGAAGGGTTACAAGGCAAAAGAAATATGGGTCAAACATGGGTACCACATCTGCCCATAGCCTAGCCTCATCTGGTCTGAACTGAGAACTTATCCCATGAGAAACTGGTAGGGTGCCTGAGGAGCTGGCTACCCACTTGTTTTGGTCCTCACACAGTCTCTCCCAGCTAACTCACCTTCTTTGCTTCCTGTGCTACCCCTCCCCCTTCTCATACCTATAGTGCAGAGTGAGGTTGGTGGCCTGGGGCTCAGAACTGCTGTTCCAAGTGCAATTCATGTACTCGAAGTTGAACACAAAGCATTGAACCTCTGGGAGGGGCAAAGTAGGAACACTGAGGTGTTCAAGGGCCATAGAAGTCGGGAAGAAATCTAAGTTTGGGAAGAAAATGATGTAGTGGAGTGGAAGAAAAAGAAATCTCGGTCAGAAGAAGCAGTAGTGAGACAGAGCCCTCCCCTCCCCCTCCCCACACTTCTTTTTAGTCATTATAGTGAGCGCTAGCAGGCTCCAGATTGTATAGAAAAGGCTTCTATGCAGCCCTTTCCCCATAGTCTTCCTCTCAACAATGCCCTCTGGTCCTAGATTTCCTACCAGCTTTGGTGTCTTCATTCCCACTGGACGTGAGGACCTTGGAGCTCCACCCTACCCTCAGCAGAAGCAGCTGAAGGAGTAAGAAGGATCTAGATGGCAATAATGGTTTCAACATGGCGCTTGCTCTTCTTTCTCTGGGTGTAGTCTGTGTCAGAACCCTGAACCACTCTCCCACAAGCCCTCCCCACCCATACATTTCCTTTTGTCGTAGCTTCCGGTGGAAAGAACCTTAGAAACCACGCTGTAGAGGGAGGGAGGTTAGTAAATGTGTTTAGTGACATAAGCTAAGTCCCCTGGGAGATTTGGGTTCTGCTCTAAGGTGATGTTCTGTCAAGATTAATACTTGATCAACAACAGTGTCACAGAATCAAAACTCTTCAGGCCACCTAGGTCCAGGAAGGCTCTGCCGCACACTCACCCCCGCCACTATCATTCCCAATCACCTTTCCCCTCTAGGCTATCTTAAATCTCTGTCAAAGTTCTGCAGTGTAGGAAGGATGGATGGAAAATACTGACTTGATTCATGTGGATGCAGACATAGCTGTCTTTCCTCTGACCTAATCTGAACTAGAATAGCCACCCCTAACTGCTGCCTGAGTTTGGTCCCTGTTGACCCCGGTGAGAGCTGGCTTCTAAGATGGAAGAACTGCACTAACTTCAGGCTCCCTAGCTCCCTGCAATTTTGCTTCTTTTTCTGTCTTCCTTGCCCTGCTTCATAGCATCATCACCTGCCAGACTTGAAACCTCAGGATCCTCTTCATGAACCTCCTTCTCTCTCACACTGAGAATCCAATCAGCCCTGTTTCTGCGGTATTTCTCCCAGCAGTTTCCTCCTTTCTGTTAACCACAGCCACTGTGCTAAATCAGCCTTTCATTACCTCCAGTCATGATTATTCCCGTAACCCACAAACTGGTCCCCTATCTCTAGGGCCTCTGCTCCCCAGTCCATTCTTCATTCTGTGGCCAGATTTACCTTCCCTCAGAGCACAGGGTTGATTGGAGAAGCCATTTACTGAAATTGTTTATCCAGCCAACATTTATTGAGTCTTTAATATGTGCTCGGTACAGTGCTTATGTTCTGAGAACATAAGACAAATAAGACATCATCATTTTAGAAGCTCAGAGATAAGTGGGGAACATATAAATAATACAATGTACTGTAATGAGTTCTACAGCATAGATGTGGAGATTCTCCAAAACACAGTTAAACAAAGGTAGGAACTAGCCAGCTGCTCTTTGCCTCTGCCTGATTTGCTACTCTATTTTCTCTCTGGTAAAATTACACTAATTTTTTCAGATTCTGCTTTAAAAGCATCTCTTCAGTAAAGTGCCCTTGAACTATCCACTTTCCATCTCGGTCAATTTAGTTGCTTCCTCTTTTTCTGGGAGAGAGAGTGGCAGTGGTGATGTTGAGGCAGAGTCTCATATAACTCAGCCTGGCCCCAAACTTCGTAGGCAATGGGGCTGGCCTTGAACGCCTGGTCCCTCTGTCTTCATCTCCAAAAGTGCTGGGATTACACTGCCAGCATGCTTGGTGTTTGATCCTTACTTTAGTCATACCTTCTAAAACCCTTTTGCCAAAGCAAATCACAAATTTTGTGTGCACATATCTTTTTGGATGTCACCATTTGACCTACTGCAGGGGGAGTTATTCTTTAAAAGTTTTCAAAAGCTAACCCATAGCCTGTAGGGTTAAGATTAGCCACATTGGATACATTTGCTTATTCTTTCCTATGTAGTCACTGTCTAACATAGAAGGTTAAAATACCTCCTCTTAGAATGGCCAAAATGTAGAATACTGACACCACCAAACCTGAATTGCCATAAGAATCAATGGGAAGCAATAAGAACTCTCATTCAAGCCGGGCAGTGGTGGCGCACGCCTTTAATCCCAGCACTTGGGAGGCAGAGGCAGGCGGATTTCTGAGTTCGAGGCCAGCCTGGTCTACAGAGTGAGTTCCAGGACAGCCAGGGCTACACAGAGAAACCCTGTCTCGAAAAAAAACAAAAAAAACAAAAAAAAAAAAAGAAAGAAAAAAGAACTCTCATTCAGTGCTGGTATCAATGGAAGGCACTAGTTCATTCTGCTTCCATGGTTTTGGTTTTATTTTTTTATTTTTTTATTTTTTTAAAGATTTATTTATTTATTATATATGTAAGTACACTGTAGCTGTCTTCAGACACCCCAGAAGAGGGCATCAGATCTCATTACGGATAGTTGTGAGCCACCATGTGGTTGCTGGGATTTGAACTCAGGACCTTCAGAAGAGCAGTCAGTGCTTTTAACCACTGAGCCATCTCTCCAGCCCCTTGGTTTTATTTGTTGTTGTTGATTTTTTTTTTTTGAGACAGGGTTTCTCTTTGTAGCCCTGGCTGTCCTGGAACTCACTCTGTAGACTAGGCTGGCCTCCAACTCAGAGATCTGCCTGCCTCTGCCTCCCCTGAGTACTAGGACTAAAGATGTGTGTCACCACTTCTGGCAGCATTTTAAAAAACCCTCTGTATTTTGGGTGATAATGATATATCAATGTAGAATATTAATGCATCAATTGTAATAAAAAGTACCACTCTAAGGTGAGACGAGGAGAGGCACAGGGAGTGAATTGAAGCAGTTTCCGGCTCACAGAAGTATTAAACAGAAGGAACTAACTCTATTTTGCTGTGAACCTGGAATTGCTACAATTTTTTTTTCAAAGTCTCAAATTTACTGTGTAGCTGAAGATGATCTAAAATTCTGATCTTTCACCTTCAATCTCCAGTGTTGGGAATACAGGCGTGTACCACTACACTCAGTTGCTATTTCTGTTTTTGAAGGCATTCAGAGTTAAATCAAAAGTCACCACATCCAGTATATTTTCTTCTACCCAATCAGATTATTATTATTATTATTATTATTATTATTATTATTATTATTATTATTGGTTTTTCAAGACAGGGTTTCTCTGTGTAGCCCTGGCTGTCCTGGAATACACTCTGTAGACCAGACTGGCCTCGAACTCAGAAATCCGCCTGCCTCTGCCTCCCAAGTGCTGGGATTAAAGGCGTGCCCCACCACTGCCCGGCTATGTATTTGTTTTTTAAAGACAGAGTCTTTCTATGTAGTGGTTGTCCCCTAACTCTCTATGGGCCTCAAACTCAGAGACAGTTTACCTCTGCCTCCAGAGTGCTAGGATTACAGTTGTTGCATCACCATGCCCAGATACTGTATGCATGTATGATTTGGTATGCATGTGTGTATATGCGATAGGCAAGTAAGTTCCTTCCGTCATATGGGTCCTGAGGATTGAACTCTGGCTGTCAGTTTTGGCACCAAGCACCTTTACTTGCTGAACCATTTAGCAGGCCCTAATTTTGCTAATTTTTTTTGGGGGGGGGGTTCAAGACAGGGTTTCTCTGTGTAGCCCTGGCTGTCCTGGAACTCATTCTGTAGACCAGGCTGGCCTCGAACTCAGAAATCCACCTGTCTCTGCCTCCCAAGTGCTGGGATTAAAGGCGTGCACCACCACTGCCCGGCTAATTTTGCTAATTTTATTATGGCACTTTAGTTGTCTTTTCTCTAAAAAATAATACCATAATATAAAGAATATCAGCTATATAATATTGGGCAAGCAAATTATCACTCTTTGAAAATCAGCTTCCTGGCCTGGTGGTGGTGGTGGTCGTGGTGGTGGTCGTGGTGGTGGTGGTGACACATGCCTTTAATCTCAGCACTCATGAGGCAAAGGCAGGCGAATGTCTGTGACTTAGAGGCTAGCCTGGTTTACGGAGTGAGTTCCAGGACAGTCAAGGATACACAGAGAAACCCTGTCTCGAAAAAGAAAAAAAGAAAGAAAGAAAGAAACGAAGGAAGGAAGGAAAGAGGGAAGAAAGAGAGAGAGAGAGAGAGAATCAGCTTCCTTAAACTAGGGGATGTAGTGCAGGTCTTTAATCCCAGCACATGAGAATTCCAGAGTCAGAAGGATCACTGACTATATGGTCTCCCTAACTCTAGGACTACATAGAGAGACTCTTTTTGCATCCACCAACTAACTAACTAAAAAGCAAACAAAACCAGCTTCCTCATCCAGAAAATGGAAACACTAACAGCCTCTAAATCATGGGGACTATGGATTAAAGGAGGTAATGTCTAAAGCATGTGACACAGTGGGTGCTTCTTACTATAGCAAAGGGTCTTTTAAAATTTATTTTTAATTTAAAAAAGACTAATTAAAATTTTTTAGATTTATTTATTTTAAAGTATATGAGTGTTTGTTTGCATGTTTGTATGAGTACTCCATGCATGCCTAGTACCTGTGGAGGTAAGAAGAGGACATTAGACCCTTTGGAACTAAAGTTACAGATGGTTTTGAGCTACCATGTGTGTGATGAGAGGCCAACTCAGGTCTTCTGTAGGAGCAACAAATTCTCTTAAGCACTAAACCATCTCTCCAGACCCAGATTTATGAATTTTTGGCTTTGTTTTATTTATTTAGTTATTTATTTAGTTACTTTTTTTGAGACAGGGTTTCTCTGTGTATTTGTGGCTGTCTTGAAACTCATTCTTTAGATTAGGCTGGCCTCGAACTTACAGAGGTCTGACTGCCCCTCTGTCTCCTGAGTAATGCAACTCAGGTGTGTGCCACCATCGCCCAGCTAATTTTTACTTTATTTGTATAAGCGCTTGCCTGCATTCTAAATCTACATACCATATGTAATACCCTGTGCCAGAGGAATTCAGAAGAAAGCATCAGAACCTCAGGCACTGGAGTTGCAGACTATTGTTAACCATCATATAGGTGCTTGGAAATGACCCTTGGTCCTCTGGAAGAACAGACAGTGCTCTTAATCCCTGAGGCATCTCTGCAACTCCTCTTTTTAAAAATTATTTATTTATTGAGACAGGATCTCACTGTGTAGCCCTGGCTGTTCTGGAACTTGAAGAGATTGCCTGCTTCTGTCACAGGACTGCTGGGGTTAATGCCCTTTGCCACTAAGCCTGAGAAAGATTCTTTTGTACATTTATTTATTTGTTTGTTGTATGTGTGCACACGGAGGTCAGAGGACAGTTTGCAAGAGTCAGTTCTCTGCTTTCATCATGTGAAACCAGAGGATTCTATTCTGGTAATCAGGTACAATGGCAAGCAAGCATCTTTTGCCTTCTGGCTGGCCCTATTGTGAAGGTTCATACCTTGGAGTGCATATATGCAATGCTTCATGATAGAAAATATCTGACAATTTGTATAAATACTATTCTATGAAGAAGATCCCTGTTTCTTCCTCCTCTTCCTCTTTCTCTTCTTTTCCTCTTCCTCCTCCTCCCTTTCCCTTTTGATCATGCCTGGAAGCTTTAGGAGACAGGTGGCTCTCTGGGCTTTCTGTGAGTTCTAGGCCACCTGTGGTTACATGGTGAGATGACCCTGCCTCAAAAGAGGCGTGTGTGTGTGTGTGTGTGTGTGTGTGTGTGTGTGTGTCTATATAATTTGTCCTGGAAGTGAACTTGTTATCCTCCTGCCAATCTACTGAGTTGTGGGAATTACAGGTGTGTAACACACATACTAAGTATCAATGGCTTCCCTATACCTTTGGTCTTTTTGAGACAGGGTGTGTGTCAGTCACTGTGTTGCTCTGGATGGCCTGCTTACCCCACCACATCTGACTCAGATGACACATTGACATTTTTTGTTTGTTTGTCCGTCCCCCCACCCCCCAGAGCTGAGGACAGAACCCAGGGTCTTGTATTTGCTAGGCAAGCACTCTACCACTGAGCTAAATCCCCAACCCGTTTTTTTTTTTTTTTTTTTTTTTTTTTTTTTTTTTTTTTTTTTTTTTTTTTTTTTTTTTTTTTTTTTTTTTTGAGACAAGGGCTCTATATAGTCCTGGCTGTCCTGGAGCTCAATGTGTAGACCAGGCTGTCCCTGTCCTCAAACTCAGAGATTCTCCTGCTTCTCTCTAGTGCTAGGACTAAAGGTGTTAGTCATCAATCTGGCTACTTTTTGTTTGTTCTTTTGTTTGTTTGTTGAGTCCTGGAATTATTATGTAAAGCAGGCTGGCCTTGAACTCACAGAGATCTAATTCTGCTGGTACTAAAGGTGTGCACCACCAGGTTAAGGGTTAAAAACAACAACAAAGGATTAGAGGGTTTTGGTGCCTAGGGGCTGTCACCACCTGGGGAGATTAGAAGCAACCACTGCAGTTTTATAGGTGCTTTCTTTTTGTGTGAGACAAGCACTTCACAGTTGTCACCAGTCTCTGCCTCTGCAGGGATTAAAGGTGTGAGCCTGGCTAGACAGGATCTTTTGTATCAGTCCAGAGGTGCTTTCTTAAAACAATAGTAGTTTCTAATCTTTACAACTGTCCTTTGAAGGAAGTTTAGCATGCCCATTATCCAGATGAGGGAACTAAGAAACGAAGTAATTAGTAAAAGATGCAGTTATTAACTAAACTAAAAATTCCTGAGCACTTATTTTAGGCCAAGAATTGAGCAAGGCAACGGGAACCCAGTTCCAGCTGGAGCTCAGCGCCGCGGCTGCCTCCCCTATTTCAGGTCTGCGCCTCCAGCACCGGCCACGCCGGTGGATTTTTCCTGTGTGAAATTGACTTTCCCTCCTAGGGCCCAAAGCTCCCGGGCTGTGGGGCTCCGCCCCGCGCTGGCGAGGCCCCACCCACTCTGCAGTCAGTATTGTCCGACGGTACCCAGCGTCCCTCGGCAGTTTCCGGCAGTAATCGAGAGTTTCTAACGTGCCCCGCCTCCGCCACCCCCCTTCTCTCGGCCTCGGTCCTCTCTACCGCCGCCCGGCTTGCTGTCCCCGTGCTCCCTCCTCGGCCCTCCGCCCCTTCCCTCCCCACCTCGCCTGGCCCTGCAGGCGCCTCAGGCGGTACGGGCTGGGCAAGATGGCGGCTTTCGGGATCTTGAGCTATGAACACCGACCCCTGAAGCGGCTGCGGCTGGGGCCTCCCGATGTGTACCCTCAAGATCCCAAACAGAAGGAGGTGCGTTCACAATTCCCGGTTCCCGCGGGGTCCGGGCAGGTGTTTAGTGTGGGAAGAGACACTGACAGTTGAGGAAAGGGGGGGTAAGGTTAGGTGAGAGCAAAAGTCCCAACAGGGGGAAGAGTAGAGTGGACTGGTGCCCTGCTGGAGAGTAGGGTCTGCCAGCAGTTCCGGTTGAGGAGCTCGTGGCTCAGGAGCCATGCCAGAGGTGCCCCCCTCCACACTCACTCGGGAGCTCACACGAAAACCTCAGAAAGTTGTTAGGGCCAGCTTGCTGAGGTGCCTGTGAGGAAAGAGTGATGTTGAGGTCGCTCTGGGGGATGTAGGAATCTCATTGACTGTGGGGGTGAGGGTGGGGTCCAAATGAACATAAGGGCTGGGCTTTAAATAACAACCTCTTCTAGTCAGAATCCTCCCTTTCTCCCTTGTTACCTTTTCTTCTGCCCTCTCTTATGAGGGTGAGCTAAATGCTGTTTTTCTGCCTCAGGATGAACTGACGGCTTTGAATGTAAAACAAGGTTTCAATAACCAGCCTGCTGTCTCTGGGGATGAACATGGCAGTGCCAAGAACGTCAACTTCAATCCTGCCAAGGTGAGACAACCCTGCCAGGCTGAAGGAAAAGGCTGGAAGAATCTGAGGAGCAAAAGCTCAGTGTTGGGCAAACTGAAAGCCTAACCTAAATGGCAGAGTTTCTAACTCAGTGCTACCACATTGGCATTTTCACATGACAAGCAGGACTACCTACCTGCCTGCCCCTTCTTACTACCCTGAGGTATGCTTTTCTCCCTTTAGATCAGTTCCAACTTCAGCAGCATCATCGCAGAGAAGTTAAGGTGTAATACTCTCTCTGACACTGGTCGCAGGAAGTCCCTAATGAACCAGAAGGACAACTTCTGGCTGGTGACTGCAAGATCTCAGAGTGCTATTAACACCTGGTTCACTGACCTGGCTGGCACAAAACCACTCACACACCTAGCCAAAAAGGTGAGGTACTGTTTTCCTGTTCTTAAGGTCAAGGTGGGGAATGTGTCTACCTATATTCTGAGATTAAGCTATGTGGTGTCAGCTCCCTGGGGTAATTAGAGACCTTGCTGTTTGTGATGTCCATCCAGGTCCCCATTTTCAGTAAGAAGGAAGAAGTATTTGGGTACTTGGCCAAATACACAGTGCCTGTGATGCGGGCTGCCTGGCTCATTAAGATGACCTGTGCCTACTATGCAGCAATGTCTGAGACTAAGGTTAAGAAGAAAAATACTGCCGACCCCTTCACTGGTGAGTAACTCTGTACACCTGGTGTACCACACTGGTAAGTAACTCTACACCTGGGGTGCCACAGTGGTAAGTAACTCTTCACACCTGCTGTACCACACTGGTAAGTAACTCTGTACACCTGGTGTACCACTGATGGCTTCAAGAAGTGATGGAGCCCTAGAATAAACCTTCCTAGTCTATTCCCTGCTTCTGCATGAATCTTGCATTCATGAAATTGGTAAGCATGGGGTAATTTGAGTATCTGCTGTGTTAAGGTACTGGGCTGTAAAGATGACCAGCATATAATTTCTTCTCTTTAGATCTTAGTGGAGATGCTAAGGCATATGTAACATAATTAAATATAGAAAGTGATAAACACCAAAAGAGTAGACAGAAGGTTCTTTGAGACTTCAGTGGACATGACGATTACTTGCTTTAAGGAGGTGGCAATTGTCTACAGGCTAAGGGGATGAATAGAGCTCAGAACTCTGGTGATTGTGGGTGGAGGTAGGGACTAGAGTATTCTAAGCCTAAGAATAGTATCATATAGTTCCATTTCCATATTTTCTTTAGAATGGACTCAAATCATCACAAAGTACTTATGGGAGCAGCTACAGAAGATGGCTGAATACTATCGGCCAGGACCTGCAGGAAGTGGAGGCTGTAGTTCTGCTATAGGACCTTTGCCCCATGATGTAGAGATGGCAATCAGGCAGTGGGACTACAATGAGAAGCTTGCCTTGTTCATGTTTCAGGTAGGAGCAAGGGCATGTTGTACATGATGTTGAGTTTCACCGTATCCTATACTGTTGGTATAGAATAGAATTTGCCTTTTACCTTGCCCCTGGTGTAGCTCTCTTCACTCTTCCATTTACTTTATCTGCCTTACCTCTAATAGTTCCCTGTTATCCATAGGATGGAATGCTGGACAGACATGAGTTCCTGACTTGGGTTCTTGAGTGTTTTGAGAAAATACGCCCTGGAGAAGATGAATTGCTTAAATTGCTGCTTCCCCTACTGCTTCGAGTAAGACGTAGGCCTAGGGAGGGACTGTTTAGAGGAATTTGAGTAAGAATTAGACATCAGAGCAGTGCCTTTTGGAGAAAACTAGCGGGCTCTGTTGGTCATATCTTTACAGTACTCGGGGGAATTCGTTCAGTCTGCCTATCTGTCTCGCCGCCTTGCCTACTTCTGTACCAGGAGATTGGCTCTACAGCTGGATGGTGTGAGCAGCCACGCACCTCATGTCATATCTGCTCAGTCAACAAGTTCTCTGCCCACTACCCCAGCACCTCAACCCCCAACTAGCAGTACACCCTCGACTCCCTTTAGTGACCTGCTTATGTGCCCTCAGCACCGCCCCCTGGTTTTTGGCCTCAGCTGTATCCTTCAGGTAGGTACTAAAGGGCCCAAGAAAGTATAAAGAATTGACTGCTCATCCTGGAGAATGGGGGTGAGTCCAACTTGGAAGTGGGAGCAGGCGCTGAGTACCCATTGAAGAATTAGTGTTTCTCTGTAATAGGATGTTCCCTTTTAGAGATTTTGGACATTCTCTTCCAGGACTAAGTAATCGGCCCAAAGCTTTTTAGAAAAGTGCATGAGAATCTGGGTATGATAGTGTATGCCTGTAGTCCCAGAACTTGGAAAGAAGAGGCAGGAGGATTGTGAGTTCAAAGTCAGCTTAAGCTACATAGCCAAATGAAACCTCAAGATAACTATTTTTTTAAAAAGGAGGAAGGTAAGGAAGATGGGGATCAGAAATGATACTTGGCTCCAAGGACTTAGTCATAATAAACCTAATTGAGCTGTCAAGCCTAAGGGAAGTAGGTCTTAAGTGGGGATTCTAGAGAGGTAGCAGTGGTAACTGGGTTTGATTTATCTATTTGTCTGGCAGACCATCCTTCTGTGTTGCCCTAGTGCCCTAGTTTGGCACTACTCATTGACTGATAGCCGAATTAAGACTGGCTCACCACTTGACCACCTACCTATTGCTCCTTCCAACTTGCCCATGCCAGAGGGTAACAGTGCCTTTACTCAGCAGGTAAGTTTAACTGCTGCACTGTTACTTCAAAGCTGGGATGTGTTTTATGTTTCTGTTTTGTTTTTGAGACAGAATCTTGCTGAGTAGCCTGAAAGTTGCTATGTGGATCAGGCAGGCCTCAAACTTAATGGTGATCCTTCTGCCTCTGACTTCCAAGTGCTACAGGCGTGTACTACCATGTTTGGTGGTACACAACTTGGCTACCTTTTTTTTTTTTTTTTTTTTTTTTTAAGATTTTTATATATCTGGGTGTTTCCTTAAAGTTTTTTTTTTTTTTTTTTTTTAAATAATTGCAGGTCCGTGCGAAATTACGAGAGATTGAACAACAGATCAAGGAGCGAGGACAAGCAGTTGAGGTTCGCTGGTCTTTTGATAAGTGCCAGGAAGCTACTGCAGGTGAGTATCAGAGGACAAAAGCTAAGAAAGGATGAGTGATAGGTTCATAGATATCTGAGACTCTGAATTCATTGAGCCTCCAGTTAAGTCCCCTTTACTGTTTGTCTTCAGGTTTCACCATTGGACGGGTGCTCCATACTTTAGAAGTGCTGGATAGCCATAGTTTTGAGCGCTCTGACTTTAGTAACTCTCTTGACTCCCTTTGTAATCGAATCTTTGGATTGGGGCCTAGTAAGGATGGTCATGAGGTGAGTAAGAAGAGAAACAGAGCAAAAACATTGCAGGAGAAGCAGTATCTATAAGGTGAAGGTATAGTATGCCATTGAAATCAGGAGATTCCTGAAGAGATGTCTTCTGGCTTCCTGGGCCCAGGATGTTTTTAGCTGGGGCCTTATCTTGAACAAAGAGAACTTAGTTCTTTTGTTCCCAGCCTTCCGTTTACTTATCCTTTGGTTACAGATTTCTTCTGATGATGATGCTGTGGTATCATTATTGTGTGAATGGGCTGTAAGCTGCAAGCGCTCAGGTCGGCATCGTGCTATGGTAGTAGCCAAACTCCTGGAGAAGAGACAAGCAGAAATTGAGGCTGAGGTTAGAGGCAAAGCAAAGCAAAGGGAATGAATTTCCCAACGGAAAGAATCTAACTGCGTTTGAACCTCTTGCTGTGATTGAGGCAGTAGTGAGATTGGGACTGGACCTAAGGGATTGGAAAGAAACAATAGATGGAGAGCTCTTATCTTGCACCTACCTGTAATTACAGCACTTGAAAGGCAGACAAGGGTGAATCACAGTTAAAAAGCCAACCAGGACTAGGTACAAAGACCGGCTCAAAAAGTTAAAAACAAAACAGGCGTATGGCCTGGGGGCATACTTTAATCTCAGCACCCAGGAGCTTGAGGCAAGCAGATTACTGTGAGTTTGAGGCCACCATGATCTACCTGTGGAGTTCTAGAACAGTTACGGCTACATAGACTCTGTCTCAAAAAAGTTTTTAAAAAATGGTGGGGATGGTGGTGCATGACTTTAATCCCAGCACTCATTTGGGAGACAAAGACAGGCTGATCTCAAGTGTGTGACTAGCTTGGTCTTCATAGTGACTTCAGGCCAGCCAGAGTTACATAGTGAGATCTTGCCTCACAAAACCAAATAAACAAATAAAAGTGGTGAACTTACAGGAAATGTTAAGGGCATAAAGCACAAATAGAAAAGAGCTGTTGGGGAAACTGGTTAGAGCCAAGATCAAGGCTGTAGTTGGTAGGTAGCAAAGGAAATGGAAAGTGTGGGATGGAGGTAAGACAAGTGATGCTTCCAAGGTTATGTATTAAAGAGTGAAGAAACGGAACATCACTTCCCTGTTTGTTCTCTTACCTTGCAGCGCTGTGGAGAATCTGAAGCAGCTGATGAGAAGGGTTCCATTGCCTCTGGTTCCCTTTCTGCTCCTAGTGCACCCATTTTCCAGGACGTCCTCCTGCAATTTCTGGATACACAGGCTCCCATGCTGAGTATGCACATCTATGACCTTCTAGTTACTCTGCCTAGATTCAGTTACAAGCTATGTCATCAGAAAACATAAAGAAGGATCTTCTGGTGTCTATTTCTGTCTTGGGCTCTGTGCAGAATGACTTTTAGCATAATTCTGCTTCTTTATGGTCTCACGATTTTAATAGAATAGAGAAATGGAAAGAACCAACACAAGAACATGTGAGCAAAACATTTTTACTATATGCACAGCAGCAAAGATGCTCTGGTCACTCTGAGGTGGTGGTGGACAGTATTAAGTGTAGCCAACCATCCTTTTCTTAAAAAGCTCCTGCATGTATGCCTGTGCACCACATACCTGTCTGGAAGCCAGTGGAAGGGCTTTAGATTCCCTGGAACTGAAGTTTATAGGCAATTGTGAGCCGCCCAGGTGCTAGGAATCAAACCCTGGGCCCTGTGGAAGAATGGCCAGTGAATGCCCTTAACTGCTGAGCCATTTTTCTAGCCCCATTAACCATACGTTGTATCTTTAGGCAGTTTCTGGATTTTTGTTGCTGTTCCTCTTATTGCCTAGGGGATGTCTCTGTGCAGTATTCTAAGAGTGCCTGTTTTGTGTTCAGCTAACTCATCTTTCCTTATTCCCGCTTTATAGCTGATCCCCGAAGTGAGAGTGAGCGAGTGGAATTCTTCAACTTGGTACTACTGTTCTGTGAACTGATCCGACATGATGTCTTCTCCCATAATATGTACACCTGCACTCTCATCTCTCGGGGGGATCTTGCATTTGGAGCCCCTGGTCCTCGGCCTCCCTCTCCCTTTGATGATCCTGCAGATGATCCAGAGCGCAAGGAGGCTGAAGGCAGCAGCAGCAGCAAGCTAGAGGTGTGTGCCCCTTTCCTTGCTCTTAGTTATTACTTTTGACACCCATTTTTCACAGCTTCCAGAAGCCTCTTGAGAGTCTCCTTTACCTGAGATTTACCCAAGAGTGATAGTACTTTCTCAGCACTTCATGGTTTATAAAGTAGTCTCATGTCAGTTTTTCACTTGGTCTTCACGAAAGGTCTGTGAGGCATTCTTGCCTTCCATTTAAAGCTGATGGAAACTGAGGCTTTACTTACTGGTTAAGTAACTGGACAGGGTTTGAATCCAGAACTTGGGCTTTCCTTATGCCTCCTTGATCCAGTTCTCCATGACCTTTCCTGGACATCGAGGAACTACTTCCTGGAACTAAGAAAGCTCTTGCTTTGTTGAATACCTTCAGGACCCAGGGCTCTCTGAATCTATGGACATCGACCCTAGTTCCAGTGTGCTTTTTGAGGACATGGAAAAGCCTGATTTCTCAGTAAGATCCTGAGCATGGAAGCATCCAGTGCCTTGGCTCTCCCCTTGTGTCTTCCTTTATGCCTTCTGCTTCTCCTGAATGTTTTACCCTTTCACCTTCTTAGTTGTTCTCCCCTACTATGCCTTGTGAGGGGAAGGGAAGCCCATCCCCTGAGAAACCAGATGTCGAAAAGGAAGTGAAACCCCCAGCCAAAGAGAAGACCGAGGGGACACTTGGGATTCTGTATGACCAGCCACGACATGTGCAGTATGCCACACACTTTCCAATCCCACAGGTACTGTTCTCCAATATTGGTGATGGCCTGTTTTGAGGCCAGATTTCCATCAAAGGAATTTGCTGAGAGGCTAGACCCATTCCTAAGGGGTTGGGTGTGTTTGAGAAGGGGCTTGAACATGGGAGTGTTGAAAGATGGAAAGCATGCTCTTAAAAAGAGGGCAGGAGACTTGTGATGGAACCTGATGGTGCTGCTGGGATGCAGGAGGAGTCATGCAGCCATGAGTGCAACCAGCGGTTGGTCGTACTGTTTGGGGTGGGGAAGCAGCGAGATGATGCCCGCCATGCCATCAAGAAGATTACCAAGGATATCCTGAAGGTTCTGAACCGCAAGGGGACAGCAGAAACTGGTGGGTTTCAGTCTCCTTAAACAGAAGCCTCCCTAAAGAATGCCCTAGTCAGTTTTCCCATGCCCAGTGTAGGGCAATTCCCAGTCATGTCCCAATGTCCTGTCTCTTGGAGTCTCCTGAGAGCTCTAGTCCTTTTGAAACTTCCCCCTCATTCCCCCCCTCTACAGACCAGCTTGCTCCTATTGTGCCTCTGAATCCTGGAGACCTGACATTCTTAGGTACCTCACAGTAAGCCCCTTACTGCCTTCCCCTTCCTCCCCCTTAACCTAGTACTTCCCTGTACATGTTCCTTTGAGGGCCACATAGTCTGTGGTCCTTTAAACCCGTGCTTCGTTGTCCCATTTGTCCCTATCCCAGCCCTTCCCTGATCTCCCTTCCCCTCTTCTCTCTCCCTTCTCTCCTTTCCCCTCCTCCCTCCCTACTGTAATCCCTTCTCCACACCCCTACCTGAGCCCTAGTCAGCTAGTTTTCTTTTTTGTCCTGACTCCTTGTTTTGAACTGTCCTGTCAGGTGGGGAAGATGGGCAGAAGCGACGCCGCAACCGGCCCGAAGCCTTCCCCACTGCTGAAGATATTTTTGCTAAGTTCCAGCACCTTTCCCATTATGACCAACACCAGGTCACGGCTCAGGTGTGGGCCTAAGCCAGCCCCCTTCCCACATCCTGGCCTCCTGGTCCTGTTTTCCTTTTTGTCTTACCTTCCCCTTAAGCAGGCTAAGCTTGGTGGTCTCATCCCCTTCCACCATCATCCTTTCCTGCGTCCCTAGGTCTTCTTTCCTTCCATTCCTGTCTCACTCGCATTGCCCTTATCAGGTCTCCCGGAATGTTCTGGAGCAGATCACGAGCTTTGCCCTTGGCATGTCATACCACTTGCCTCTGGTGCAGCATGTGCAGTTCATCTTCGACCTCATGGAATATTCACTGAGCATCAGTGGCCTCATCGACTTTGCCATTCAGGTGGGGAAGTTGGGAGAGATAAGGGCGGAAGAAGGAATTCATGCTATATAGGGTCATGAAGACAAGAGTGGAGGCTCCAGCCAGTTTTCCAGGCTGTTTGAATGGCTTGAAGACTAGCACAGGGGGAGTGGAACATGAGCTAAGACTGCTGGAATAGAGACTTAAGTGCTCCCTAGGGAGGCCCAAGACACAGATTAGAGCTTTGGGTACAGACCATCTTCCCGCTGCGGAGTTGATAGCATGCTGTCCTGGAGACTGGCTAGAGATCCTGCTGGTAGAGTGCAGGACACTGGTATGTGCTAATCTGACCCTTCTCTGCTCAAGTGGCTCCAGTGGGAAGGCTCAGGCTCGGCCATGCCAAGTTCCTCCCAGAAAAATGGGGGTAACGAATAAAAAGAGCCTCTTCTCAGGTTTTACTTCCATTTGTCTGATAGCTGCTGAATGAGCTGAGTGTGGTTGAGGCGGAACTCCTTCTCAAATCGTCTGATCTGGTTGGCAGCTACACTACCAGCCTGTGCTTATGTATCGTGGCTGTCCTTCGACACTATCATGCCTGCCTCATCCTCAATCAGGACCAGATGGCGCAAGTGTTTGAGGGGTAAGTACAGTTTCAGAGTAACTAAAATGTGCAGGGTTCTTGTGAATGCCAGTTAGAAATGCCCTAGGAGCTGGGCCGTGGTGGTGCAGCCTTTAATCCCAGCACTTGGGAGGCAGAGACAGGCAGATTTCTGAGTTGGAGGCCAGCCTGGTCTACAGAGTGAGTTCCCAGGACAGCCAGAGCTACACAGAGAAACCCTGTCTCGAAAAACCAAAAAAAAAGAAAAAAGAAAAAAGAAATGGCCTAGGAAGGACTTGTGGGTCCACACAGTGCAACAGCATCTGCTACTAAGCTAGGGGTAGGAATAGCTTTACCAAGACACTTGAATTTGTCTCCAGGGCCTTTGTGCCCTGGGCCCTGTATACTACCTGTTAATCCTCTCTACCATGCCTCTGTGGCAGGCTCTGTGGCGTGGTGAAACATGGAATGAACCGTTCAGATGGCTCCTCTGCAGAGCGCTGTATCCTTGCTTATCTCTATGATCTGTATACCTCCTGTAGCCATTTAAAGAGCAAATTTGGGGAGCTCTTCAGGTAAGAGAGGTAGAGGGGGTAAGAGACCGGGGCTAGCCCCCCCGTCCTTCCCGTCACTGCACACCTCAGCACCGAGCTGCTTGTGCGGGTTCGTTATGGACTGTGCCCCACCTGTTACTTTATTACTGACAGTGAACCTTCTTCCTCCTTGCCTTCACAGGCCACTGTCTTAATCACATGTGGCTCCCTTCCTGCCATGTCTGCTGTGGCCCAGCTCCCTTTTTCTTCTCCCAAGGTCCTCCATCCTTCACTCCTTTTCTTTTATCTTTTCTCCCCGTTCCTGCCCATCCCTGTACCCCACCAGGCCTCCTTCAGTATTGCTATTTCCTTTCCCCACCCCTGCAGTGACTTTTGCTCAAAAGTGAAGAACACCATCTACTGCAACGTGGAGCCATCAGAATCCAATATGCGCTGGGCACCGGAGTTCATGATTGACACTCTGGAGAACCCTGCTGCTCACACTTTCACTTACACGGGGCTAGGCAAGAGTCTTAGTGAGAACCCTGCTAACCGCTACAGCTTTGTCTGCAATGCTCTTATGCATGTCTGCGTGGGCCACCATGATCCTGATAGGTATGGGCCATCCTGAGTTGAGGAATGAGCATCATGCCTTTACCTGATATTGGGAGGGCTGGCTTACCAGAGAGATACTATACCTTTCGTTGTTCCTGGGACAGAGAAAAGTTAAGCATCTGAGGTTTTGTGGGATGACTTTTCCTGAGGGCTTTTGTACTTTTCCCTAGGGTAAATGACATCGCCATCCTTTGTGCAGAGCTGACCGGCTATTGCAAGTCACTGAGTGCAGAGTGGTTAGGAGTACTTAAGGCCTTGTGCTGCTCCTCTAACAATGGCACTTGTGGTTTCAACGATCTCCTGTGCAACGTAGATGTAAGCCTTTGGGTGGGGTCTTGCCGAAAGATAGGCACTTACCTCTTTGCTAGAGATCTGGCTACAATCAAGACCATAGAGGGTCAGAGTTGAATAGAGTGGAGGCGTGGCGCACTGGCTATGTCTCCTCTGCATACTGACTCATGGTGTCTGTCTTCCTCAGGTCAGTGACTTGTCTTTTCATGATTCCTTGGCTACTTTTGTTGCTATCCTCATCGCCCGTCAGTGTTTGCTCCTAGAAGACCTGATTCGCTGTGCAGCTATCCCTTCACTCCTCAATGCTGGTAAAGTACCAATCCGTAACCCCTAGAATGTCAGGGCTTCACCATGTGTGCTCATCCTTGCTCCATAGCTGTCCTGTGATTGTGAAACACCCTGCTGCAGTTCCCAGGCCAGTACTTTGTGGCACTCCAGCCTGGAAGGATGGACGGGCCTATTTTGAATTTGCAGCCCTGATGCCACCTCCCCCCCCCCCAATTGACCCCAGTACCTCCCTCATGCTTGAGCATGAGCTTCGGCCCAGCCCAGTCAGGACCTTTTAGGTTTGGACCTTTCAGCTCTATAACGTTTCTGTGCTCCACTTCTCCTTCAGGATTATATTATTTCTTCCCCTTTCACTTCACTTGTATTTCAGCTTATTCCTCCTCCCAACATACAAATAACACGTGCACAGAGTTCGATTTCGTTCTTTTTCAGATCTGCTCTGTCTTTATTCTTATTTATTAGCTTGTAGTGAACAGGATTCTGAGCCAGGAGCCAGGCTTACTTGCCGAATTCTCCTCCACCTGTTCAAGACGCCACAACTCAATCCTTGCCAGTCTGATGGAAGTGAGTGACTTTGATTAGAGTCAGGCAGTTACAGAAACTGGCCCTCCCAACCCACTGCTTTTCCTCCTGCTTCCCCTAACTTGGGCTTCCCTGCAGACAAACCTACGGTTGGAATCCGGTCCTCCTGTGACCGCCACCTGCTGGCTGCCTCCCAGAACCGCATCGTGGATGGAGCTGTGTTTGCTGTTCTCAAGGCTGTGTTTGTACTCGGTATGCAACGGGGTAGGAAGAGAGACATGCCAGAAGTGTATAGAGGGTGGAGTGCCAGCTGAACTACAGGGACAGTCTTTCTCCGTCCCAAAGGTGCTCTCTCTGACCTTTAGAGAACGGGGGTGGGGAGAAGTATATTTCTGTATATTTCTGTTTCATAAGGCAGTGTTCAGGGAATTTCTGCCTCTGTGGGCCAGGACAGATCTCCATACACGGTTCTGGCCTCACTGTGCCCTCCCTGTCTCCCACCCATGAACCACAGGGGATGCGGAGCTAAAAGGTTCAGGCTTCACTGTGCCGGGAGCAACAGAAGAACTTCCAGAAGAGGAGGGAGGAGGTGGTAGTAGCGGTCGGAGGCAGGGTGGCCGCAACATCTCTGTGGAGACAGCAAGTCTGGATGTCTATGCCAAGTACGTGCTGCGAAGCATCTGCCAACAGGTCAGTCTCACCTTCCCCCCACACCACCTATAAATGCTTCTATGTAATGTAGCCCTGTTTCTAGCCCATGACCACACTACCTCCCTGCTATACATTGGGTCCTTTACCTGCCCCTGGCACAACTTCCCAGGGTTGCCTGCCATCCTCTAACTATCAGCCTCCTTAGGAATGGGTAGGAGAACGTTGCCTTAAGTCACTGTGTGAGGATAGCAATGATCTACAAGACCCAGTGTTGAGTAGTGCCCAGGCCCAGCGCCTCATGCAGCTCATCTGTTACCCACATCGACTGCTGGACAATGAAGATGGAGAAAACCCCCAGCGGCAGCGGATTAAGCGTATTCTCAAGGTAGGCTAAAGGAGCTGGGGTGCTGGGGGGAGCAGCAGGACAGACCCTACCTGGAAAATAGTGGCAACCATTCAGTAAGTAGGAAGATGAACAAGCATGTAGGATAATGGCAGCAAGCAAAGCAGCTCCACCATGGGCTTAGGAGCAGATTTAGTGATCTGGTCTAGACTTAAGAGTTAGGCTGTTGGGTGAGTGCACAACTGTCTGGGGGTGAGCATAGCTTGTCTATGGGAAGAATTGCCTCTGAGAGGCCTGGACTCTGCTTTGCATATATGGCACTTTGGTTGTGACGCAGTAAGTGAATAGTAATAGCTATTACAGTGGAACTATACTTGTGCACAGGTACTGTATGCACAGCACCATGTATTCAGTCCTTTTCATTTGATCTTTAAGATCTTCTGAAGTGAATATGAATATCCTTGTCTGACCAGCGAGGAAACTGAGGCTTAAGAGGTTAATTAGCTTGTCCAAGGTCACATGAGGAGCTAGTAAGTTTTGAGTGACTATGTGGACTCAGGTGTGCCTGTACCCTTTCACTTTGTCATGTTGCTTGCCTCAGACATTTGACCGACTGGGGTGGGAAAATAAGGCCATGGAGGAAGTACTAAAGGAATGAGTTCTCCTTAGCCTGGAGGAAATAATGCCAAAGAGGGATTACCTAATAGTAGCTTTCCAGTCTCTACAGGACTTCAAAAGAGTGTCCTGTAAAAAGGCTCTGGGGGGAACTTTGAGCAGCTGATGTAAAACAAAGTAATCAGGTTTCAACCTTAACATTAAGGATTTAAAGGTTAGACATTGAACAGAACTTTGTGAGGCTCTGGGACAAGGATCTAGAGGGATATGAAATCATTTTTTTAACCATAGTAAAATATACTCACTTTTAGTGATTCGAGATTATTTAAATGTAGCTTTTCCTAGTGAGAGGGACGTAGAGGTCCCTTTCCAACTTCTAGGAAGCTGTTGTGGGGGAGTAAGAGCCATAAAATAGGTAGTAAGGCTGACACAATGATGATTAGTTTGGTTTTTGCCACCAGAACTTAGACCAATGGACCATGCGGCAGTCCTCTTTGGAGCTACAGCTGATGATCAAGCAGACCCCCAACAATGTAAGTAATGTCCCCAGGCTCTCCCTTTCCCAGGCCCACTTCCAGTTCCCCATGTCAAGGTTATCAGCCATCATACAAGAACTGAGGTCCTACCCTCAAGCTCCTGCCTAAGAGAGATAAGAGGGGGCATGAGAATGGCAGACACGTGGAGCTGGTGATAAGGAAATGGGCTAAGAGTGTGTAGCCTTCGATGTGGACAAGTATGGCTACGGTGGTAATAGAGCCTGTTTCTGTGGCAAAGGAGAAGACAGTAGGGAACTGTAGAAATACAGAGGTACAGGAAGGTGCAGATTCTGACAGTTATGTTCCCACCTCCGACCTCCACGGTGCCCTCCTTCAGCCTCATCCCCCATTCCTCTGGCCATGTTTCCCCTTACTGCTGGCTGCCTATTTAGCCTTCTGTGCCCTTTATTCTCCCCAGGAGATGAACTCTCTCTTGGAGAACATTGCCAAGGCCACAATAGAGGTTTTCCAACAGTCAGCAGAGACAGGGTCATCTTCTGGAAGTACAGCAAACAACATGCCCAGCAGCAGCAAGACCAAACCTGTGCTCAGGTTGGGCAGAAAGAAATTAGGATTTGTTTCTCATGGGTTTTTCTACTGATAGCATGGATGATGTTTTTGAAATGGTGATACTGGACATGCCCAGGGGAAAGAAATGATAGATTGTTCAACTCTGCTTAGCCAGCTCCCCTGAAACCCTATGTCCTCTGTCTTCTAGCTCTCTAGAGCGTTCTGGTGTATGGTTGGTGGCTCCTCTCATTGCCAAACTGCCCACTTCAGTCCAGGGCCATGTTTTAAAAGCTGCTGGGGAGGAATTGGAAAAGGGTCAGCACCTGGGTTCTTCTTCCCGGAAAGAACGAGATCGACAAAAACAGAAGAGGTAAAGGGGCTCTGGTCGGTAAGAATTAAAGAGTAGAAAGGAGAGGAAGTGGCAGGCCCAGGAAAGAATAAACTTGGGGCTCCAGGTAGAGAATAGGCCTTATGAGAAAGTGGCATTTGGATGGCGTGTGGTAGTACACACCTTTAATCCTGCACTTGGGAGGCAGAGGCAGAGGCTATGTCTTAGGCCAGCGTGGTCTACATAGCAAGTTCTAAGCCAACCAGAGCTACATAGAGAAACCATCTCTCAAAAAACAAACAAAAAAGGAAGGAAGGAAGGAAAGAAAGAATGTGGCAAGGCAAGAGCTGAGTGGCATGGCTCAGCAGGAGGTCACATCTTAGGTGTAGAATCTAGGGTTCAGCAAGATGGCTCCATGGGTAAAAATGCTTGCTGATAGCGTTGAGTTCAATTCCCAGATTACACATGGTAGAAGAGAACCAATTCCCACAAGTTTTCCTCTGACCTCTACATGTGCACATGGCATGCACATAAAATAAGATAACACAGAAAACAGAAATGAAAAAAATGTTTTAAGAGTAGAATCTGGGAAGTTGGAAGGTGCTTGACCTACAGTCTTCTTGTCTCTCTGCCCTTCCCCTCCTCATGACTCTAGCATGTCCCTGTTGAGCCAGCAGCCTTTCTTATCACTGGTGCTAACATGTCTGAAAGGACAGGATGAGCAACGTGAGGGACTCCTTGCTTCCCTCCACAGTCAGGTGCATCAGGTACGGGTATCTGGACCTTGGAGGTGACATCAGGGTGTAGAAGGGTGCACCTAAGAGGCCACTACATGCTTGGACCCTTCATTATTTTCTGATAAAAAGATTTTGTGACTTGGAATAGAAAGGAGATTCCTGAGCTGCATGTTAAACTTGTTTCTATCCTAGATTGTGATTAATTGGCGAGAAAACCAGTACTTAGATGATTGCAAACCAAAGCAGCTAATGCATGAGGCACTCAAACTTCGGCTCAACCTGGTGAGAGGGACTTTGCGGGGAAGGAGAAAGGGGCGGGGTTGGAAAGACAGTTAAGAAGCTCCAGGTTGGGGAAGACAGGTTTGACAATGGAGGCCCTAGATTCTCTGAGGTCTTCCGATATTAACCTCACTTTCCTGAAATGCAGGCCCTTAAAATGGTCAAAGAAACCAAATCCCTGTGGCCAGGATCCAATAGACTGAATACCTTGTATGCTTGCAGGAACCCTGCCTCAATATTCGACTTTCTGGCTAGGCCCTAGAATACTAGAAACCCATTGTGGAATGCTAAATGGGTTTGTAGAATTTGTTTAGTTCAAGTCCCATCTCTTTATAAGTAAGGAAACAGACCCTGACATACCAAATTCAGCCACTGGCCTAACATCGAATAGGAAATCATAGGTACAAATGACGGAACAGGGCCTCAGTGGGCCTCAGTGGGTCTCAGCTCCCACTCAACCAAGTTCTAACAGAAGCTTTTCTCAAAAAAAGTGACCATCACCTTGAACCATCTGACTGATTTGTGGTCCTGGCAGGTGGGGGGCATGTTTGACACTGTGCAGCGTAGTACCCAACAGACTACAGAGTGGGCCCAGCTCCTCCTGGAGATCATCATCAGCGGCACTGTGGACATGCAGTCTAACAAGTGAGCATCCCCAACCCGTGGTTCATGTCCTGAGGGAGTCCCTGTCCCGTGTCAGCTGCAGGGACCACTGACTCCATGGCCCTGGGTTCCCCCACACAATCTCAGGCCCCTTGGGATGGCATCATCCCTTCCTTCCTCTGACCTCTTAGGGCCCCATTTTCTTAATCTCTTCCTCCTTTGGTTTTCTCCCTGGCTTCCTGCCTGCCACAGTGAGCTCTTCACTACTGTGTTGGACATGCTGAGCGTGCTTATCAATGGAACATTGGCTGCAGACATGTCCAGTATCTCGCAAGGCAGCATGGAGGAAAATAAACGTGCATATATGAACCTGGTGAAGAAGCTTCAGGTGAGCAGAGGGGTCGAGAACAAGGTTTGGGGGTGCTGGAAACTTAGCTGCTCCTGCCCTGACTGTCTCTACTGTGTAGCCTGGGAGTGGGGAGTGAGATGGGCCCTCTCCTTTCCTATCTGTTCTTTTTGATCTGTGTAATGGGGATTTACTGAATGCCATTGCCTTTTTTTCTAATTTGTTTTTTGTTTGTTTGGTTTGAGACAGCATCTCATTTGGTAACCCAGGTTCTCCTATAACTCATTACATAGCCCATACTGTACTTAAACCCACAGCAGTCTTCCTGCCTCAGCCTCTTAAGTGCTGAGATTATTTTTGGTTTTGGTTTTTTTGGTTTTTTTTTTTTTTTGGAGGGGTGTCGGAGTTCTTTATATATCCAAGGCTGGCCCTCAAACTTAAAATACTCTTACCTCAGCCACCCAAGTGCTGGAATTATAGATGTACTCCACCGTGGCCAGCTCTGTCTTTTTTTAAAGATTTATTTATTTTATGTATTTGAGTACACTGTCGCTGTCTTCAGACACACCAGAAGAGGTCATCAGATCCCATTACAGATGGTTGTGAGCCACCATGTGGTTCCTGGGAATTGAACTCAGGACCTCTAGCAGAGCAGTCAGTGCTCTTAACCTTCTGAGTGTCTTCTTTATACTCTATTCTGTGCTACCCCTTGAGACTTCCTGTCCTTTTTCCATATCTTTGAATTCATGACCCATCTTCTTATCTCTGCAGAAGGACTTAGGGGAGCGCCAATCAGACAGTCTAGAAAAGGTTCACCAACTGTTGCCACTACCCAAGCAGAACCGAGATGTCATAACCTGTGAGCCACAGGGCTCCCTTATCGACACCAAGGGCAACAAGATTGCTGGCTTCGATTCCATCTTCAAAAAGGAGGCATGTCCTGCTGTCTTCCCATGCCCTCTACCCCCTAGCACTCCATGTTAATCTCTGACCTCACAGCTCCAGCTAATGCACCAAATCCAGGAGCCCATTAGGCTCTCCCTAAGAAACCTACAAGCCATCATCCATGGGGCTTTGAACCTTACCCTTTCTCTCTCCTTGTTTTTGAGTCTCCCTCTTCTCTCAGACTCCACTGTTACTTCTGCCTGTCTCCCCACCTTCTGACTTTTCTCCATGCCCTGCCCTCCTCTGTGACCCACTGTTTTCTTGTCTCTCAGCATTCTGCTGGCACCATCTTTTTTCTCCATGTCTTTCTACCTGCCCAGCTCAGCTTCCTTTTATTTTTCATGTTGGTTCAGTATTTGGATAAAAAAAAAAGTATGTGCTTGGGTGTGTGTATGCCACGCATGTGTGCAGGTGCCCATAGAGTTGGAGGTCCTGGAGCTGGAGTTCCAAGTGGTTGTGAGCCACCTGATGTGGGTTCTGGGGAACAGCCCTGGCTCCTATGCAAGAGTAGCAAGGGCTCTTAACTCTTAACCGTGGGCCATCTATCCAGCACTTAGTTGAGTGCTTCCTTGAGTAACCATATTCTGCATAGAAGAGGAAGAAAGGGGGTGCAGAGGTTCAAATGCAAAGAGAGTTGCCTCAGTGTGCACATTCTCGAAGTTCCTTCCTTATCATCTGTTTCCCCCCTGCTGCCTCCCTGTCTCTCTATCCCTGCCCGTCTTTCTCTTCCTGTTCCTCTATGACTGCCTCTTTCTGCCATCTGTAGTTTTTCCTTATCTCTTTTTTCTCTCTCCTCTCCCTTCTTTCCCTCCCTCCCCTCTCTCTGGCTTCTTTCTATTCCTCTTAGCTTCTGTCAGCCTCTCTCCTCCCCTCCATCTCTGTTTCCCTGTCTGTCTCTTCAGTACCCTTTCTCTCCCGGTCTCCCCTTTCCCTTTCACCCCCTTCTCCTGCAGTTCAACTCTGCCCTAGCCAGAATGTTCTGTCCTGCATACATGTGTGTCAGCGTCTTTCTTCTCCTCATATCCCCTGACTACTTACAACTCTTTCCTTGTTTGAAACCTTGTCAACAGCTATTTTACCCTTTCTAGATGTTCTCCTATTTTCCAAGTATTGGCAGCTCATTGTTTCTCCTTTTCTGGAGCAGGGTCTGCAAGTTTCTACCAAACAAAAGATCTCTCCCTGGGAGCTTTTTGAGGGCCTGAAGCCATCAACAGCACCACTGTCATGGGCCTGGTTTGGCACCGTCCGAGTGGACCGCCGAGTGGCACGAGGGGAGGAACAGCAACGGCTGTTGCTCTACCATACCCACCTGAGGCCTCGACCCAGAGCCTATTACCTGGAGCCACTACCTCTGCCCCCAGAAGATGAGGAGCCACCAGCCCCTGCCCTACTAGAACCTGAGAAAAAGGCTCCTGAACCCCCTAAGACTGACAAACCAGGGGCCGCTCCTCCCAGCACCGAGGAGCGCAAGAAGAAGTCTACCAAGGGCAAGAAACGCAGCCAGCCAGCCACCAAGAGCGAGGCCAGTCCCCATCCCACCCAAGCCCTTTTCCTGACTTCGTGTGTACTCGGGAGTTAAAGTTCCTGCTTTCTGGGAGGTGTGCAGTACATAGGGAAGAGGCGCCATTAGAATCATGATCCAGTGAATTGTATCAGTGCTGCTCCTCCTTACACCCTCCTCCCTCACCTCCCTACCCAGAACTGCTGTAACCCACTTACCTTTTTCCTCTGCATCCTTGCAGGACTATGGCATGGGGCCAGGTCGGAGTGGCCCCTATGGTGTGACAGTGCCTCCAGACCTTCTGCACCATGCAAATCCTGGTTCTATATCCCACCTTAGCTACAGGCAGAGCTCCATGGGCCTGTACACCCAAAACCAGCCACTCCCTGCTGGTAAGTACTAGTCACTAGGATTGGTGGGGTTGAACATTCCTCCCTCCCCAGGGGAGGTGTTGATGGCTGAAACTGTTTTAAAAAAAAAATAAAGGTGAAGGGATAAGGATCCCAGAGAGGTCAGTTTGCTCTCCTTTCCAGGTGGCCCTCGTGTGGATCCGTACCGCCCTGTGCGATTACCAATGCAGAAGCTGCCAACTCGACCAGCTTATCCTGGTGTGCTGCCTACAACTATGTCTACTGTCATGGGCCTAGAACCCTCTTCTTATAAGACCTCTGTGTACCGGCAGCAGCAACCCACAGTGCCCCAGGGACAGCGCCTTCGCCAACAGCTCCAGGCAAAGATAGTGAGAGGGACAGTAGGGAGGACTGCCAGGGAGAGGGGTGTTGGTGGGTCACAGGACTGAGGAGATACTTAGAACCTTCACAGGAGCATGTAGGGTCAGAGGTATAAAGAAGACATGGCAGAAAGCATCTCCTGAACTTGAGTTCTCCTTTTTCCCTTTAGCAGAGTCAGGGGATGTTGGGACAATCGTCTGTCCATCAGATGACCCCTAGCTCTTCCTATGGTTTGCAGACTTCCCAGGTAAGTGCCTGGGACTGTTAACATCAAGGAGAGCGAAGCAGATTGCTGTACCCCTCATGCCCCAGCTCGCGCTCTCTCCTTCCCTCCAGGGCTATACTTCCTATGTTTCTCATGTGGGACTGCAGCAACACACAGGCCCTGCAGGTACCATGGTGCCCCCCAGCTACTCCAGCCAGCCTTATCAGAGCACCCACCCTTCTACCAATCCTACTCTTGTAGATCCTACCCGCCACCTGCAACAGCGGCCCAGTGGCTATGTGCATCAGCAGGCCCCAACCTATGGGCATGGACTGACTTCCACTCAAAGGTACCCAAAGTAATAGTGAACTGGCCAGGGATACTGAGGTATAAGCAGGTTTAAGAAGGATCTGATTTGGGAAGTCTCATACTTGAAGGTGATAAATGGGCCTGAACTTTGGGAGACATTAAGAACACTAATCTGATCATGTAACCATTACCACAAATGACCTGAGTTGGAAGAAATCTTTGAGAACCAGAGAGAAGAAACAAATGTATCTACCTTTGATAAGAAAGGACCTGGGGTTTATAGATGCAGTATATGATAAGGAATCCTAAATCCAGTATTAAACAGTTAACTCTAGAACTGAGGATAAGGTTTAGTTGATAGCATGCTTACCTAGCATGCATGATGTCTTGAGTTTGATCCCCAGACCTACATAAAGCCTGCTATGTCATGCACAATTGCAATTGCAGCACTCAAGAGGTAGAGGAAGGAGGATCAGAAGTTCAAGGTTGTCCTTGACTGCGTAATGAGTTTGAGGCCAGCTTGAGCTACATGAGACCCTTTCTCAAGGGAAGAAAAAGCAGTTGAACTCTAGGATGGACTAACAAATGTATTTCATGGTTAATTTTAGTCAACTCATAGTTAAGACCTGGGTAACTGTCATGAGGCTCTGCAACTTAGGATTTAGAATACTCTAGAGTGGGCTGATTAATTGCCTGCTGTATAGCCAGCATTATGCTGGGACTAGAGTGAGGAAAGATAGTGAAAAATAAGTACATGGTTCCTAACCATAAAGATTTTTTACCCAGTTGAGAAGTAGAGGTCTTACACAGAAGATACTTACTGTGCAGAGAAATGTTTAGAGAATGGTACGAACAAAGCCATAATCAGGTATTCAGTTGGGTGCCAGGAAGTAAATGGGACTTGAAAGAAGGTAGGCTACCACCATATAGATCAGAGTCACTGGCGAACGACTCATGGATTCAAGCTGGCCTCTGAGATAACTATGATTAGGATTTGTAGAGAAGTAGAAAAGGAAGGGCATTCCAGGTAAAGGATGCAGCATGAGCCAAAACATGGGACTGGATTGAGTATCGAGACAGAAAGGAACAGATCTTAAATGTAGTGAGGAATGGATGCTAGGGAGGGAGCAGGGCCTGGCTTACAAAGGGCAAGTTGACTATGACATTGAATGCTGAGGTACAGCATTGAAACACAACCAGAAAGGACTGCTTTGCTCAGGAGAGTGATAGGAAGGACTTGGTGTTAAGGGATTAGTGTGGAATGAATGGACGGAGTGTAGGGGACGATATGAGAAGATGAAGTGAGGGGGCCCAGCTGCAGATTTTCAGGGATCTGCAGATTCGGGTAGAAAGGGTATATGGAGTAGTAGAGCAACAACCATAAAGACCCTTGCTAGGTGTTTGTAGAATGCTTATTGTGTGCAGACAGTTTTTCATAAGAGAAAAATAGCTAAAACAAAATCTAAAAATTCCTAAGCATTAAGGTTATGAGACAGTAAAATGGAGTATTGTCTTTGTATTTTATTCTCTGACCTAGAAATCTGTCAGACTCCAGAAGGGCTCCTCTCATTAGTGCCAAGAGGAATGAATACAATGATTTGTTAGTTTCTTTCAGGTCAGGGACCCAGGGTTTGCACCACCCCCTTTCCCTGCCCTGTGCTTTGACCTTTGGACCTCTTGTCTTTGGAGGTTTTCACACCAGACACTGCAGCAGACACCCATGATGGGTACCATGACTCCGTTGAGTGCCCAGGGTGTCCAGGCAGGCGTCCGTTCAACTTCCATCCTGCCTGAGCAACAACAACAGCAGCAGCAGCAGCAACAACAGCAACAACAACAACAGCAGCAGCAGCAACAACAGCAGCAACAGCAGCAGCAGCAGCAGTACCACATCCGACAGCAACAGCAGCAGCAGCAGATCCTACGGGTAAGGCCATGGGATTGTGTCTGATACTTGGGAACCAAGAAAGAAAGGACGTATTCTTCCCACATTATCCCCAAGATGAAATGTGAGGTAATGTAGTAAACACTGAGCACAATGGCTGACCTATGTTAGTTCTTTTTATTTTCTTTGGTTTCTTCAGACAGGGTCTCATACTGTAACCGAGGCCACTCTTAAACTCATGGTAATCCTCCTGCCTCAGCTTTCTGAATGCTGAAATTATAAGCCTATGCCACCATAATAGGTTCAAGAATGGTGATTAAGTGGCTTCCTCCCCACTCCTTTTCATTTCCCGAGGATCATAGTGAGGGGGAAATTGGACAGTCTTTGCCAGATATACTATTTGGTTTCTTTCAGATGTGTACCGGGAGTTCCCTCACTGCTTATTTGCTCCAACTCCCTTTCCTCTTCCTGCTCCAACCTTTTCAACACAAAGTCATAGCTCCATTGCTCTTCTTAAGATGATCTTTTATGTGCTTATAGCAGCAACAGCAACAACAGCAGCAGCAACAGCAGCAACAGCAGCAGCAGCAGCAACAACAGCAACAGCAGCAACAGCAGCAGCAGCCACATCAGCAGCAGCAGCAGGCAGCTCCTCCCCAACCCCAGCCCCAGTCCCAGCCCCAGGTAGCTGCTGAACTATAGTCACAGGCTCAGGGCTAGCCACACAGGATGGGCACATAGCCAACCCACGCTAGGAACAGTGTGTAATGGGGTAGCATTGGGAGGTCAGGGATAGGTTAAGATGGATGGGTGAAGAAGGAGCTGGAAAGTTGGAGCAGTATCTTCTACTTCCATTTCTACCCAGTTCCAGCGCCAGGGGCTTCAGCAGACCCAGCAGCAGCAACAGACAGCAGCTTTGGTCCGGCAACTTCAACAACAGCTCTCTAGTAAGCCTGCCTCCTTCCCAAGAAGAATCTGGGGAAGAAGAGGGGATGGGGTAGGCAGAGGTGGCTGAGATGCTGGCTTCAGGCCCCCATTGTAGAGGTCCCTTTCCCTCTTCCCCTTTCTTCCCAGCTCACTAACTTTCCTCATGAATATAAGCCCTGATTGGTCTTCTACCCTGACAGTCTCTCATTTTTCACAGATACCCAGCCACAGCCCAGTACCAACATATTTGGACGCTACTGAGTCACGTGGAGGAACTGCTTGTACACTGGATGTGGCCCAGCCTTTCTGCTTAATTCCCAGTCCCCTTTCTGGGCAAGCTCCAGTAGTGGTTGGGGTCCTTCCCTCAGGCTCCATTTTTAATGAATTTTTAGTATTTTTGTTAATGTGAAACATTGAACTGTTGGGTTTTGTATATTATTTATATAGAGATCTCAGAGCTGCTGCACTCAATACATAGAGCTTCTTTGCAAAAGAAGTGTGTGAATCTACACATGGAAGGGTCTCCTGTGAGAGTGCCAGGGAAAGGATGAACAACTCAGAGTCTTCATGCCTTCCACATCACCTCCCTCACTCACCCTCTGCCCTCTGCATTTCTGAGTTCTAGTGCACTGTTACCCTTTGTTCCCTGCTCGAAAGCAACCAGAATGAGCTCCAAGCCCTCAGTCCTTTAAAGGCAAATTACCTTCTCAACTAAACAGTGCAGCTTCTTTACAGCTTTCTTCCACTGGGGATAATGCCACTAGAAGAGGGGGCTCATCAGGCTGGAGAGAAATCAGTGGAACCCCATCATCCTACAACATCCAGATACATACAAGCTGAGAGTAGGGGTAGAGATGCCAGACAGTGCCTGTTATGTCATCTCATGTGGTCCCCATCATACACCAAGCTAACTAGAGAACCTCTCTAAAGGTGACATTTCTAAAAAGTCGCTGTCTGTGGGCATGTGATGTGATGTGACAGAAGTCCAGAGTGGCTCTAGCTGAAAAAGAGACCAGCAAGAAGCCACGCCTGTTTCTTCCTGACCTGCTGCTGGGTCCCCATGTTTTCATACAACCCACCTTGGCAGTTTCCCAGAGTGACTGTTGTTCACGCTCAACTCAAAATTTCCTTCAGAGTCACTTTTGAAACAAGGGCTGGGCCAGTCTCACCTTTGTGGTCTATCTGCCTTAGGCCCTCAATCCAAGGCTGTGCTGAGGACCCCAACTACTTTATGGCAATGATTTCTTTTCTGCCCAACTAGGGCTGGAAGAAGTCTACACTAACCTGGTGTATACCTGGAGGGTACTCCCAATCTATAGTTGCACCCTATTACTGGGAGGTGTCAAGGATGTTAAAAGCCTGAGTGCCAACCAATGAATAGCCAAGTTATTTTTAAAAGTATCTCTGAGCCCACAAAGCCCATCTACACATGGGGCTTACTCAAGTTATAAGAAAGGAACGGAGTTCCCAGGGGTGGTAAAGCCAATACAACTGAAGCATTTTTTCTTGACTTGCTGTATCCTGGCAGGAGCCCAAGGGGTAGATGTTTGGCTAGGATAAGGGACATTCAGCAGGGATTTAGGGGTATATGTGTGCTAGATCAAATGGATAGGTGCACTACATATAGAAACTACATAAAAACATTAGATACTGGGGTGGGGGTAACAGCCAGAATGGACAGACAACTGGTCTGTTGAGACTGAATCCAATCCGCCTTGACAGAAGCAGTGGAAGTGAATGACATTGACCTCTGGGAGGGTAACAGGACGAGGACAAACTGGCCCCACTGGTGATTGCACCTTGGGTGGTGCTGGTGCTAATGAGAGGTGATGGTTGCCAAATGAGGGCTCTGTGGCAAGAAACTGGGTCTTCTGCATACAGTGCCTCAGTTTCTCCCTGTGTGTCAAGGTCTCAAGCTTTGCAGATAAAGTTTGGATCTGTTGTCCTGGAAGATCACCTACCTGTTTGATAGCTTGGAATGTGAGGGGGGCAGGAGCAGAGCTTGACTGAACATGGTGGGTGTGTGTGTGTGTGTGTGTGTGTGTGTGTGTGTGTGTGTATGTGTGGGGGGGATTGGGCCATGCCCCAGGACTTGAGCCATCACTGGCACAAAAGGAGTTAATGCCAGGGACCGCGCCCCCCCCCGTCCGGGCACGCGCAGCGCGCCCCCTTGGTGCGCGGGCACAGCAGCCAGGCTGCCGGAGAGCTGATCTCGGGGATTCGGTGCGGAGCCCTTGGCCTGGAGGCGATATGGGTGGTCCGTGGCCCGGTTCAGTCCTTTGCAGCCGCCTAGGGAACAGGTGAGGCCGCCTGCTTAAATCTCCCATCCTCTAGCTGCCCATACCTTTCCCAATCCTGTCCCCTCCCAAGCCCGGGTCCCTCCACCTCCCCGACCAGTGGCTCCCATCCTTCTCAACCCAGGGTTCTCCATAGGTACCCCTAACCTCCCGGCCGGCCCTCGCTTTGCTTCTCTCCTCTACCTCCTCCCTAAATCCTGCATCCCTATCATCCTTCCGCCCATGGTTCCTCTATTTCTATCGTCCAACCTGCATGCTCACCAAAAATACCCCTAACCAGAGCCCCCAGCCCCATTCCAGTATTGCACATTGCCAATACCCCCTCTCCTGCAGTGCACCCCCACACCCCTTCCATCATAGCATCTTACAGCCAGGTTCCCTCCCCCACTCTCTGCAGCCCCCCCACCCAGTGGAGGCCTTTATTCTAGCCTCCCCATTCTAGGGCAATTTCATCCTCTAATACCGTTCCAAACCCACATAGCCCCCAATACGGCAGTTCTCAACACGAGTCCATTCCAGCACAATGCCCCTTACCCAATACTGCTCCAGCCCCCAAAGTCCCCTTAGATGCCATTCTCATCCCAGCATTGCTGCCTCCCCTTGTCTTCTTCCAAATTGCAAGTTGGACCAGAATGGAGATCTTGGCCTTGGGAACTCACAGTGGGTCCTAGGGTACAGAGGGCATTTGGGGGTCGGTTGGTTTGTCTAGGTGTTCACCAGAGGGAGGGGCTGCAGCGAATTGACTCAACAGAGGAATTTGGCATTTGGCGCCGAAGGGTTACTGGAGAGGAAGGCCTCTAGAAAGGGTTAATGGAATTTGTGAGGTGGGGGCAGCATCGAGGGGGTTAATGGGGGGGGTGCTGGCGGGGAAGCTGTGTGAATGAGCGGTCTGTGCCCCAGAGTTGCCATGGAGACGGTGAATGGGGGGATTGTGTGAACTCAGCTGCGGACTAACCCCCCCCCCCATATACACACCCACCCACTCCCTCCTGCCCCACCTCCCTACTCCTACCCCTTCCTTCCCCTTCCCCTTCCCCTCCTCCTCTCCACCCGGGTGCATTCTGGGCAGTGTCTGGGATCTCCCCACCCCATACTTTGCTCCCCATTTCCTCTAAGCCCCCATCCCTTTAGTCACTTTCCCCGCCTGCCTGCTTTCCTCTCCATCTTTCTCTGTCTCTCTGTCTCTCCCTCCCTGTCTCTGTCTCTGTCTCTGCCTCTCTCTCTCTCTCTAACACACACACACACACACACACACACACACACACACACACACACACATTCTCATTCCCCTCCCATGGTGGCCGATTGCCGATTGCTGGTCGTTCCCAATCTCCCTCCCCCACCCCTTCAGCCACTTCTTAAAGGAACATGCCTGTAATCTCGGAAGGCGGGAGAAATGGTGGGGGGAAACTGTGTGTGTGTGTGTGTGTGTGTGTGTGTGTGTGTGTGTGTGTGTGTGTGTGTCTGTGCACAGACATGTGCATGTGTGCTCATTGAGTGTTTGTGTATCCATGTGGGACACACATGTCTGTGTGCCCATGTATATGTGTTGACTGTAACTGTGTCAGAAGGCCTGTGTGTCTGACTATGTTGCTATTTCTGTTTCTGTCTCCACCTATGTGTCACCATTATGCCGCTTGTGTCTGGATATTTACCTATGCGGGTATGTGTGCTTTTGTTTCAGTAGGTCTCTGTGTGTGTGTGAGTGTATCACTGTGCGGCTCTGGCTGTGTGAGGCGGTCTGTCTTGGAATGTGGGACTAGATGAGGGGATCTCTGTGGGTTTGGAATATATGTCTCTACCAGTGAATATTGCAGTGTTTGTGATAATCCTACCTTGGTCTTTCACTCCTTTGAGTCTTTATGAGTTCATGAGTTCCAAGTGTATGTCCCAATACCCTGTTGTTTATTTTACACTGGACTAGCATCCACAATGCCTAGTGTGCTCAGTAGATCCATTTTTGCCTTTGTTTCTGGCATTTGGTTTAAATGAAGAACTAGGCAGCAGCAATGACAAAGGTTTAAGGACTCCGCAGTAGTGAAGACTGAGGAGAAATGTCAAGGAGAGGCATGGGGGGGGGCTGTCTTTGGACTTAAGTAAATGGCTGTTGTGTTCCCTGCCCTGACTGAGGGTAAAGGGCATCTCTCTGTGGGACCCTCTGCTTGTCTGCTGCTTACCCCCCCACACACCCCCCTCCCGGCTTCGAGTCCTGGAGTGAAGTTGGCAGCCATACTGGAAGCTCCACTTCCAGCTCTTCATGTCTCTACATGCTCTGACTCCAGCAGACCCTGGGGCTCTCTACTGATGTTGGAATTGGAGTTAGGGGTTGAATTCACAATGTCAACAACTGTCACTCTGTCCATTCCCTTTAGATTTTTTTCACACCATGACCAGGCACATAAAATAGTTATAAATAGCAATGAGTCTCTGGACCCCTGGGTACTTGAAACCTCTAATTGTGGGAAGATAGGTCAAGCCCACTGGGGTCCCAAAGATTGACCCTAGAGTCCTCACAGACCATCTTGGATGACACATGCTTCCCTCTTTCCACAGGCCTGTCTGGCCCTAAGGGAGCCTTCTTTCGAAGTGGTGGTGCTCAGAAGACCTGCTCTCTGCGTTGCTGGGCACCTGTAGGTGTCCCTCGAGAGCTCAGTTTTGAGGTTCAAGTCAGTGTGGCCATGAAGGGGCTGCCTATTGGGCTGATGCTGTGACCCCGGAGTCTTCCTCTCCTGCCAGTCCCCCTGCCCGGAACATGTGGCTGCAGCTTGGCCTGCCCTCGCTGTCCCTGAGCCCCACGCCCACAGTTGGCCGGAGCCTGTGCCTCACCCTGTGGTTTCTCAGCTTGGTGCTGAGGGCCAGTACCCAGGCCCCAGCACCCACAGTCAATACTCACTTTGGGAAACTAAGGGGTGCCAGAGTACCATTACCCAGTGAAATCCTGGGTCCTGTGGACCAATACCTGGGGGTACCCTACGCAGCTCCCCCAATCGGCGAGAAACGTTTCCTGCCCCCTGAACCACCCCCATCCTGGTCGGGCATCCGGAACGCCACACACTTTCCCCCAGTGTGCCCCCAGAACATCCATACAGCTGTGCCCGAAGTCATGCTGCCAGTCTGGTTCACTGCCAACTTGGATATCGTCGCCACTTATATCCAGGAGCCCAACGAAGATTGCCTCTATCTGAATGTGTATGTGCCCACGGAAGATGGTGAGTGCTGCGGTCAGGCATTGTGCCCTCCTTGCCTCCCGCCTGCCCTGTTGTGTTTGTGGCTTGCATGTGGTTGTGTGCCCTGCAGCATGCGTCTGTCTGTCTGTGAAAATGCTTCTAACCATCACTCCGCTTGGCCTTTCCCCTCCCTGTTCTTCCCTCTCCCAGCATTGTCCGAGCTCCCATGTGTGAGTGACACTGATGCCAGAAGGGGGCTGGCCAGGCCTGAGAGCTTTGACAGGTCTAGGTCCAGTGCTGGATGGGGGTACCCTGGGAGAGTATGGGTGACTGCTGGCAGCTGCCCGCGGGAGGATGCTGGCTCCACCAGGCTCCCCTGTTGCCAATCCACCTGCTTCGAAAGGTGGTAGGTGTGTGTGGCTGAGGGAGCTGGGTGTGTGTGGGGGGAGGGGACAAGCCTGGTTGGCGATGCTTAGGTGCCTCCTCTTCCACTAGCTGATGCCTCCTCCCGCGGGGGTCACATTAAGGTAAGTGACAGAAATAAGGAGATGGTGGGACAGGCTCTCTGCCATGTGCCGCTGCAGAGCCTCTCAGCTCTTGGGGCCTGGGTGGGGGGATGCATGCCCCTGGGCAGAGGCCTCCTGTTATTTTTTAGTTTTTTATTCATTTTACAGTAAAGCGGATTTCCAAGGAATGCGCCCGAAAGCCCAACAAGAAAATTTGTAGGAAAGGAGGTAGGTAGCGAGCCGGCGGGGAGGGAGAGAGAGAGAGAGGGAGGGCTGCCTGCCCACCTGTCCCTGCCCCTGAGGACCCAGCCTTCCTTTAAGTAGCCCAGGTCGAGAAGGCAGTGAGCAGGCTTAAGGTCCCACCTCCTCTAAGGGCTCTAGCTGCTTTTGTAGCCAGTGGCCTAAGGCAGGTTCAGAGCAGAAGCAGAAAGCCCATTGATACCAATCTTCCCAGCTCTCTTAAGAAGTATACCAAAGATAGAGCCAGTGTCTCTTTTGGTAACACCTCAGAAGAAAACAGGCAGTCAAGCTGGAGCCAAAGGCTCCATCTTTTCCTGCAGCCAGTGCAAATATAAGACCATCCCTCCAGTACCCTGTCCTGGGTTAAAAGTCTATACTCAACTCTCCCCCACCGAAGCTTAAAAGAAACGCATTTATTTGCTCTTCTGCAACACACCCTGCCCCTCCCTCACCACCTCTGGCCAGAGCATAGCTGAAAGAAGCAGGCTACTCCTGAGGCAGAAACTGGAAATCTCTGGAAACTGTAGATTCTAAAGAAAACCAATTTTAAATTCACCCTCCTGCTGAAAGGAATTTATTTTCCTGTATAGTAATGTTTCCTGTTTGCACACCACTTTATGTTTTCTGCAAGGGTTCTCATATTTACCTCATAAATGCCTCTCCACATCTCGGGAAGCAAGCAAGGCAGGAAGCACTATTCCGATTTTACAGATGAGGAACCGAGCCCAGGGGAGTGACTTGCTGTACAAGGCCCTGTTGCCGGTCTGGGACAGAGCTGGGGCCAAACCCTGGGACTCTTTCCACTGTAGCACATGAAGGCAATTTCCACCTGGCCAATCCCATCTCCCTGAGACACAAAAGATCAGATGTGGCTAGATTGTGCTAATTGGCTGTGGTAGCAGCCTAGGGAACAAGGACAACCACAACTCACCCTTCCAAGCCTTGGGCGAGCTTGGCCTTTGTTTGCCTTTGATGCTCTAGGGCAGGGTTTCTCGGTGTCACTGGGATTCCTGGGATGGAACATCCCTACTGAATGAGACTCTCTAAGGACCGCTAAGAATCAGCACATTCAAAAGCCCATATGTGGAGGGCTTTTGATGTGCCCTGGAGCACGGAGTCAGACTTGCTGCCCTTAAGAACTGTGTTTTACCTCTCTTTACATCCAGCCCAGGCCCTCACACACAGTAGGAAAGCATGCAGAGGCTCTCATGCAAATGAAGGACCTCTGTAGTGCCGGCTTGTCTAGGAAGCACAATCCCTGAGTGACCCCGGGCTTCTGCTGCCAACTCATAGGGCATTCCTTTTATCCGGTTTCATTTTCCTTTGCTTTGCTGTGTTGTGCTTTGTTTTTGGAGCCAGGGTCTTGCTATGCAGCTCAAGCTGGCCATGAATTCTTTATGGAGCCCAGGCTCAGAAGTCACTCTTATTTTTTTCTTTTTCTTTTAAGAGCCTCCATTTCCACATGGGAAGTCAGAAAGACCATTCTGGCCATAACTCCCCATTAACCTATACATGTATTCAGGGAAAGGGTTTCAACGCTCTTGCCGCAAGTTACTTAGTGGGGCACAGTGGGGTGAGGAAGAGATTACTATTAACCACTGCTTAGGAAGAAAGATCTATCAGGGCTCTAGTAAGAGCCTAGGGCAGGCCAAGCTCATGCTGAGATTTTGGCCAGATGGCTGACTGGAAGCCACCATGCAGTATGAATATTTTGCCAATTGTAATTGTGAATGATGGGCAAGGTGCTGTTGGGCTGTGAAGGGAATCTAATCTTTGTTCTGAAGAAGCTCCTAGCCTGGTATTAAAACTGCTGGATTCCTTAACTCCATAGGCCAGTCTGGGAAGTGGGCTTTATACAGGAGAGGGGAGGGCATTTGATTGTTTAACTGTTCAAATTAGTTCCCTATCATGGGCCTGTTAGCCATTTGAAAAAGTTACTAATCTTGCCTCTTTGGGCACACTGTGTGTGTGTGTGTGTGTGTGTGTGTGTGTGTGTGTGTGTGTGTGTGTGTAGTGCACAGGGCAGGTGGGGTGGCTTATGTGGGATCCGCCATGCCCCCACGTATTTGGGTGGTGCCTGGTAAAGCCCATGGCAGCAAGGAATTGATAATCAGGGACATGCTGAAGGAGCAAAGGCACCTGTATAAGAGGGGCTAGGACAAGGCTAGGATGATGTACCAACCAAGTACCCTCAGATACTCACAGAAGGAGCCACCAGAAGTGAAGGGTATCCTGGGAAGGATCTACTCCAGCCCCTGCCTCTGTGGAGTTGAAAGGAATTGATGTCTAGGAATGTGTGATGCTGTTTGTGTGGCTATGTCTCATTGAGATTCTAAGAGCAAGACAGGCAGGTGTTGAGCTAATGTGTTAAGACAGTAGGTGCCACTGGAAGTTCAGGAAGCCAGAGGCTGTTTCTAGTAGAGCTGGGGTTTTGCTATCTTGTAGTATGAGAGTAGTTCCCATCTCAGTTAATAACTATAAGGATATTCAGTCACCAGAGTGCAGGCAGGCAGAGAAAGAGAGCTGTTTGCTTGCTTCCTATTGAAGGTATCTGTGATCATGGATGCACGAGGGTAAGGTATGGGGTCCCAGTGAAATTACCTCCACTCTGCTATACTGACCAGCAGGCAGGCAGTCGTCACGTCTTTCTATAGCCATTCCAAGATGTCTCTCTAGTCTCCTCATAACAGAGAGAAATGGTCTCAGTCTAACCTGCCCCTCCCTGGCTTCTAAATGCCTTTCTTCTTCCTCTAGTCTCTCTGTTCTCTTCTCCTTTCATGTTCTACCTCTTCTCTCATCTATTTCCTCCTTCCCTTTCCCTCGCCCCTGAAAGGTGGCATGATGCAGTGGAAAGACCATAAGGGCTTTGGAGTCCAGCAGACCTGGGTTTGATTCACACCACTAGCACTTCCTAGCTGTGTTGTCTTGAGCAAGTCACTTTACCTCTCTGAACCTCAGTTTCCCCATCAGTGAAAGAGGAATAAGGATAGTGCCTACCTCATTGGGATGGAAGAGTCAGACAGAGCAGCAGCAGTAGAATGTCTCGCATGTGGTAGATATTTAGTACTTAGTATATGGTAGGAACCATTTCTCTCTCTCTCCTCTCTCCTCTCCTCTCCTCTCCTCTCCTCTCCTCTCCTCTCCTCTCCTCTCCTCTCCTCTCCTCTCCTCTCTCTCTCTCTCTCCCTCTCCCTCTCTCTCTCTATTCCTTTCTCCTTCCTTCCCTCCCTCCCTCCCCCTCTGGCTCTCTCCTAGAGCAACACTTGCTGCTCTTAAAACTGGTTCCTGTGGGCAGGAGCCCCATTTGCCATTCACAAGAGCAGAGGGCCCCAGTGAACAAAGCCGGAGGGAAAATTTCATCTCCCATCTTCTCCTGTGGGAATCAGGGTCAGCTGAGGCCCAGCTCAAATCTGCCCACTGGGCCCTAGGAGCTAAGACTTGGGGTCCCTGGTAAACACCTCTGCCCAGAGTACATCACATAGATGTTCACATAGATGCTGGCAGTGTCACCCCCTACCTTCAGTACCTGTCCCTGCTCTCCAGCTCAGCCTGCCTGTGTCTAGACATGCAGCCCTTCCATCAAGAATGAAGTTTCCACAAGTGGGCCTTTGGCTTTTTACCCTAGCCTACTTGCTGCTACCTCCTTCCTAACTGCGAATGAACTTGGTTGGGGACAGGGAGGCGGGGCAGGGAGGTGCAGGGAGGTCAGCACAACAGAGGCCTGCAACACCATCATCCTGATGAAGGTCTGGGCCTCAGCCCACCCATTCCCTCAGTTCTTGCCATCCCTCCTGCCTGTCCTGGGCCCAGGCCCAGAGCTGGCTTGCTGGGCCACACTGCAGTCATGCTGTTTTTGAATTCTCTCTCTGTTTTGTTCTCTGTTCTGTGCTGTTGTGTCTCCCCGTGTCTGGTCCCCAGGATCCGGCGCTAAGAAACAGGGCGAGGACTTAGCGGATAATGACGGGGATGAAGATGAAGGTATTTGGGGGCTGCAGGGCGCGGCGGCTGGTGCATGGCACAGAGCCCCTCCCCTTCTCAATGGGGAGAAGCCCCGTCTGTCTGTCTGTCCGTTGGTGTGTTTCTGTTCCTGTACAAGGCCGTTGGGCTGTTCCGTCTTTGGCCTCATTGGCCACTGGGACTTCTGGGGTAATGGACACGGCTGGCAGGAGCAGGGGACCAAACACAAGTAGAGCCATAGGGAGGGTGTCTTCCTGGCCCTGGCCCCTGACCCCCTCCCATCTTCTATGACTCATGGGCACCTGCCCATACTTGGCAGCAGAAATAGTGAAGAACAAGTAGGGCTAGGGAGGGTGGGCATAGGCACAAAGAAAACCGGATGGTGAGGGGCTGCCTGGGTTTCACTGAGGAGAGCCTGGCTCCTTGGAGAGTGGTCCTCCTAGTGTACACCAAAGGGCAAAACAGTGACATTCAAAAATAGCACTTCCCCAACTTTCTCCCCCAAAGAAAGATGCACTAGGGCTAGAGGTTGCACTAGGTTGGGGCCAGAACCAGAAAAACTGTGGCCTAACAAGCCAGGCCCACATAGCACAGCCATCAGTAGATGGTCTAAGAGTCTCTGGTGGTAATGGGACCATCCTTCCTCCTTGGGGTAACAAGATTGTTTATGCGGCAGCAGACAGCATTCCCTTTTCCACCCATGCTCTGGGCCTGCCCCTTTGGAGATCCTGGAGGGGCCAGGCAGTTCAGGGGATCCACTGGTGACTGGCAGGGCTGTGCCAGTATGGCAGAGAGTGTGGGTCAGCTCACAGACTGACAAGTGACAGGCAAGTCAAGTTCAGGCTTGGGGCCTTCTCTTGACTGCTTCAGCCCCACACCATGCTGGCTGGGCTTGGGAGCAGCCCCTGATGAGCCCTGGGCACTGGCCTGGGTGGAGACTTCTCCTACATCTTAACTCTGGCTGGGCAGGCCTTCTCATGCCAGGTTCTGCTCCACCCCAGTGTTTCCAGCTAAGTTTGCCCAGGAAGAATGGGGGATGTGGGCATGCAGTTAAGAAACCATGTCTATAAGGTTCCCCCACCCCATCTCTACCATTCACTACCCCCCATTCCCCCACCTTCCTGTTCTCTCCTTGTGCCACCCCTTCTCCCCATCCTTCTTGTCTCTGTCTGCATTGGGGGGGGGGGGGATCCAGCTGCTGCCAATGGCCGTTTCCATGTAACTGGTCTAGTCCTGGGGGTTTTAGGGATCCCCGGCTCCTGCTTTCTAAAGCCATGTCAGGTCCCAGGACTCCTGGGTGCACAGGGCAGGAACTCACCTGATGCTGCTAAGGGACCACCAAGCCCTCACTATTTCTTCTCTCACCCCCAGAAGATAACTGCGGTCACCCAGGCCCAGATGAATTATGCCCACATGGCCATCGTCAGTTGGGAGGCACTTGAAACCCAAATCCTTAAAAAATATTCTACAAGTTCAGCTCTTTCTGGCCCGTACTTGAACTCCGGGCCTAGCAGCCCCATGAGTCCTGCCCTCAGGGGTAGTGGTGGTGTCCTGGCACCTGGAATAGCTTTGCTGCCCGCACCCCCCCCCCCAGGGCTGGCGGGGGTAGGGAAGGAAGGGCATCCTACCTAGCCTGTGTCTCAACCCTTCTCCTTACAGACATCCGAGACAGTGGTGCTAAACCTGTCATGGTCTACATCCACGGAGGCTCTTACATGGAAGGAACAGGCAACATGATTGATGGCAGCGTTCTTGCAAGTTATGGCAACGTCATCGTCATCACCCTCAACTATCGGGTCGGGGTGCTAGGTATGGTTCTTTGAAAGGGGAGGGAAGGAATCACAGGGAAGTCAACTTAGGTACTCCTAGTTCTCTAGCTGGTGTTAATACCAGATTCATGATGTTATTTCTTCACCCTTATTCAAATACCAAGGGCTTTCTTGTATTCTCAGGCCCCTTTTCAGAATATTTAGATGCCAGTAGAAATTCAGTTTAAAATATATACTTCTTTTTAAAGGAGGGGTTAGATAGGGTAGCCTAGGTTGGACTTGAACTCCTGGTCTTCCTGGTTCCACCTCCCACGTGCTGAGATTATAGGCCTGGGCCACCACCATGTACAGCTTAAACTTCACAGTTCTTAAGTCTCATGCCAGACTTTTGTTACAGACTTTTACTTGACTGAGTTTTGTAGGTCCTGTTAATTTTCTAATATCTTTGTCGCTGCTCACCCAGCCCCACAGCCCTAAATGCCTATTCATATACGGGTCTTCTTTCTAATCCAGTATGTCTGCTCATACGTCACATCCATCCACCCATGCCCACACGTACAACTGCTTGTCACTCCCCAAGGCACATGTGCACACAGCTCTAGTCGACTCCTACATACACCCTCACAGAGCGGGACACGCAGTCTCACTCACACACAGTCACATACCCACAGTGTATGCTCCGCATCTACACCCCACCTGGATCTTTCTCACCTTCCATATATACACAAACTTTTTGTTTTGGTTTTGGTTTTGGTTTTGGTTTTTCGAGACAGGGTTTCTCTGTGTAGCCCTGGCTGTCCTGGAACTCACTCTGTAGACCAGGCTGGCCTCGAACTCAGAAATCCACCTGCCTCTGCCTCCCAAGTGCTGGGATTAAACGCGTGCGCCACCACTGCCCGGCAACACACACATTTTTATATACTCTGCTGCACACATCTTTTACCCACAGCTACACCATATATACCATACACTCCCAGAGTCACAGTTTCTGCTACCCCTATATTGACTTACACAAATACCTAGGCTCTTCTGTGTACATGCCTTCCATCACCCCTACAAACAAACACACACACACACACACACAGACACACACAATTCACTGTGCATTCACTTCACACATGGTGTACTTCACATATGCATACATTTATCTCTCTCTTACTTTACACAAACAAGCCAATATTCTTTTTCACATGGTAACCATTTTATTTGCTGCACATGTACCCCCTCACATATGCACACTGAATAGACCCCCTCCACATGCTTACAGGCATACACATGTACACAGTCTTTCCACATATACTCTGTCAATACATACCTAATACATACACATGTGCTCACCCCTTTCCCTCTCAAATACACACATATATCCTTGTATCTCAAGCTGCATCTGTGCACACACACACGCACACACACACATACCTGTTTACCCTAGCCACGCGCATGCTTCTTCATGTATACACATGTGCACATTCCTTGTTCTTCCACACATATCACACATCCCTTCTCTCTTACTCATCATATGTACCTACACATGAGCATACACATTTTTACCCAAAGCCTCCCCCATGCACCACCATGTATCTTACCTACCACATATTCTGCCACCTAAATCATGTTTGGGTGATTTAGGCTGTCCCTCTATCTTATACCTTCTCTGATGACTGCCAGTACCTGTGTGTGGCCAAAGTCTTGAGATAAACGAACACCCCAGAGAAGGTGACAGCATATAGACCCTTGTTCCCTTTTAGATGGTCATTCAGGCTTTCCATCCTTGTAAATGTGGATATGAAGAAGCCAACTTCTTCCCTGGGGAATTGTGTTCTCAGGATTTCTATGGGGGGGGTCTGTGGGCCCAGTTGTTGAATCAGCAGTTTGTCTGGTTGCTGGGCGGGAGCTTGTTTGAATTTGCTCTTGGCTATGGTGCTTTACCAGTTCCAGTCCCAGCGGCCCTTGTGCTGCATTTTCTTCTGGGCAGGGTTATATGCACAGAATGGCAGTCTCCTCTTGACTTTCCCTTAATTCTACATGGGACATACATCTATTTGGAGTTCAATCTGGAGAAATGAGGCTAGGCATGGTAGCATTGCCTTTAATTCCAGCATTTAAGAGGCAAAGGTAGGTCTCTATGAGTTCAAAGTCAGCCTGGTCTACAGAGCAAGTTCTAGTGTAGCCAGGGCTACACAGTGAGACTTTGTCTCAAAAAATGTTTTAGACTGCGTGTCCTTCAGTGACTCCCTGGGACCCTGAGTGTGGAACATTCATAGCACTTCTCTGGTCTCCGCATGATCTGATGGACTTTAGATTTCATGGTCCTTTCCTGCGCCCCCGTCTTTCTGCACTGCCTCAGACACCACGGCAAGGTTCTTCTGTCCTGTTCAGAAATGGGGATCTGAATGTCATGGTACCATGGAGGTGACTGTAAACTCACACTCCAGGGTCACACAGTTCTGCAAAAGCACCAAAGCCACAAAGATGATCTCACACAGATGTACACATACAGTAATTGATGGCCCAAAGAAATTTGCTAGTTTATTTTCTCAAACTAGAAGAAATTACTTGATTCAGCTGCTTTTAAGGAGCGTAATGACTAGACTCCGTTTTATAAGGGGTACCTGAATGTGTAGAGGCTCCAATAGTATCAGACCAGTAAGAAATGGAAGAAACGAAAGAATGGAGGATCAAGAGAATGAGGCAAAAGTAAGGAAAAGAATAAAATTACTGAGGAGAGAAAGAGGTTAGGACTACCACTGGGACACGAGGCAGAGAGGAAGCGCTAGCTTTCAGTGTGATTCAAGGGCGCCACAGTCTCAGGCGGGAGCTGCGGGCTGTATAAAAGGCAGCTCTGGTTGGAAGTGCTCTGCGTAGTGGTGTCCTGGTTTTAATGGTACGCTCTCATCCCTTCAGCTTCTCTATGAGAAATTCTTAATCTTGTTTGTTTTTTGAGACAGGGCTTCTCTATGTAGCCCTGGCTATCCTGGAACTCAATCTATACAGTAGGCTGGCCTCAAACTCAGAGTTCTGCCTGCCTCTGCCACCTGAGTGCTGAGATTAAAGGCGTGTGCCACAACCACCTGGGTGAAAAATTGTTAATCTTTTGAGTCGGTCTTGCACTCTTCTGAGATTCTGATGACAGCTATGGATTCTTCATAAGAACGACACAGACATACACATAATTTTAATTTTTAAAGACAAAGTCTAATTGTGTAGCTCAGGCAGCCTTGAGCTTGTCTCTATATCCAAGTATGGGATTCCAGGCCTACACCACCACACTTGGCACACAAATAGTTAAAAAAACAAAGCAAAACAAACAAAGAAAACCACCCAGAACTTCCTAGCTCCCCCTGAAGCTCAGCCATGAAAATGAAGGTCAGGCTCAGAGCACTGACTTTACGACCTCCACTCATTTGCTCATCAGAAAAAAATGCATCTTTGAGATTGAACAATTAACGTTTCTCCATAATCAGAAAGAGTTATAAACTGAGATTTGGTCAGAAGTTCCCAAACACTTCCTATGTACTCTTTAGTTCCTATTCTGGAATGCAAATATAATCAATAAGCCACTGATTGCATCCCGGGTACATACAAGATGTTTTTGTCTCTTGGCACTAGATGCAGAACATGAGTTTGTCCCTGATGCTTGGGGAGTTTGCTGTGTGGCCCTGTTTTGTTTTCTAAAGTGTGTGTGTGTGTGTGTGTGTGTGTGTGTGTGTGTGTGTGTGTATAGTGACCAGTTTTGGACTCCAGTTGTACACATTCACTTGCCTTTCTTCCCAGCAGCACCTCCTGCTCCTGACTACATTGGGTCCATGTAAGCTTCTCTAGGGTCCTTGAAAATGTCACTAGCTAATTCATGGAGATCTCCTCCTACCCATGACCCGCCAAGGCAGAGGGTGGAGCTATTATTTGAGACACTCCCACCACTTTGGGGGCTAAAAAACCAAAAGGAGTCTAGCAGTATATTGGAGATGGCTAGACCTAGAGGTAATGAATCTACTGAGAAAGTAATAGCTTGCCAAGTTTTATTCCGGCTTCCAGAATTCACTTAATTCCACATCATTGCTCATGTATCTTTCAGACAAGCTGAAAACATGGTGAGTGACACTCCTGGAGTGACACAAATACCTAGTTTTGATACAATCTGCCAGATTCCTCTATCTTCTGTTGACAAGCAGCTTGTGTGTACTGCAGTAGAAACTTGGGTTCAAGGAGGCTGACTCAGATTTATTTTGACAACTTGTGGAGTCGGGTATTTGTGTCTTCATTCTCACACAGTTTCTGTGGATGGCCATGAGCCTATGAAGCTATCAATGAGTGGCTTCTCTCCTAGGCTGCAAGACTTTGTTCACTCCTAGTCAGTCATGCTTACCCCCACCACCTGAGCCTGCTGGCTATAGCATTTAAAGCAGGACTCTGTAGTGAGGGGCAGTGCATGGCCCCAGCCACATACTGCACCGTTCCTTACCTGCAAGTTCATGAGGTCTGAGGGAGCAAAGGTATGGCCAAACCCTCTCCTCAGGCTTCTCAGGCTTTGTCCTAATCTAGGAGATTGCTCGAGTTAGAGAGATCTACTCTGCATCCAATTGCAGGCTTCCTTTGCTGGCTAGGATAGCAGCTCTCTTGTTCTCTCTCTCTCTCTCTCTCTCTCTCTCTCTCTCTCTCTCTCTCTCTCTCTCTCTCTCCTTCTCCCTCTCCCTCTCCCTCTCCCTCCCTCCTTCCCTCCCTCCTTCCTTTCCTTATCCCTTCCCCTCCCTCCTCCACTTCTTTCTCTCAGGGCCTTGCTGTGTAGTCCAGGCTGGCCTTGAACTCATTCTATGTGGTCTTGAACTCCAAATTCTCCTGCCTCTGCCTTCTGAGGGCCATGGAAGTGTGTACTACCATGTCCAATTAGGACAGGCAACTTTACCATATCTCACGGAATGAGGCCTTGACAAAGACTGAAGCCAAGCCCACCATTGTCTAAGTGAAAGAAAGGGGGGAGATAAGGGAAGGGGAGGAGAAGGAAGACACATGGCAAATTTTGCTAGAGGATCTCAAAGCTTGGGCAGCTGACCTGGGTACTGGCTGGCATAGGTGTTGCTCCTCCTCCTCCCCCTCCTCCTCCTCTTCCTCTTCCTCCTTGCCATCACCCCCAGTTAGGTTTTAAGATTTACAGGAGCCACTTGCATTTCTGAATAGGACCCACAGACTGCTTCCTCCTACATCTGAAGGAACTAGAGTTCTTCCACTCCGTGTTGCTCAGGCTTACTGTAATCCCCTCTCCTCTCCTCAGCTGGAACTCAGGGTCAAGGAAGACTTGTCCTAAAGTTCTGGGAGGAATACTTACATACTTACTACTCACTTGATTTGACCAAAGGAAATTAATAACACACTTGGAGGTGGCAAGACAAATTCTTTTGCAGAAGCTACATACAGAAAGACCTGAGAAAGATAGTGATGTGGTTTTCTGTCTGCTTGGCTCTATTTGAATTAAGCTTCTGCCTGCAGACAGCCAGGACTGCCAGGACTGCCAGCCAGCTCTCTGCGAGCTCTGGGCTCCTCCAACATGGCCCTGAACCAAGCTGATTCCAGGTGCTGTGAACAGGCTTTTTAACTGTGGAGTCAAAGAATACTGATCCAAGTTTGGGTTTCCAGTGTGTAGGAGCACAGCAATTACACCCACCTGGAAAGGACCCTTCCAGAAGCCGAGGGCAGGAGAAGATAGATAGAGCCTTCCCAGGAACCCAGGGATCAAGGAAGACATAGAGGAAATGAGGCAGCAGGATCAGTCTAAAATGGAAGCACAGAGTGGGAGGGGGGATATAGGACATCTCTGTGGGATAGCCAGCAGGTGGGCGGGAAGGTAGGCTCCATGGTAACAAGTCTCCGCGGCAGCAAATCCCAGCAGGTGGGTGGGAAGGTAGTCTCCATGGTGACATGTAGTCTCCTCAGCAGCAAATCCCAGTGGGTGGGTGGGAAGACCTGTTTCTGTGGTAACGCAGTGCACTGACTTCCTCATTTCTCCATCAAACGAAAAAGATGATCTGACCCAGTGGCTTCTCAACTTTAGCAGGCATCAGCATCACCTGGAGAGCTTGTTAACAACACAGATTGCTGGGCTGCATTCCTTAGAGTTTTTAACTGCTTAGGGGTTAGAGGAAGGGAACGGAGGCCCTGCCCTGAGAGTGATGAGAAGGGGGCCATACCAAAGCCCTGGAAAGAAGTGGAGATGGACAGATTTGCACAGGAAGGGCAAGGCGAGCTGAGGGACTGCTGCCTGTGGGTTCTTTACTTCAGAGAGAGAACGAAGAGAAAATGAAACTGTACATCTACCACGTGCTTGGCTTATGCTCATTCTATCCTTGTTACAACCCTTTGAGGTATTTTTATCCCCATTTTACAGAAGAGGAAACTACGGCCCAGAGATTTTAAATAACTTGCTGAAGGTCACATGTCTAAGATGTATTCCTCCTGGATTTAACCAAGGGCTGTTTGGCTCCAGGGTCCTTGCTTTCTCCCCATTGTATCTTGCCTGATATTAGGGTCATATCCCCAGATACTATATCAGGGCAGAGAATGCTGAGTTCTAGCCATTTGAAAGCTCTGAGGAAACAGCCACATCAAATTGTCTGCCCCTCCTTCCAAAGTAGATCATGGGTGGGAAGCAGGGGTTTTTCCCTGCCTATATTGCTGATGCTGAGCCTTGCAAAAAGAAGCAATGACTTATGTTAGCATTCATGAGGTGGAAAGCGCTACATGGCTATATGCTTATCCTCCATGTGACATCAAATTCATTCTTGCCATCATAATCCAAATCCTGCATCCCCTCCGCCTTCATTATTCTCATGCTTTTTGTTGAATCTAGGTTTCCTGAGCACTGGGGATCAGGCTGCCAAGGGCAACTATGGGCTCCTTGATCAAATCCAGGCCCTTCGCTGGGTGAGTGAGAACATTGCCTTCTTTGGAGGAGATCCCCGTAGGATTACTGTCTTTGGCTCTGGCATCGGTGCCTCCTGTGTCAGTCTCCTCACACTGTCTCATCATTCTGAGGGTAAGTAGCTCTTGAGCATCAACATAGAACAGATTTTTCCCTCTCTTTCTTTCTTTCCTTTTTTTTTTTTTTTTTGAGACAGGGTTTTTTCATGTAGTGCTGGCTGTCCTGGAACTCCCTCTATAGACCAGGTTGGCCTTGAACTCAGAGACCTACCTGCCTCTGCCTCTGCGTCTGCGTCTGTCTCTGTTTCCCCAGTGCTGGGATCAAAGGCATGTTCTACCACCGTCCTCCAACATAGAACAGCTTAATGATGGTACACATTGAGCTCAGGTATCCCAGTCTCCAGAATGCCTGGCTCCATATCCCAGTCGTGCCTAGGGAAATTAGCCCTCCCATCAGTTCCATGTCCCTTGCAGGGGGGGAGGTGAAAAGGAAATGTTTCTGCACAGGAAGAAATGCTTCTCCTCATGTGAAAGAATCCCCATTCACACCCTGAGAGCAGTGTTCCTCATTTCACATGGGAGTCTTATTTGGGAGAGTGGGAATAGAATGCCTCTCTGAAGGAACAATAGTTCCTTGTAGGGGACAGAATCTCTCAGTATGGGAAGGACATGTTACTTCAGAGTCAAAATCTTAGGTGGGAATTGGTTTCTAGGTGTAAGAAATACTCATTGTCCACCTTTCTGGCAGTGGGGGAGCATGTCTGTACAAGAGGAGAATTGGTCCAGAGTGAGAAGTGAGTCCAAAGTAAGATGATTGAGAGACGGCCTGCTCTGAGGGAGGCAGACTGTTGTTGGACCACAGACTCCCTCCAGGGATATCCACCTTGCTGAAAGGACACTCATTTTTACCTTGTTTTTGGTGTGGGTCTCTCTGCTAGTGAGTTTCTGAAGGGCTTGCATAGGCCTTATAGAGAACAGTATATCTCTGAGAGGCAAAGCTGAGCTTCTTATGGAGAAAAAAAAAGTCCTTGAAATAAGTACCCTTCTCTAAAGTGAGGAAGAACGTGAGCAAGGATGCATTTTTATGGTTGAGATTGGCCCTGTGAGGGGGTGCTCTCACAAGAAAGCCTCTTGCTGTCTTTTGAAGAAGGCTTGTGTTTGAAAGTGAGGAACCATCTTCACTGTCCCTGAGCCCCTCTAAAAACTACACTGACAGAAGACTAAAGCGTAGCTTGCATCTGTAGAGAGAGGAAATGGGAAGCCGGGCATGGTGGCGCACACCTGCAGTCCTAGTGCTGAGGAGACTGAAGCAAGACTGCCACAAGTTTGAGGCCAGCTAGGGCCACCAGCAAGACTCTGTCTCAAAAAAAGAAGGCAGCACTCGCACACATGCATGAAGAGAGAGAGAGAGAGAGAGAGAGAGAGAGAGAGAGAGAGAGAGAGAGAGAAAGAGAGAAAGAGAGAAAGAGAGAGAATAGGAATGAGTGAGTGAGTGAGTGGATGGATGGACGGACGGACGCATGTATAAATGAAGGACAGAGGCCTGAGTTTCATTTTTAACACCACTGGAAAGAGTATTTGTTTTTAGGTGACAGTAGAATGAGCAAGAATCCCCTTTTTGTTCTGGAAGAGAGTGAAGTGACTGGCTATAAGGATGCCTGTGTCTGGAAAGAGGCCTGGCACCTCTTCTGACTAGGACTCTTCACTGGGATAAAGCCTTCCTGGAATGACACTGTGCTGTGAATCACAGGGAGGACTATAACTCTGGAGACCTGACTTCTTAAAAAGATTTGTTCTCTCTGGGTAGAGGTGTGGTTCAGTGACAAAGCACTCACCTACCCTGCGGGAGGCTCTGGGTTCCATCCCCAGCACTAATAAATGTATCCAAACATATCTCGGAGGATAATCTGGGCCATGGTCTCTCTTAAGCAGTAGTCTGTACTTCTCTTCTTCCTCTCTGCTCATGCAAAACATCTTCCCATTGGCCCTGTGTACCTGAGAGCCAAATACTCCCTTGGGCCAGGGAGAGATAGTTCTTTCTTTAGAGAGGTAAAAGAATCTTCGTTTGATATTAAGGAATGAAGTCCCTCTAGCTCTGGGAATCTGAATGTGATATGTCCACATCTTTGGCAAAAGGGGATCTGGGCAGAGTCCACACTGCCAGGGCACATGCCAGGAGACTTTCAGACCCCAGGGCCTTTGCTCTTGGGATTCGTCCCTAAACTCCCAGAATGTGGGGCTCTCTCCTCTCTGCATTTCTCATCTCTCATGAAAAAGACCCCTTTGTGGTGTAAGCGCCAGCTCCCTGGTGGTGTGTTGGCACAGAACTGGGCCCAGCTGGGCAGGAAGCAAGAGGGAGAGACAAGGAGTGATAAAGAGAGGAGGGAACATAAGGAGGCCCATGTCTAGGACCCAAGGGGTTAATCCTCCCTGGCATTTCCCTTAACCCCCAAGTTACCAGCCCCTGTACCAGGAATGGGAAGCAGTGTGTGTGTGTGGGGGGGACTTGACAGGAAAACAATCACAGAAGGTGCTCAGCAACCTCCCTCCCCTCCCAAGCATCCTGCCCTGATATCTCCCGATAAAAGACTAGTCCTTCCTTCATAGCCAATTCACAGCACAGAATAGCCTCAGTGACAAAAGATAAAATGTTTTATGGCCATATATGACATGACAACTCTGACCCCCTGCCACCTGTATTCTGTAGGGCTTTTCCAGAGGGCCATCATCCAAAGTGGCTCAGCTCTATCTAGCTGGGCTGTGAACTACCAACCAGTGAAGTACACCAGCTTGCTGGCAGACAAAGTGGGCTGTAACGTCCTGGACACTGTGGATATGGTGGATTGTCTTCGACAAAAGAGTGCCAAGGAGCTGGTAGAACAGGACATTCAGCCAGCCCGCTACCATGTGGCTTTTGGCCCTGTGATTGATGGTGATGTCATTCCCGATGACCCTGAGATTCTTATGGAACAGGGAGAGTTCCTCAACTATGATATCATGCTGGGCGTCAACCAGGGTGAGGGTCTCAAGTTTGTGGAAGGGGTGGTAGACCCCGAGGATGGTGTCTCTGGCACTGACTTTGACTACTCTGTCTCCAATTTTGTGGACAATCTATATGGCTATCCTGAGGGTAAGGACACCCTGCGGGAGACTATCAAGTTCATGTATACAGACTGGGCAGACCGAGACAACCCTGAGACCCGCCGTAAAACACTGGTGGCACTCTTCACTGACCACCAGTGGGTGGAGCCTTCAGTGGTGACAGCTGATCTGCACGCTCGCTATGGCTCACCTACCTACTTCTACGCCTTCTACCATCACTGCCAGAGCCTCATGAAGCCCGCATGGTCAGATGCAGCACACGGGGATGAAGTGCCCTATGTTTTTGGTGTCCCTATGGTAGGTCCCACTGACCTTTTCCCCTGCAACTTCTCCAAGAATGATGTTATGCTCAGTGCTGTTGTTATGACCTATTGGACCAACTTTGCCAAGACCGGGTAAGGAGAAAATGGGTGTCTTCTTCTCTGGGACCCCAGCATGCCCTTCCTTTTGCTCTTCTATCTAACCTTTTCCATTAGCTCCCTCTCTCAGCATTTCCCTAAAGCTTGCTTGTCAACCCATTTAAGTCTTCTTCTTGTCATGATTCTGTGCTTTCCCTCCTCCCTTTAAGTTTTTTTAATTGAAGGAGGTAGCAGAGCTCTTGCTTAGCACACCCCAGGCCCTGGTAACCAGAGCCACCAAACTAATTCTGTTCAGAACTCTGTTAGCATCAGGACTGAGCAGGGAAGTGTTACTGGCAGAATTGTGGGATCTGGGGTTAGTTAGCTGGTCAAGGTAGCATGCAGAGGGAGGAATGTGCATTTGGAAAGTGGGCAACTCAAATGACTGGTAGATCCTCATGGCATGTGAGGAGACAGAGCGTCTGCATGCTGGCGGGTGAGCTCAGGAAAGAATGAGATGTTTTCATGCTGACTGCCATGGAACTAGGAGTTCAGCACTGGGGAAGAAAGGGGTGGGGGAGGTGACAGGACCCTGAAAACCATGGAAGTCATGGGAGATGTTAAACTGGTGGAAGTGAGAAGGAGGCTGGGCCTTTTCTTTCTCTAGGTAGCATGGTGACCCCAGATTTCAATGTGGTATTTCAGGGACCCCAACAAGCCGGTACCCCAGGATACCAAGTTCATTCACACCAAGGCCAACCGCTTTGAGGAAGTGGCCTGGTCGAAATACAATCCCCGGGACCAGCTCTACCTTCACATCGGGCTGAAACCAAGGGTTCGTGACCATTACCGAGCCACAAAGGTAGCCTTTTGGAAACACCTGGTGCCCCACCTGTACAACCTGCATGACATGTTCCACTATACATCCACGACCACCAAAGTGCCACCCCCGGACACCACCCACAGCTCCCACATCACCCGTAGGCCCAACGGCAAGACTTGGAGCACCAAGCGGCCAGCCATCTCGCCTGCCTACAGCAATGAGAATGCTCCTGGGTCCTGGAATGGGGACCAGGATGCAGGGCCACTCCTGGTCGAGAACCCTCGAGACTACTCCACTGAATTAAGTGTCACCATCGCTGTGGGGGCCTCCCTCCTCTTTCTCAATGTGTTGGCCTTTGCTGCCCTCTATTACCGTAAGGACAAACGGCGCCAGGAGCCCCTGAGGCAGCCTAGCCCCCAAAGGGGAACTGGTGCCCCTGAATTGGGAACTGCTCCAGAGGAGGAGCTGGCAGCATTACAGTTGGGTCCCACTCACCATGAGTGTGAGGCCGGCCCCCCCCACGATACACTGCGCCTCACAGCATTGCCCGACTATACCCTGACCCTGCGGCGCTCCCCCGATGACATCCCACTCATGACCCCCAACACTATCACTATGATTCCTAATTCCCTGGTTGGGTTGCAGACCTTGCACCCCTATAACACCTTTGCCGCAGGGTTCAACAGTACCGGGCTGCCCCACTCACACTCCACTACCCGTGTATAGCTCTATCCCAGAGCACAACCCATCTCCCAGCTCCCTCCCTCCCTCCCAGACCCACAAACACACATGCACACACATACACATATATGTACACGCACGCACCCACACCCTACAGCAGACACATCTGCACAAACACAGACAGATGTGGACATGCACCGCATGTACAAAAACACAAATCCAGATGTGAACCTGAATAGGCCCTTCAAATGGGGACACATATGAGTCCTTGGTACCAAGGGCCCATGGACTAACAGCTGGAGCCAGCTCCTTGAGCCTGACCACAGACACTCCTGGGGCCCTGGAAGCCACAGCCGGACACCCCTTTGGTGCTCGCCCTTCTCGGAACTGCACCGTCTACCAACTGCAGACTCGGGAGCTTTAAAGAGCAGGATAGCTCTTCCTCCCCCAGACTTGGTCTTTTCTCTGGGTCTTGTTTTTGTTGATTTTTTAAAAAAAAAATTGGAACCAATGCTTTTCCAGCCCATTGAGTGCTAAGCAGCTCTGGAAGGGAGGGCTCCAAGATCAGGACTCTCTGATTCTGGGACTCCCAATATTCATACAATCAGACCAAGGAGAAGGACCCTCCAAAACAGTAATGGATGGGCACAAGACTATGGGGTGAGAGGAGGAAGAGGCTAGCAATGGATGGGGCTGGAGGGCCATCAAGGACAGAGCACCAACTGGCTCTGGGCCTCCCATAGAGGACTGCAGAGCCTACAGGGTGGCCTGTTTCTGCAAAGGCCAGCAGCATCAGCCTGACTGGAGGAGCCTGATGTTTGGTAAACCAAGTACTGCGGAGGCCCTGACCTTATTGGGCCCCTGGGTATATAATCTGGGGGCCTCTGCCCTTGGGGACATGATATCAGAAATTTGCCCCATTTTCTTTACAGTCTCTTTGTGTCTGTCATTTCTCTTTCAAAACAGCGATGGTTTTTTGTTTTTGTTTTTGTTTTTCCCAGTTGTTGTTGGCTTTTTTTTTTTTTTTTTTTTTTTTTTTTTTTTTTTTTTTAAGAAAAGTTCTTAAAACACTAACGGAAACCCATGGAGTTTGTCCTTTGTAAAAATTTTAAACACAGTGTCTTGATATAAAAATAAACAATCCAGTTAGCACTCCCAACCTGCCTCCCTTGCACAGGCCTGCCCTAACAGCCCCTGGAGCCAGGGGCCTGCTCAGGCCGGAAGCTCAATGCTCCAGCAGCCTGTGGCCTCCTGCCTTGTAGCACCTACAAGTCTGGGCTCTGCTCTACTTGTCCTGGGCCCCCTGCACAAAGCCTCTCTCATCCTAATCATGTTGCTGTACCATCCACCTGCCTCCTGATGCTTTGAGTTCCTGCAACAGAAACCTCTCATCGCCTCAGGCCTCCTAATGAAGCAGCAAAAATAGTACTTCCTTCTTCTGCCACCAAGCCACTACCACTGCTGCCACCACCTCCTCCAATGCCACCACTATCGTGGTCGTCACCTTGCCCTCATCTTGGACTGGTGGCTAGGAGGAGGCTTAACCTCTGACCTGCTGAAATGCTTTCTTCTGTGGATATTCAGTACATGTGGCACCGGCTTGTGACCTGCTCTGTCTCCATTGACTTACAGGAAGGCCATTCTTTCCCCAAGGGATGTAGGTTTCCTGTTCTGTGAATTGGAATAGCATAAGTCATTGGAGATTAATTTCTCTGGGGGACTGTCACTAGTGACTCCCTAACAACTCTGGGGGATGTATTCTAGGTGGGGCCCCATAGGGTTAGTATTGTGGAGTTTCCTATTGTCCTCCGTGACTTGAAGGGCTGCAGTTGAAATCTGTTCATCAAGTGTGACAGTTGGGTAGGGTTGCTGATACTTGGAAGACAGGAATAGAATTCTTCAGAGTGACCCTGACAAAATGAAGGAGATGAGCCATCACAAGGCATGTGCGAAGGGGACCAGTGCAAGGTACTGTATACAAAGATCAAACCCAGAACTCATACATGAATGTGTTGCCTGAAACCAGAACAGGCAATGGCTGAACCAACACAGGAACAGTTACCAGAGGGACTGGGAGAGGGAGTGCATGTTGAGTGATTTCACGATTGGAGACTAGCTTTGGGCCCTCTCCCCTCGCTTCTTTTTTTCCTTTATATTTTTTGAAACAAAGATACTGCATATAGTAACAAGCATCAGGGAGGACCTGGGAAGTAATCCCAGAGTGACTGTTAAAAGACAAGTCATACCAGGGGCATAAAGTCCAACTCACTCACACCTGGATGGAGGAACAGGAAAGAGAGGACCAGGAGGTCAAGATTATCCTTGGCTACATAGTGAGCTTGAGGCAAGCCTGGGCTACCTGAGGATCTCTCTCTCTCTCTCTCTCTCTCTCTCTCTCTCTCTCTCTCTCTCTCCCCCAACCCCCCTCTCTCCCTCCCTCCCTCCCCCCCTCTGTGTGTGTACCGTATGTATCCAGGTGCCCTGGAGGCCAGAAGAGGGTATCCAATGCCCTGGAGCTGGAGTTATAGGTGTTTGCAAGCTGCCAGACGTGGGTGCTAGAAACCTAACTCAGGTTCTCTAGAAGGGCAGAAGATGCTAACACCCTAAGCCATTGTTCCAGCCTCAAGACCCTATCGTAAAAAAAAAAAACAACAACAACAAAAAACTAAGGAACAAAAAAGAGACCTAGGATTCGAACCAATAGTGTATGATCCTGTCGTTATCCTCACGGACTTGCTCTGGTCCCGTACTGGTTAGGCATTCCAAAGCATCAGCAGCTCCAGCTTCAGAGAGCAAGCAGGGAGGGGCTGGAAAAAGGCAACATCTCTAGGTCAGCGGCTCTGCTGTTGGCTTGCATTGTTTGGTTGGTTTGATTTTGATTTGTTTGTTGTCTTTTTTTTTTTTTTTCCTTTTTTGAGACAGTGTCTCGCTAGGTAGCCCTGGCTGGCCCGAAACTTTCTGTGTAGAACAAGCCAGCCTGGAACTCACAGATATCCACCTGCCTTTGTTTCTGGAGTGCTGGAATTAAAGGTGTGCACTGCTATGTCCAGCAAAATGTTTTCTTTTTAAAAAAGATTTTGTTTTTATTTTTTTAGATTTATTTATTTTATGTGTATCAGTGTTACCTGTAAATATGTATGTGTGCACCATGAGTGTGTCTGATGCCCATGGAGGTCAGAAAAAGGAGCTGGATCCCCTGGAACTGGAGTTATGGATAGTTGTGAGCTACCATGTGGGTGCTGAAAACCGAACCCAGGTCCTCTGCAAGAGTAACAAGTGCTCTTAACTATTAAATCAGCTCTCCAGCCCAGATTTTATTTTATGTATATGTCTGTGTATATCAGATCCCCTGGAGCAGTAGTTATAGGCAGCTATCAACTATGGGTCATGTGTGCTAGGAACTGAACTCAAGTCTTCTGCAAGAGTTTTTGTTTTTGTTTTGTTTTTTCGAGACAGGGTTTCTCTGTGTAGCCCTGGCTGTCCTGGAACTCACTCTGTAGACCAGGCTGGCCTCGAAATCAGAAATCTGCCTGCCTCTGCCTCCCAAGTGCTGGGATTAAAAGGCGTGCGCCACCACTGCCCGGCCTTCTGCAAGAGTAATACGTGCTCTTAAGCACTGAGCTATCTCTCCAGCCCCCAGGTTGCTTTTTATGTTTGTTTTGTTTTGCTTTGTTTTGTTTTGTTTTGTTTTGTTTGAGACAGGGTCTCTCTATGTAGTCCTGGCTGTCCTGGAACTTGCTACGTAGACCAAGCTGGTCTTGAACATATAAAGATCTGCCTGAGTGCTGGGATTAAAGGTGTGTACCATCATGCCCGGTCCTAGGTTGCTTTTCTTTTTAAATATAGAAAGAAAGAAGCTGATTAAGAAGGAAATGGTTGCCAAATATCCACTATGTAACAAGTGTGCTATGACCATCTTCAAAATGTGACTCCTGAATAAAGACCAAGCTGTGTTCTTTCATAGCCTGTGTGCTGCAATCCTTCTGAGGATGACAAAGTAGAAACAAGCCTAGGAGAAAGCCAAGGAGTGACATAGGTGTGGTCAGGAGGTGCTCTGGCTACCCTGAAAACTCTCAACAGTAGCTGCCAAATGAAATGACTGTGCTGTGTCCTTCACCCTTCTGAGGGCCTGGATGATGCCACTGCATAGGTCTATTTTGTCTGTATTTTTGTGTTTAACCTTTAGCAGCAACTTTAAGATATTTCCAATTGAGCCTCTAATAACAAAGAGACTCTAAATTAGGAGACTGTCTCATGGGGTGATTTAGACACACTATTTCTTCTCACATACTCAAGATGCCTTAGCAAAGCACGGACCCATCGGCGAGAAGCTTTAGTTGGTCCTCACACCTTTTTAAAGGCCTGGGCAGGCAAGACAGACAGGATTTCAAGATGATTGACAGTCATCCTAGACCCATGTAGTTTCATGGTCTAGGTGGGCCTCACTGCTGAGCAGGGGCCCTGAGCTCACGTCGCACAAATCATTTGTGTTTATAGGGTATAGGAATAGGGCGCTAGACACAGCTATCTTAGGATCTGTATTTGTCCTGTGTGTAAAGGGTCAGTTGTTTAAAATTCCCATGTAAGAATGGTAACCATGACTGTAGGGCTGCCCCTGTGCTAGCTTATATAACTATTAGGGGTGAAGACGTTCATCCCAGCGCATACTATCAGGAACCCATGCTCAAAAAAGGCAAGCAGTCTAGCCTTAAGGAACCTCTGGCTGCTCAGAAGTGCTCTATGTCATGGTCTGCTCCCACAGCATATCTACAGAACACCTGGTGATGGTTTTTTAAAACCCCACAGAAAATGGAATGGATGTGTTCTTCAGCCTCAGGACTGCCTGTTTGGATAAGAAAAGGCGAATCTCACAGTTACAGATCAATAAATGTGGAACCATTGGTGGGGGGGCAAATAAATACGAGGCTACTTAGAGATCACTCATAAAACAAAATAAAGATTCTTCGTCGCTGTATAGAGTCAGGAAAAAGTGATCGTTCCCGCATTCACCTCACCCGCTTCGACGGAGAGACTGGGAAAGTCCATGAAGAGAAGGCCATGGCCACAGCTGCCTGGAATTAGACAAAGCATTCTTGGGACAAGACAGAACATTTCAGAATGAGTAAAGGTAGATGGAGGGGGCTCAAATGCAAAAAGATTCTGCTTTAGTCACTTGACAGATTTACCAACTAACCCAAAGCTTGTAAAGTCCCTTTTCTGGAGTCCAAAATGTAACAGCCAAGTGTAAGGTGTGAGAGGTATTGTTCATAAGAGTATATCCCTCAAAATAAAGGAGAGAAACTTCCTGCATGTGCTGTCTTGCACTCATTGGACCACACCTGGTATCCTCTGTTCACTTAGAGGCTCTAGACTGCAACAGAGATGACCACAAAGGGTGCTCAGAGGGGAGGCCTGGAGTGTGCCTGGAGAAATGTGCCCAATGGGGGTAAATCACTATGGGATGGCTAAGGAGAAAAACTGTAGGTTTTGTGTATTTGTTTTGTTTTGTTTTAGACAAGATCTTACTATGTAGACCTAGCCAACCTGGAATTTGCTATGTTGACCAGGCTGGCATCGAATTCATATGGACCCACCTGCCTCTGCTTTCTGAGTGCTGGCTTGAAGCTGTTGGTTTGTTATGTATGACTGACTCCAAATGCTCCAAGATCTGATGGGTGGAAGTTGTAGGAAAACAGATTTGGATTTGGCATTAAACTGCTGCTCTTTTTTGCCTTTCTAAAAAACCATTTATTTACTTACTTGTTTACTGTTCTTGTGAGTTGTGTTTTCTTTGCTTTTTTAGACAGGGTCTCATGGAACCCGGGCTGGCCTCAAATTCACTGTATAGTAGAATATGACTCCAACTTCTGACCCTCCTGCTTCCATCTCCGGAGTACTGGGACCACAGATGTGCACCCCCATGTCCAGATGTGGCAGTGCTGGGAATGGACCTGAAAGCCTTATGTGTGCTAGGTGAGCTCCATTCCCACCGAGCTCCATCCGCAGCCCTGCTCTTCCCTTTTTCTTTATAAAGAAAAAATTGTAATAAAAGTTTCAGCTTATGATTGCAGCCTCTTAGAGTCTTTTGAAATTTATTACCAATACTTTCAAAACAGGAGACAAAAAACCCAAATGCCCTAAGATCCCAACATGAGCCCTTTGATGTGTTAGTAGCACCCTGCAATTACAGCAGACTTGCCAAAGGGCAGCAGTTCTCTCTATCAGCAGAGATAGCCAGGCCATGACTGGACAGGCACTCCATGGGGCTGATGCAAGGGTGGGTGGTGAAATGCCTGATTAAAGGGCTGACCAGATAACCTCTGGGCTAGCTGAGATCTTGTGATACTTGATCTGGAAAGTCTCATGATAAAGTATTCAGGAAGATATTTCTGGAGCAGAGGAGCGGGGTAGGCCAGAGACGGGGAGATTGGAGGCAGAGATAACAACTGGCTAAGAGATACCTGCTCTGAGGGCAACAGCTAGTTTTTATCTCTGTTCTCTTTATTTGAAATTTGAAATCATGCTTTCAGAAATATGACCTCCCTAGTCTAGGCAACCTACTGATCTTACCCCTGCTTAAACAGTTCCAGTCTCATTCTCTCAAGGCCATTGCAGACTGGATCTTCTCTATAAACTATTCTGAGGTCCCTTGGTGGGGTCCAAGTCTGTTTCCCACCTTCTTATTTTAACGATGCCTGCTTCTACAGCAAAACAAGGTGAATCCTTCTACAAACTGACCTCTGAACCAGCACACTGTCACGCTATCTTCCCTTCACCAGGATAAACAGCTGCTACACAGCTCTCCCCGTCCTCTCGAACGCCTGCATTCTCCTTTCTGTACTTTGCTCCGGGTTGCTAAGGCCTTTGTAATATCCAGGTCCAAGCTCAGAACAATCCTCCATGGTGGCCTACTATGCACAACAGAAGGGAGAGCTACCTCCTCACCCTCACCCCTTGTAGAACTTAACTGATTAGCATTTGGGGAGCTAATGCCCAAAACTGATGAGCACACAGTCACCTCCAACACTTGAAAGCGTTCGTGAAGACGGATGGGAAGTCATGCCTCTCCTCCCAAGGATTGAAGCATCTGCAGTCCATGAACTGATTCTGAAGATTTACATTTCATTTCATGGCAGCCTTTTGGGAGCTTTCTGACAGCATGGTAGTGTGTGCGTGCGTGCGCGTGCGCGCGCATGTGTTTGTGTGTGTTACTGGGGATTGAACCTCAAATGCTAGGCAAGGACCCTACCTCTGAGGTACATCCCTTATCATTTAACATTTGAACAGCATACTATCACCGTCTCATCCAAGTCATTAACTACATGACTGGGCAGAGGTAGAGAGATGACTCACAGTGAGTACTGCTCTTACAGAAAACCCAAGTTCAGTTCTCAGCACCCACATCAGCTGGCTCACAACCACATATACAGACTCTCACACATAAATAAAAAATAAGATAAATCTTTAAAAGGAGGTGGGGGCTGGAGAGGTGGCTTAACAATTAAGAGCATTGGCTTCTCCAGAAGACCCAGTTCCAGTACCCAGCACCCACATGACAGTTCACACTCATCTGTAACTCTAGTTCCAGGAGACCTGATGCCATAACAGAAGTGCATAGACCTACCTGCAAGCAAGCAGTCATGCACATAAAAAATAAATAGCTGGGCAGTGGTGGTGCACGCCTTTAACCTCAGCACTTGGGAGGCAGAGGCAGGTGGATTTCTGAGTTCGAGGCCAGCCTGGTCTACAGAGTGAGTTCCAGGACAGCCAGGGCTACACAGAGAAACCCTGTCTCGGAAAAACCCAGATAGATAGATAGATAGATAGATAGATAGATAGATAGATAGATAGATAAATACATTAATTATTTAATTAATTAATTAAATGTTAATTTAAAAAGAAATACAATTATCAGCAGAACCAGCATGGTGGCTCATGCTTCTAAACCTAGTACTTGGGAGGCTGAGGCAGGAAAATCTTGAGTTCAAGGTCAGCCTGGGTTACACAGTGAGATAAGATGCTACCCTCCACCCCTCCAAATTAGATAATTTGATGATCCACTGACTACAGTCCAGGCTGACAAAGAATGTGTTAGCCACCAGTTACAAATGCACGTTCTTGCCTGTTTTACCCCATATCTTCCCCTTCATATGCACGCCAATTATTTTTAATCAAAATAGGATTTCACTGAAACACTTTGTGGAAATAGGGGCTCCCTGGATGAGCCCTCATGGCTTCAACTCTAAGAAGGAGTTTCCAGACAAGAATGCAGACACAGAGAATTGGAAGAACTAGAAGGAGAATTAGACAACCTGCATTCAGCTCCACCTCTGCCTCCTCCCAGTTGTCTAACCCTGGGCAAGTTGCTTAACCTGTTCGTTTGCTCACCTGTAAACTAGAGAAGATAACACCTACCTCACAGGGCTGTCATGAGACTTAAATGAGAATGTATGTGGATGTGCTTTGTAAAGTGTAAGCACTATGCAAATATAACACATTCTTCTGCTGATTCTGATGCTACCCGGCCCCAACTGTTTTCATTAAAAAAAAAAAAAAAGACCTGGTCCTTCCCCTTTCCTAAGGAGCTCATAGCCGGGCAGTGGTGGCGCACACCTTTAATCCCAGCACTTGGGAGGCAGAGGCAGGTGGATTTCTGAGTTCGAGGCCAGCCTGGTCTACAGAGTGAGTTCCAGGACAGCCAGGGCTACACAGAGAAACCCTGTCTTGAAAAAAAAAAAAGAGCTCATAATTTTATAGAACAGATTTGCTATCATAAGATAAAGTACAAGAACAAGACACATGGCATCCATGTTACAGTCACTAAGAACAGGGAGGGTCCACCTGGGAGTTGTGACACATGTGTGTAATCCCAGAACTCAGGAGGTAAAGACTGGAGAATCCTGAGTTCAAGCCCAGTCTGGGCTACATGTCTCAAAAGCAACAAAGAAACAAAAATCAAACAAAAAATAAACACTCCCCCCCCCCAAAAAACCCCCATGTGTGGAGAGTCCATTAGACTCAGGGACAGCCAAAAATAATGGTTCCAGGAAGAGGAATGTAGGAGTCAGAGTCTGAAATGTGACCGCAGTGCTGGGAGCAGCCATGTCTGACAGGAAGGGGCAGTGGAATGGGTCAGTCACACCCTAGTGGTTTTAGACCATGTCACTCAGTATGCCCATGATACAAGCCTTTCACAAGTTGGGGAAGCAGAATTTGAGCAGCACCACCTAGTTCTCATGTTTGAGTTTCTCCGGCTGACTTCCTTGAAGGAAAAAACTACTCTTGTAGGGGATGAAAGCATCTAAAACACACCTAGAAGATCACCTTTGTTCTTTTTAAAAGCATTCTTAGTTATTATTTTATCTGTATCTCCATGTGTGTACATCATTTTCCTGTGTGGACGAACTGGAGTTACAGACCATGCGGTTGCTGGGAATGGAACCCAGGTCTTCTGGAAGAGCACTCAATGCTCTTAACCGTTGAGCCACAATCTCTCTACCTCCCTTTTTCTTTCTTTCTTTCTTTTCTTTTCTTTTTTCTTTTTTTCTTAAAAATAAACCTGCTTTAATTTTGAATAAGAAATAAGTTTCTTTTTTAAATTTATTTATTTTTATTTATTTATTTTTTTACAGTCCAGTTGTTACCCCACTCCTGGTCCACCCTCCCACAGTTCCTCATCCCATTCCTCCTCCCCTCTGTCTCCAAGAGGATGCCCCCACCCCTGCCCCCTCCAGGCCTTCTCACTCCCTGGGGCCTCAAGTCTGGAGGGTTAGTCACATCCTCTCTCACTGAGGTCAGACCAGGCAATTCTCAGCTGTATATGTGTCAGGGGCCTCGGACCAGACCCTGTATGCTGCCTGGTTCTTCAAGCCTTCTTTATCTGCAGCTGGGAAACATGTCTCTGGGGAGAACAGGGGCTATGACTATATTTCAGGCAGCCTGATCAGCATTGGACACAGAGGTGGCTGAGAGAAAAGACAGTGCTCAGGATGAAGCAGTCTAAGAAGCTTCAGCTGGAAGTGGCTCTCTGAAGGACGATTATCCATTACACCTGAAAAGGCTTCTTGGTTTTTTTGTTTGTTGGTTGGTTGGTTTTTTTCGAGACAGGGTTTCTCTGTCTAGCCCTGGCTGTCCTGGAACTCACTCTGTAGACCAGGCTGGCCTCGAACTCAGAAATCCACCTGCCTCTGCCTCCCAAGTGCTGGGATTAAAGGTGTGTGCCACCACTGCCCAGCTGAAAAGCTTCTTATTCTCCAGTTCCACGTAGGGAGCAAGGAGTAGGAAAATAGTTCAAGGGCTCTCAAGGTCCATTTTCCAAATGGGGTTTTCAGAACTACTGTTGTGATTTACTGCCACCTGGTGTCCAAGATAGGATAAAGCAGGCCCCTTTCCTGCTTTTCCAGTACTCAGACTAGCTTTGTTCCCTAATGGGTCCCTAAGACAGATGCTGTTTGGAGTATGTGGAAAGCAAAAGAGAGAGAGAGGGCAAGTGCTGCTTCGAGTACCAAGGATGCTCTTTTCTATGTCGTCAGGGTTTGCATTTCTCCAGAGTGCCCCTGGGAATATATCTTTTTCTGAAGCACTACAGGATTGAGTCTGCCACACCCTCTTTCAAGCTCTCCAAGTATGCACTCTCTCATACGATGACTTGAGTGTCTGTAAATCTCTAAGCCAGACCCAGGAAATTGCCCTTAGCCTTTACAGTGAGCAAAAGAGTCTGGTTTTCTGTGAACTCAGGCTTAAGTGATGTTTCCTCCTAAATGGCCTAGAATTACACTTAGGATTCCTATAGCCCCACTAAAAGGTCGAGAGAGAGGCAGAGAGATGGCAGCGCTACTTTCTCTCGAATTCCACTTTGGAATGGACTCACAATGAGTCATGAAACTAAACCTGGAGAAGTTAGGGCTCCACTGCAGTTCCAGATAACCCAAGAGGCTGAGGTAGGAAGGTCACAAGTCCAAGAACAGCTTGGATAACAAAGAAAGATCCTGTCTCAAATTTTAAAGACCCCACTAAGACTGTTGTGATGATTCCTCAGAGTGTGATGTGAGCACACAGTAATAGCTTGAACTGCCATGGCAGAGTTGAGCATGACGAGACTAAGTTAGGGAAGATGGTACTCTCTCTGCCACAGTCTCCAATCCTAGGTACTCTTCAAGCTTGTTTCTGTCATAACCCATCCCAGGCTTAGACTTGTCAGGCTCTTCTGTGTGCTGATAAATTCAGGAACAGCTCTCAGTTTAGACTCTAAACTAAAGAAGGCAATTCTCAGCCTTCCTAAAGCGGCAGCCCTTTAGTGCACTTCCTCATGTTGTGGCGACCCTCAACCATAAACTTATTTTCATTGCTACTTCTTAACTGTAATTTTGCTACTTTTATGAATTGTAATATAAATATTTGTGTTTTCTGATGGTCTTGGGCAACCTCTCTGAAACAGCCATTTGAACCCACAAAGAGGTCAAGACCCACAGATTAAGGACTGCTGACATTGATGAGACTATCGATGTAGAAGATATATAATTGCAGAGGAAAATGAAAATAGCAGAAAGAAAAAGAGCCATCTTAAGAGTGTTTTGATTCCTAGAAAACTGCCTTTTAATTTGTATAGGCTCCAGCTTTCCCCTGGTCCGCACAAAACAGGGGTCCATGAATAAAGGCCTCTTTTTAATTTTTTTTTTTTTTTTGGTTTTTCGAGACAGGGTTTCTCTGTGTAGCCCTGGCTGTCCTGGAACTCACTCTGTAGACCAGGCTGGCCTCCAACTCAGAAGTCTACCTGCCTCTGCCTCCCAAGTGCTGGGATTAAAGGTGTGCGTCACCACAGTCTGGCTTTAAAAGATTTTATTTATTTTATGTATATGAATACACGGTTTCTGTCTTCAGACACACCAGAAGAAGGCATCAGACCCCATTACAGATGGTTGTGAGCCACCATGTGGTTGCTGGGATTTGAACTCAGGACCTCTGAAAGAGCAGTCGATACTCTTAACCACTCTCCAGCCTCCAAATAAAATAAAATAAAATAAAATAAAATAAAATAAAATAAAATAAAGGCCTCTTAACCATACTAGCCAAGATGTGGACAAATCCCTTTTTATCCTTTAGTTAGAATACTTTTCAAGCCTGGTGTGATGGCACATACCTTAAATCCCATCACTCGGGGCTGAGACAGCCTGGTCTCTGTGAGAGGCCAGCCTGGTTTACAAAGTGAGTTCCAGGACAGTGAGAGCTGTGCAATAGAGACACCATGTCTCAAAAAATGTTTCCTTTGGTTTTTTCAAGACAGGCTTTCTCTGTGTAGCCCTAGCTGTATTAGAACCCTCTGTAAACAATGCTGGCTTGGAACTCAAGAGATCCACCTGCTTCTGCTCCCACTCCCCAGTACTGGGATTAAAAGCGTACTCATTCCTAGCTCAAAAAGATCTCCCCCTTTTCCCCTTTTGAGATAGGGTCTCTTCATATTGCCCAGGGTCTCCCGGAACTGTGCAGACCAGGCTGGCCTCAAACTCACAAAGATTCTCCTGCATCAGGTTCCTGAGTGCTGGGATTAAAGATATGGGCTACCATGCTTGGCAAAAGAAAAAGAAAAATTCCAAAGAAACGTTTGTGAGCAATTTCATACACAACAACAAATTTTACACAGATTGACATATTTTTATCTTGTAAGTGGTAAAGGTTTAAGATTTCTGATCCTGAATTAACTACATTGAACCCATTCAAGGAACTTATCTTAATTCAAGGAAATGGGTGCCAAATCAAAGCAACTTTTCCAAACTGGAGAGGGCTCAGACATTAGACCTCACTACCTAGAACTAAGCCTGACATGGACCTTTTAGGGATTAAGAGAACTGGGCAGAAATCAGCTTCCCTTTCTGTTCTCCCAAGCCTGTCAAGACCCGGGTAGGTGCCTTCGATCAGCCAAGTGCTGCCCTCCTGCAGTTTCTACAACCACTCTATCCCTGGCTTCGTCCCACCCCTTTTCAGTCTTGCAGAAAGGGAAAAAAGCCCAGAGAAAACCGCGCCCTTTCACATAGCTGTATGACGTGTTTAGAATATGGCTGATAACTAAGACAAATGTGCTTGCGAACTGGGAAAAAAACCCCAACAACTTGGAATCCTGACAGCTTTCTGAAAATCTGGTCCCATGATGGCCGTCCCTACTCTTCTCCGCTACTCTTTCGTTTTAATGCCCTAAAGTGGCCATGTGACCTTGACGGCAATCGCCATCTTCCTGCCAGCGGGCCTGCGCGCTTCTGTAGACTCGGTCGCCGCCAGCGCCCAAGTTTTTCGGATCTCAGCGGCTTTAAACCGCCTTCCAAGACCCCTCTTCCGGTCTGTGAGGGCTGAGAGACTCCCAGATTATTGGTGGAAAAGGTGTGATTGACAGTATCTGCGTCTAATGACTGACCAGCTCTTTCCCAGCTCTGATGACTAGTTCCGCTTCCTTTCCCAGAGTCTTTTTGATGACTCATCCCTCTGTCTTAGCAAGGTGGCCTTTCCCGGCCCCGCCCCTGCTGCTCGCCATCCTCCACCCCCGCCAAAGAGAAGGAGCTTCGGGAATTTTATCTGAAGGCGCGCGCGCGCCCGTGTGCCCCCCTTCTCAGATCCCCCGCCGCCGAGTGTGTGTGTGTGTGTGTGTGTGTGTGTGTGTGCGTGTGCGTGTGCGTGTGTGTGTGTGCGTGTGCGTGTGTGTGCGCGCGTGTGCGCGCGCGTGCGCGCGCGCTGGAAGGAACCTCATTTCCATATAAGGAGCTTAACCCCTCGCTGTCTTTTGAGGTTTCTCTTTTACTTGTTGGAGGCTGGAGAAGAAACAAGATTGTGGCGGGGGGGGGGTGCGGGGGGGGTGTTGCCTCAGCTTCCAGTTCAGCCCCAGATCGCAGGGGTCCGCTTTCTGCTCCAGCTCCCAGGCACTCTGAGGGAGGAGCCTGGGAAGGTGGAATTAGGTGGAGGCTTACTGATCATTCTGTAGGTCTCTGGGGACATACGTGTCAGTCACATAGGACAACCTTCACAGAGATTGTAATCCTAAAGAGGAATCCAGCCTTCGGTAGATAATGGAGAAAATAAGAGAACCCAGGCGGAGCTAAGATGCTGCCAGACTCAGATGAAAGAATGTTCACCTGAGCCAGGGGCCCTAGCCATGGCATCCATGTTCCTGTGTGCCCTCACAGCATGCTTTCCTGGGCTGGGTTAAATGAAGCCAGATGATCTGTTAAAAGGAGCTAGCTATATTTGTCTCCTTTAGGCTGCTTCCTGTAGTCTCCTTTGATTTTTAATGCTCAGTCATCACTTCTGTGCCAAGTTTCTTATTCCACAGGTAAAGCTGCCTGAAAGTAGCAGTGTAACCTAGGTTTTAATAGGCTCTGTGTGCAGTAAGTATGCAATAAACACCCATAAGCCTGAGTACTGCATCAGAGGATTGAGATTTCCGAACTGCGGTGCTCTGAACTTGAGCATACACTGAGGTGTGGTGGGTGGGGGCTGAGTTTGAATCTTTCATGGTGGAGAATATTTGCAGATTGAGGACACAAGGAAGGTGGCAAGAGATACTAGCACCTTCCTTTCTAGCATCTCCAGCTCTCCCTGTAGAGGCCCCTTGGCTGAATCCCATCCACGGTTCATTTCCATTGTCCTGGCTTGCCCCTCTAACCTCTGCATGGAATATAGCCAAGGAACAGGAAAGAGGCAACATGTGTTTTGCCCCTGCTGGGGTAAAGAGTAAATGGAGACACAAATCCCACCCCTCCTTGGTTTTTGTTTCTGATTTCTACCATTTCAGAAATCAGTGCACCAATGGTAGAAATTTAGACTTTTCCCATTGTACTGATGGGCCATATGATCCTCTGCCAGGATGCTGGGCTGCGGTGTAGTCCCCCTGGCAACCAGAGTATTTTACTGAGAGACTTGTACCCCTGTCCTATGCTATCAGACTATTTTAAGTGCTTCCAGTTTCTCCTCTTTATTATAAAGCATTTCTCCACCACTGCCTTGCCTTTTGTTCGTTTACCCACGGTACTTGCTCTGATGGTCAAAGACGACAAGGGCTGAGTGACACCGGAAATGTAGATGGCTAACACATGATGGATGAGAGACTGTGGAGCAGGCAAATGTGAAAAATAGTCAATCACAATGTTTTATACTAAACACATATCTAGGAGTAGTGCTAGTAGGGGGCAGGTAATCACAGTAAGTACAATGTTTGTGGCAGTTGTCAATCTTAGATGTTTCTAGGCAGATTGGGAACTGCAGAGCCATTGGCTTTCAACTGCAGGAGAATTCCTAGAGCAAGTTGCATTCATTTTACATATTTACTAATGCGTGCATGTGTGTGTGTGTGTGTGTGTGTGTGTGTGTGTGTGTGTGTGTGCGCGTGTGTGCGCATGCGCCATTGCACAGATGTGGAGGTCAGAGGACAACTTTAGGGAGTTCCTTTTAGGGAGAGCCTTTTTTATGAGGCTCTGGGGGAAAGGACTCAGGTTGTCGGGCTTGGTGGAAGGTGTTTTTAGAGAATGAGCCTACTTGTTTTCCAAGATGTAATATGTAAGAAATAGCCCAACAGAAGCTGGAAGGTGGCTTGTCGATTAAAAGCACAATCTTCCACAGGACCAGGGTACAATTCCCAGTACCCACATACAGCTCACAGCCACCTACAACTCCAGTTCCAAGGACTCTGATGCCCTCTTCTGACCTCTTCAGGTAGTGTATGCACACGGTACACAGGCATACATGCAAGCAAAACACCAATTCACACCAAAAATTTTAAAGGGGATGGTGGTGAAAAGATCATTAATTAAGAGCACTTGTTTTTTGCAGAGGACCTGGACTCAGTTTCCAGTACCCACATGGTACTCACAGATGTCCATATCTCCAGTTCCAGGGGCTCTGACACCTTCCGAGGGCAGGGTGTGCTCACGCTGCTCAGATGTACATGTGAAAAGACACTCATGTATATGAATAAATCTTAAATTTTTAAAATTTTAATTAACTTATTTAATGTATAAGTGCTCTATCTGCATGTATGCCTGCATGCCAGAAGGGGGCATCAGAACTCATTACAGATGGTTAAGAGCCACCATGTGGTTGCTGAGAATTGAACTCAGGACCTCTGGAAGAACAGACAGGGCTCTTAACCACTGAGCCATCTCTCCAGCCCATAATTTTTTTTTGAAGAGCAAATTATTATTTTAAAGAGAAAATTTCTTTTAAAGAGAAAAGAAAAAGTAGGCCAACAAGATGACCTTAAGGGTTTGCAACCTGCAGGCAAAGGCAGGCGGATTTCTGAGTTCGAGGCCAGCCTGGTCTACAGAGTGAGTTCCAGGACAGCCAGGGCTACACAGAGAAACCCTGTCTCGAAAAACCAAAAAAAAAAAAAAAAAAAAAAAAGGTTTGCAACCTGAGGTGGAAGTGGGATTAGCAGGGATTGTTATTTCTTCTCTTCCACCTTTCTAACATACATTGGATGAGTGGTAACCCTGTCCTTAATACTGGAAATGTATAAACAGTAGTGTTAGCAAACAGTTATAGGATGTATTTTATGTGCCAGGTACTGTGTTATGTGCCTTAAGGACAAAGCCTTGGCCTATGCTGACTCAATTTACATTTTGGACAATCCAATGGGAAGAAATCAATACATAAATGGTAGAAATTTTGACTTTTCCTAGTCTACTGTCGGGCTGTGGGATCCTGTCAGGATGCTGGGCTGTTGTGTAATCACCCTGGCAGCTGGAATGTTCTGCTAGGAGACTTATGCCCCTGTCTTCTGCTACCAGACTAAACAATGGACAGCAAAGAATCAAAATTTCCCAGTAATTTTTCCCATGCTGGGAGAAGGGAAAACGTGAAGCCCTGGTGGCAGCCGAAGGAGGGAATTGTTCACCATTCCATATAGTCCTGGGAATTTATCAGACCATCTTCTTGGATAGACTGAGTCAAACCACAGCTTCAAAGGGCTACTTAGGTATACATACAGATCTCTTTCACTTCATCAGAATTTGAATTTCATGTCAGCACCCCAGAAAATGGACTTGGGCTCATTGGGCCCTTTATTTGTTTTACTTCTCAAAGTTACCACACTGAATAAATCTCTTTTCTCAGCTTTCTCTAATACTTGTCTCTAGTTGGTGTACTGGAGACAAGCAGCTAAGTCAAACTTGTTGAGATTGCAGCCACTTTCCCCTAAGAACCCCTGTTAACAGTGGAAGTGAGCCCAGCTCCAAATCAGCTGAAGGATCATGATGTTTGATAGGTCCAGTATATTAAAGACATTTTCAACCTAGGATATTTCTGACTTATGAGGTTGGATTGGAACTCCTGACCTTTCTGAGTGTTGGGTTTACAGGGCTGTGTCACCATGCTTAGCTATGTGTCACTCAGTTCCATGGTGGAGCTAGGAATGTAGTTCAGTAGATAGCAGTTGTCTAGCACATGTGAGGCCCTGGGTTCAATCCTCAGCACCACAAATAAATCACAGTGATCTTCTGATGGTATTATTGTTATTGTTATTATTGTTGTTGTTGTTTGTTTTTTCAAGACAGATTCTCTGTGTAACTGAGCCCTGGCTGTCCTGGAATTTAGTGAGTACTTTGTAGACCAGGCAGTAGGCTGGCCTCGAACTCACAGAGATCCACCTGACTCTGATGGTATAGGTATTATTATGCTGCCTTTTTTGACACAGGGTTTCTCTATATAGCCCTGGCTGTCCTGGAATTTGCTCTGTAGATCAGGCTGGCCTTGAACTCACAAACTCATCTGCCTCTGCCTCCAAAGTGCTGGAGTTAAAGGTGTGCCCCACCACAGCCATCTTATCTCTCTTATTTAAAAAAATATATATATTTACTTTGCTCTTTTTATGTGTCTGTCTGTCTGTGTGTGTATGCTGCCTATGCATGTATTCCTTGCAAAAGCCAGAAGAGAACATTAGATCCCCTAGAGCTAGAGTGGTTGTGAGCCCCCTGAAGTGGGTGCTGAGTCATCTCTCCAGCCCTTTCTTGTCCATTTTCCAGATAATAAAGCAGTGATTCAAAGAGATGAAGCGACATGATCCAAGATATCTAGAGTGGTTGTAAGCAAGAGTTGGGATTCGAACACTGGCAGTCACAATGTTGAGCCTATGAATGTAATTAGAATGCTCTTCTCAGTCTTCTAGTTGGAAATTATAGAAATAGGACTCATGGGCTGGAGAGATGGCTCAGCGGTTAAGAGCACTGATTGTTCTTCCAGAGGTCCTGAGTTCAATTCCCAGCAGCCACTTGGTGGCTCACAACCATCTGTAATGTGATCAGATGCCCTCTTCTGGTGTGTCTGAAAACAGCTACAGTGTACTCATATATATATAATAAATAAATCTGTTTTTAAAAATCCTACTTAAAAAATAGGACTCATTCTGTAACAAGAGAAAGCAGAGCAGGGAGAGTTAGAGATTTAAGAGCACATAGATGGGCTGGGCCAGGGTAAAGCAGAAGATCCCAGAAGTGGCAGCAGAGTCCCTAGTTGTCTGGTTTGGCAGTTAGGTAGAGCAAACACGTAGGTGTGCAGAATGCCCAGAGGGAGCCCAGACAGGCAGGTGGGGTGGTTGGCAGTCACAGTATCTGGCAGCCAGTGACAGAGGCCCTGCCATAGGGTCTGGGCTTCTAGAACAGGATGTCAAAAGGCCTAGCAAGTACTAGACAGATCATTATTCCTATAAAGACAGAGATGCTTCACAGGACACCAGTAGGACTCGAGTTGGGAACAGCAGACTAGGTGCTTAAGGTAGGGGTTTTTATCCAATAGACAAGAAATAGCCCAGTTATTAGAGCTAAGGACCAGCTCCATTGATTAATCTTTCCAACTATTGATTTTTTTCAACACATTTTTGGCACTTATGTTCCAAATGCTGTGCCAGGAACTGGGCCAAGGCACACTCCAATAAAGAAGTAAAACCTGTAAAGCAGGCATGTACAAGCTGTGTGATAAGTTCTGACTTACAGGTACAGACTGAGGGGGTGGGGTAGGGAGGTTCATTTGTGGAGTTTAAAAAGACTATATTGATCACAAATTGGAGGTCAGCCTGGGATACATGGTGAGAGCCTGTCTCAGAAAACATGTGACAGGTGGTGAGATGGCTTGGTAGGTAAAGGTACTTGGACCAACTCAGAGGACTTGAGTTCTATCCCCAGGACCCACATGACAGAAGGAGAAAACCGACTCTACAAGTTGTGCTCCAATGTCTTCTCTCTCTCTCTCTCTCTCTCTCTCTCTCTCTCTCTCTCTCTCTCTCTCTCTCTCTCTCACACACACACACACACACACACACACACACACACACACACACACACACGTGTAAAAATGGGCTGGGGAGATGGGTTGCTTAAGAGCTGCTCTTTCAAAGGATTCAAGTTTGTTTCCCATCACTCATGTTGGTCAGTTTCACGCCCTTTTGTAATTCCAGATTCAGGGGATCTGACGCCCTCTTCTGGCTTCTTTGGGAACAGCATACTCAGATGCATACGCGGCAATAAAATAAATTGAAAAAGAAAACATACAACAACATGTGTACGAGTGTGCATTTGTGTTCTGTTCTGTTCTGTTCTGTTCTAGGACTTTAAATAAGAGACAGTTTTCTACATCTAAAGTGTGCAAAAACAATGGCCAAAGCATACAAACTTGAAAGCAGAGTATTCGTTCCCCATTTGGTGATGAGTGAACAGTTCACTGGGAAATTGATATTTGAGAAGGAGCAGTGGGGCACTTGAGTCTGAAGCAGCCCAGAGGTCCAGATATGAAAGGCTTTTGTGGGTGCTGCTGAAGATCTTGGGTTTTTCCCCAAAGTAAAGCCAGGTGTAGTCTCTATATTAATGAGTGATTGGGTTGCATCTTGGTATTTCAGGAAGATCACATTGGAAACATTATCCAGAATCATTCAAAACAAGTCTGTCAGGATGTTACTCCAATTGTGTGAGTAAGGGGTGGGGTGGGGTGGGGTGGGGTGGGGGTGGGGTGGGGGTGGGGGTGGGAAGGGAGGCTGGCTCAGTGGTTAAGAGCACTGGCTGCTCTTCCCGAGGACCCTGGTTCAATTCCAAGCACCCACGTGGTGATTCCCAACTGTCTGTAACTCAGGTTTCAGAATCTGCCTCCCTTCTCTGACATCCATAGGCATTGAATGCACATGGCACAGATATGGACAGGGACCATGACATGCACACGCATACACAACCTAAAGACATAAATAAAAATAGTTAAGGGGAGCTTGAACTAAGATTCTGACAAGTGAAGATTTATTTAGGAAAATGTTTCTGAGTGAGAATGGGTATAACTTGGTGATTGTGGTCAATGATCAAGAAAGGGGTTATTAAAAATTTTGAAGATTTTTTCTTTGAGAAACTACTAATATAGTGACATCTTTCACAAAGAGATTAAGGACTCTAGAATGTGGAGCAGGTTTTCTACTGGGAGGTAGGGAGGCAATCCGTGCTGTGTGGAAATGCCCGGAGTGTACTACTCTCCTTAAGTGCTGAGGGGAACTTTCACTAAGCAATTTCCGTGGTTTGAAGACACACTATGATCATTTTTATGCCACCAATATGTTATTAATCCACACACAGAATTTTTGGAATCTTAACAATTAATCTCAGAAACCTATAGAAAGAACTGTACTGGGTACTTTGTAATCCAAACTTTTTATGACGTTGCTTAAATAACTTTGGAGCCACACTACTGGACTCCAGCGGAGAAGCTCATGGGTCCCTGAAATTACTAAGGCAAGATAAAGCAGGAGAGATTACCCGTAGCTTGGTGGCAGAGGGCTTGTCCAGCACACACAAGACCTTGGGTCTAGTAACCAGCACCATAGGACCAAAAAAGGACGTGGCCTCAATGAACAATGAAGGCTTATTAGGATTTTGTTTGGACGACAGCTGCTGAATCTAAGGAACCCCTGTCATTCCTCAGTTACTCAGATGTCCCCATAGCTAGTGCATTACATTTCGATGAACACAAATGGAACATTTTCTCTTTGCTTGATCCCTCCACAATTTAGAAACTCTTATCAAGTATTATTTCCATGATAATAAAATGAACTGAGTAAGTTCAATAAAGATCTACCATTCCCATAACAATATAGTGGTGGTACGTATCTTTGATCCCAGCATTCTGGAGGCAGAGGCTGGCTTGGCAGATCTCTGCAATGGAAGTGCTATGGTTGTACAATTAGGAACGGTTTTTGTCCGACTTGCCCAAATGTGTTGTAAAGAGGAAACTCAAAGTCTTTTTTCCCCCCAAATGTATTGTGTTTTTACAGTTCAAACTGCATGTAGTCAGCTCTACAATGGATGTGGTATCTGTGAGCTTGGCCAGCCTGGTCTACAGAGCAGGTTCCAGGACAGCTGAGGCTACACAGAGGAACCCTGTCTGGGGAGAAAAAGGATCTGCTTTTCCAGTAACAAGGTGTAATTGGAAGCATTGGTTCATTTTCTATGGCTGGGTCTCTCTACATAGCCCTGGCTGTCCTGGAACTCATTTTGCACACCAAGCTGCCCTTGAACTTGTAGAAATCCTAGAGTTCCACCTGCCTCTACTTCCTAAGTGCTGGAATTAAAGAAGCTAAAGGTATGTGTCACCATGCCTGCTTTTTAGTATTATTTATTTTATGTCAGATATGGTTTCTACTCCTTTAATCCCAGCACTCAGAGGCAGGTGGATCTTTATGAGTTCAAGGGCAACTTGGTCTACATAGTGAGTTCCAGGACAGCCAGAGCTACATAGAAAGATCCTGTCTCAAAACCAGGGGGAAAAATGTATTTTATTTTTAATTATATGAATGTGTGCATGGGCGTGCAGGTGCCCAAGGAGTCCAGAAGAGGGCGTCATCAGATCTCCTGGGGCTGGGGTTCCAGGTGGGCATGAGCTGCACAAGTGGGGCGCAGGGAGCTGAACTCATTCTCTGGGAGAAGAGCAAGTACTTTTAACCACTGAGCCCCGGTACTAACAGATACATCTACAAGACAACTCCCACATCTAAGACTCAGGGATCATTGCAGAAGAGGGGGTGGAAAGATTGTGAGAACTAGATGAACAGAGAATTTGCTGTGAGATTGTGCCTCGGTAATGTCAGAAGCTACATCCATAAAGTCTCACCAACATGACTGTCCAACTGTGACTGAACAAGGATGACAACAGACAGTAATGTGGACAGGAGAAAGCCCATGAGGCCCCAACCATACACAAAGAACTACAGGCAACTAAGGGATGCTGAGAGTGGGGGAAATAGTTTTCCCCAGGGAAGAGCACACCAATTGGTTCTCCAATACTAAGTGGTCAGTCCCTAAACATACACCAAAGTAACAGTATACAGAGTGAGAAGGTTGCACTTATTTATTCAGGAATATATATGTATATCCACATCTCCACATCATGTAACAGCAATGGATGAAAAGGAGGCCATGAATTTAAAAGAAAGGAGGGGTGTATGGAAAGGAGGAGTAGGGGAGGAAGGGAAGGGAAGGGGTAAATAATGTAATTATATCAAAATAATAAAAGAAAAAAGCCACTATAGGTGAGAGAGGTGGCACATACCTATAATCTTGCATTCAGGAGGCAGAGGCAGAGGAATCTCTGTGAGTTTCCGGACAGCCAGGACTATAGAGAACATGGTCATGTTTCAAGCAAAACAAAACAATAAACAAACAACAACAATCAAAAACTACTGAGCCACCTCCCTGGTCTGCTGATGTTTTTGAAATAGGATCTTGGGATGTATGTAGCTAACACTGGCTCTAAACTTTAAGATTTTCTTGTTTTAGCTTCCTAAATTCTGGGATTATAGGTATGAGCCACCAAACCTGGCTCTGTAGGGAGAAATTGTGTTTCACTCAGAAAATATAGCACACTCTTGTGGGTATTGGATTCTAGTATAGTCTTTGAGTGATTTCTCACCTCTTGACAAACTGCATAATAATTTCAGTGTTGCCATCCTGTGTTAGACCAGGGCCTGCCATCTTTTTGTTTTGTTTTGTTTTGTTTTGTTTTGTTTTGTTTTTTCGAGACAGGGTTTCTCTGTGTAGCCCTGGCTGTCCTGGAACTCACTCTGTAGACCAGGCTGGCCTCGAACTCAGAAATCCGCCTGCCTCTGCCTCCCAAGTGCTGGGATTAAAGGCATGTGCCACCACTGCCAGGCAGGGCCTGCCATCTTGCATGTTTTGTCAGTCTTCACCCAATTTATAATTTTCTAGCTTCCTTCAGTATCTACCTACAACCCTTCAAATTGATGTTTCCGGTTTCCCTCCCACCCTCCTGATGTGGTACCACTAAGAGCTGAAACCTAGATGCCCAGACCCTGACTGAGTTGCTGGGTTGTCTTGCAGATGGGTTTTCTTCAGGATCTAAAGTAGGTCCTGCACATAGAAGCAGGGTGGCTTGCTCTAAATTTCAAAGGGCTAGCTTCTATTGTTGGAGAAAAAAACACCATGACCAAAAAAAGCAAGTTGGGAAGGAAAAGGTTTATTCAGACTACACTTCCACATTACTGTTCACTACCAAAGAAAGTGAAGATAGGAACTCAAGCAGGACTGGTATCTGGAGGCAGGAGCTGGTGCAGAAACCATGGAGAGGTGCTGCTTACTGGCTTGCTCCACATTACTTGGTCTGCCTGCTTTTTTTTTTTTTTTTTTTTTTTTTTTAAATAGAATCCAGACCTACCAGTCCAGGGATGGCACCACACACAATGGGCTGGGCCCTTCCCCTTTGATCACTAATTGCAAAAATGCCCTACAGCTGGATCTCATGGAGGCATTTCCTCAACTGAGGCTCCTTCCTCTCTGATGGCTCTAGCTTGTGTCAAGTTGACACACAGAACCAGCCCATACAAATGACCCCTTGTCAACTTGGCACACAAACACATCACTATTAGGCCAAACCCCTTCCTTTCATATTCACCCCCAAGATTTTACATTAAAAACATAAATAACTTTAAAAGTTCCACAGTCTTTACAAATTAAAACACATGAAAATTTCAGTCTCTTTAAAATACCTAATCTCTCCTCTAAAAATCCAAAATCTCTTTTGAAAGTCCAAGGTCTTTCAGCTGTGGACTCCTGTAAAAAAATAAAACAAAAAAAAACCAAAAACAAAACCCCCCAAAACAAAATTAAACACCTTCAAGAGGGAAGAACCAGGGCACGGTCACAATCTGAACCAAGCAAAACTAAACTCCACCAGTGTAAATAACTCAGTGTCCAATGTCTGGGATCTATATATGATCTTCTGGGCTCCTCCAAAGTGCAGACCCTGTGTAGCACACACAGCTTGTCTTCTAGGCTCTGGCTGGCTCCACTCCACTGCTGCTGCTGCTCTTGGTGGTCATCCTATGGTACTGGCATCTCCAAAACTGCTGGGGTCTTCTGCTGCAACTGGGCTGCACTTTCACCAAGAGCCTCTCCTAGGCTCTCTTCATGGTGCCAAGCCTCACCTCCTTTTTCCTCCATTAGTACATTTATTTATTCATTCATTTACATACTGGTTGCTGTCCCTTCATTCCCCTCATACAGTCTCTCCCCCATCTGCTCCCCTTCTTGTCTGAGAGGGTGGTGGCCCACCATGGCACATCAAACCTCTGCAAGGCTAGGCACATCCTCTCCCACTGAGGCCAGACAAAAGCCTCAACTCCTTTGCATGACCCCTTCAGTCTTGGGCCATCAATTGCAACTGAGGCTGCACCTTCACTAATGGCCTTCTATGGTCTCTCGCAGTGTTGAGCCTCAGCTGCTCTTCATGACCCCTCATGCCGTCCAAACCAGCACCACCTGGGTGACTCTTACACATCACCAAGTCCAGCTACCAGCATGAAGTACAACCTTGGCTATCTCTGGAACACAGCTTCTTTGTGCTCTCAGAAAACACTTCCCAGATTTCACCTGAGCAATGCTGGTCTCTTCTTAATCACTGCTAATTTCTTAGCTCCAGCTAACCAGCATCAATTGTCTCAGTCGCGCAAATGTGTTGCTTTAATGAGTCTGGTATCTTGTTAATCACAGCTGAATCTTCAGCCCCAGCTGACTAGAACCACTGAATCTTAAATCAAAACAACAAATGACCCTGCTAGAATCTTAAATCTTCCTTCTGAAGAGTCACAAGCCAGGTTTCCATCCTCTGCACTGTTCTCAACATTACCTTCCAGGCTCCCACCCCACAGAGCTCTTAACACCTAATGGCTCTTCTACTCCAAAGTTCCAAAGTCCTTCCACAGTCCTCCCCAATACATGGTCAGAGCTACCACATCAATACCCCACTACACTGGTACCAATCTGTCTTAGTCAGGACTTCTATTACTGCGATGAAACACCATGACCAAAAAACAAGTTGAGGAGGAATGGGTTTATTCAGCTTATACTTCCAGACATAATCCATCACTGGAGGAAGTCAGGACAGGAACTCAAATGGAAAGAACCTGGAGGCAGGAGCCGATGTAGAGACAATAGAGGGTGCTGCTTACTGCATTGCAAGTCCCCTGACTTGCTCAGCCTGCTTGCTTTCTTTCTTTTTTTTTTTTGGTTTTTTGGTTTTTTCGAGACAGGGTTTCTCTGTGTAGCCCAGGCTGGCCTCGAACTCAGAAATCCGCCTGCCTCTGCCTCCCGAGTGCTGGGATTAAAGGCGTGCGCCACCACTGCCCGGCTCAGCCTGCTTTCTTATAGAACCTAGGACTACCAGCACAAGGATAGCACCACTCACAATGGACTGGGCCCTTCCCCATTGAGAAATACAGCTGGATCTCAGAGGCTCCTTCCTCTACAATGACTCTATCTTATGTCAAGTTGACACAAAACCAGGCAGTACAGCTAGTTACCACAGCAGATCAAGCAAGTATGGGAAGCAGATCAAGGAAGTATTTTGCCTACTTCCATACAAACAACAGAGGAAACCTCAGCCACAGACCATTACCAGGGCATCCAGATCTCCCAAGTTGTGCTATGGGAATCAGTCATGCAAAGCGCAAATCAGAAGGTAGTTGGAATTGTCACAACTGTCCTTGTGCCTCCATCAACAGATGCTTCATGCTGCTGCGGAGATAGCTCAGATGATAATGTGCTTGCTTTGTGAGCCCGAGGACCTAAGTGTGATACCCAGCAGGCACAGAAATAGCCAGGTGTATTGATGCAAGCTTGCACTGCCAGCAGTGGAGAGATGACATGAGGGTCCCTGGAATGTGTAGGCTACTAGCCAGGCCTAACCTAATTGGTAAGCCTCAGGTCCTTGTGAGAAACCTTGTCTCATAAAACCAAATGAGAGCGAGTGAAATGGTTCAGCAGGTAAAGGTGCCTGCCACCAGTCCTGATGACCGGAGTCTAATCTGTAGTGAAGGAAAGAACCAACGCCAACAAGCTGTCCCCTGACCTCCATATTTGCACTATGGTATGTGCCCTCCTCAGTGAAATAAATTAAAATATAATATAGAAAAAAAATAAGGTGACTGGCTCCTGAGGAACAATGTTTGAAGTTAGCCTCTGGTCTCTACACATACCACACATACACAAGATGCTTCAAGACCAATATATAGAAATCTCAGGCTACAGTTGTAGCTCAGTGGTAAACACTGGCCTATTGGGGGGTGGGCTTTGCTGGAATCAAGTCGGGTTGTGATCTGTCTGCAATCTTTTTTGTTTGTCTTTGCTTTTGGTTTTTGTTATTTCTCTGTGTAGCTCTGGTTGTCCTGGAAATAGTTCTGTAGACCAGGCCTGCCTCTGCCTCCCCAATGTTAGGAATAAAGTCATGCATGCCTGGCTTCCAACCATTTTAAAAACAGTATCAGGATATGAATGCAGAGCCTCTCTCATGCTGGGCAAATTCTCTATCACTACAGTACATTGCGATGACTGACCTTGAGCTCCATAGTCCACTGTGACTTTACACTTTCCATCTTTTTGCTTTGGTCTCCTCAGCAACTAGAATTAAATGTCTGCACCACTAGGCTCACCTTGGCCCAACCATTAATCTTGGTTGTTGTTTTGTTTTTGACCAGACTGGTTTTGAACTCAGAGATCTGTCTGCCTCTGCCTCCTGAGCACTGGGATTAAAGGTGTGCACCGCCACCACTGCCACCGCCACCACCATCCAGCTAGTCTTGTTTTTCTTTTATGTCCATAGAAATCTCACTTTTAAAGCCAGGTGTAGTGGTGCATTGTCTTTAATCCCAGAACTCGGGAGGCAGAGATAGGAGAATCTCTGTGAGTTCAAGACCAGCCTGACCTACATAGAGAGTTCAAGGAAAGCCAGGGCTACATAGTAAGACCCTGGTGGTGGTGGCAACAGCAGCAACAGCAGAGGAGGAGGAGGACGACGAGGGGGTGGTGGAGGAGAAAAGTTCCAGGGAACCCAATGCCCTCTTTTGTCCTCCTTGGGCACCAGGCATGAACACGGTGCACAGACATAGATGCAAAGAAAATACACATACACATAAAATAAAAATAAATAAAATCCTACACAGAGAAACCCTGTCTCGAAAAACCAAAAAATAAAATAAACAAATAAATAAATAAAATCTTCCTTTTAAAAAATGCAACTCCTTTCAAAAGCTTGGTGGATTACAGCATCCAGCAAATATACTCTACTACCAGTCTTTTTTTTTGGGGGGGGGGGCAGTTTCGAGACAGGGTTTCTCTGTGTAGCCCTTGCTGTCCTGGAACTCACTCTGTAGACCAGGCTGGCCTCGAACTCAGAAATCCACCTGTCTCTGCCTCCCAAGTGCTGGGATCAAAGGCGTGCGCCACCACTGCCTGGCATCTACTACCAGTCTTACCAGGAGGCTGCTCTTTAGTGAACAAAATGCAGCTGGGCGTGGCGACAATGGGACATGGGCGAATGGCAAGTTCCAGGGCAGCACGGGCTACAAAGGCAGACTGTTTCAGAAAAGAAAGAAATAAAACACAAGAGGCACAAGGATGACACACATTTATAAGCCCAGCACTTGAGAAGCAGAGGAAGGAGGATTTCTGCAAGTTTAAGGTCAGCCAGGGCCACAGTAGAAAAACCCTGTCTTTAAAAAAAAATCAAAATGAAGGAAGGGGGAGGGAGGATCGACATGGGAGGTAGGGAGCTAGGATGTGAGGGTGGTCAGCATGCAATGTGTGCATTCCTAAAATCATAGGAAAATTACAGACATGGAAATGAAAACAACTCTGGGCTGGAGAGACGGCACAGCGGTAAGATTAGCTACTCTTGCAAAGGACCTGAGTTTTGTTCCCAGCACCCACATTAGGTGGCTCACAACCACCTGTAACTCCAGCCCCAGGGGATCTGACATTTCCACAAGCATCTATACTTATAGGTACACCACACACACACACACACACACACACACACACACAAATTGAAAAATAAACTCTGCCAAGCATTTTGGTACATGCTTTTATTCTCGGCACTCAGGAGGCAGAGGCAGGCCTATTTCTGCCAGCCTGCTCCACATAGTGAGTTTCAGGCCTGCCAAGGTTGTACAATGAGACTCTGTCTCAAAAAAAAAAAATCATTCATCTGCTGTAAGCTAAATTTCAATGGCTAGTAGTACTATCCAATGAATGCTTGGAAATGTGTATTGAGTTATAAAAGGAAAGTATGGGCCAGGAATTTGTGAATCACCTTATAGAAATAACAGTTGCTGTGGAAGATTGTGGCTGAGTCTCCATGTAGGACAGAGACCTGGACTTGTAGGATATTCACAATTACAGGAGCAAAAGAGGAACAGAAAATTAGTGGCATCTCTGGATTGTTGAGTGCAGTGGCGTCCTCTAATTGCTCAGTCCCTGACACCTCTGCAGCAGTGGATACAAGCGACCTCTTCATGCCTGCTTTTAGAAACTCTTTCAGTTTCCATGGTATTCTGCACTCTTCGATCTTAACTGATTATGCATAGATGTCACAGCTGAAAGCTTCATAACACTTACTTCCTTCAACCCCCTCATTTTACAAACGTGGAGACTGAAGAGCCAGAAAATGGAAGTAGCTATACCGACGTTCACAGACAGACCTTCTTTGTCCTTCCCTCCCCCTTTCTCGTGCCTGTGGCCCTTTGCTCTTTGTTTTCCTACACTCCTGGCCTCTGAGAAATTCATCTTTTGCATACTTTTAAGCTTCTGATTGCCGAATGGAAATTCTCCACCCTCACCTCCCTTCGGAGCTGTTATCTCACCCTTTCTTCAGCCAGCTAAGTGGTCCTCGAACAGCTCACGCCAGGATGGCTGCAAAGCATCTTTTCCCATAGGGCATAGGGTGAAGCTTCCCTCCCTGGCTGCACTGCCACCCAACCCTTCTAGTCGGATAATTCCTTATCAAATCTTGTCAGTTAATTGTACAAAAAATGTCCGCACAGGAGAACTGGGCATGTGGCTCAGTAATGGAGTGCTTACCTAGCTTACCCGATACCAGCATTATAAAAAAGAAATGCCACGGCAAGCCACACGCCATGAAATCTGCTGGTAATGTTGGTACTAGTAAAGCTGAGGCAAAAGGATCATGAGTTCAAGATCTGTCTAGGAAGAAAGACAGACAGAGACAGACCCAGAGAGATCTGTGTGTGATGGGTCCCAATGATAAGGATCCCCCAAGCTTCTCTTTCTCTCTTTTTTTTTCCAGATGATAAAGTCACACACCCTGTCAAAGAGAAGTCTACCCTAGAATCTAGGGCCATTGGAACTGGTGTACTGGGGGTTTCTGGTAGTGGTGGTGGTTATTTTGAGAGCAGGTCTCTTGTCTAGAATGGCCTCAAACTCACTACATGGCCAAGGATAACTTCAAACACATGACCCTCCTGCATCCACTTCCCAAGTGCTGGCAAGTCTAGTGTACTTTGTACCTCAGACTGCTTCATGTTGTTTCTTGCATTCCTTCGGGCTCTGTCACTTCTTTTCCATCTGGTTGCCGTTTCCGTAGATCCAAACCTCATGTTTGGATTGCTGACACCCCACACATCTACCTTTGCTTCCTCTCGTCTCCTCCAACCCAGCTTGTCCTGCCAAGGAAATCTCCCTAAAACATTATTTGTACCTTATCATTTGCTTCATCGAAAATTTTTGAGTCCTTCCTTCTTGCCTACTAAATAAGCTTTTCAGAATTTCAAGCCAAGCTTCAAAACTCCTCCAAAAACTGGTACCCACCCACCTTCCCATGCCTCATTAGCACCAGGTCCCTTTTATGTTCCAAAACCCTATGGGCAGCCATGGCCAATACTCTGTGTTCCTTGAATAGCTCATGCACTTTCATGCTCTGCTGCCTTTTTACATACTGTTCTCTCAATTCAGAGTGATGGTCCTTCGATTTTTTTCCCTTCTGCAAAGTTCTTATCTCCTAAGTCCCAACTAAAAACTCCTAGGATATAGACTGGTTAATTCTCCTCAGGATTAGTTTCTGTGTGAGTCTGGGATGTAGCTTAGTTGGTAGAATGCTTTCCAAGTATGCAGGAAACCCTGGATGCAATCCTCAGCAAAGCACAAACCAGTCATATGTGTGTCACATGACTGTAGTCCTAGCACTTGGGAGATATAGGCAGGGGAATTAAGAATTCAATATCGCCGGGCAGTGGTGGCACACGCCTTTAATCCCAGCACTTGGGAGGCAGAGGCAGGTGGATTTCTGAGTTCGAGGCCAGGCTGGTCTACAGAGTGAGTTCCAGGACAGCCAGGGCTACACAGAGAAACCCTGTCTTGAAAAACCAACAAACAAACAAACAAACAAACTAAGCTGGCTATGATGGCTCACTTGTAATCCCAGGTCTGGGTGGGTGGAGACAGAAGAGCTTGGGGATTCATTGGCCAGACAGACTAATGTATGGCTTATGATTGTCTCTAACTCCAGCTCCCACAGATCTGACACTTCTGGCCTCCATATGCACCTGTACTAATGTACACACACACACACACACACACACACACACACACACACACACACACACACACACACAAATTAAATAATTTTTAAAGATAAGCTTTAAAAAAAAAAAACAAAAACTAACAGCAGGGCAGTAATGACACCTTTAATTCTGGCACTGGGAAGCAGAGACAGATCTCTGTGAGTTCAAGGCTAGCCTAGTGTATAAAGTGAGTTGCCAGCTAGTGAGGACTACACAAAGAAACCTTGTCTCAAAACAATCAAAACAAAACAAACACCTACCAAAAATTCAAATAACAACAGAATCAATATTTAGCTGGGTGGCGGTGTTCACACATTTAATCCCAGCCCTTAGGAGGCAGAGACTGGAGGATCTCTCTGAGTTTGAGGCCAGCCTGGTCTACAGATCAAGTTCCAGAACAGCCAGGGCTTTGTAGAGAGACCCTGTTTTGGAACCCCTCCAAAAGGTGTGTGTGTGTGGAGAGAGAGAGAGAGAGAGAGAGAGAGAGAGAGAGAGAGAACTGAGTATAGTGGCACGTGCCTTTAGTTCCAGCACTCACTCACTTAGGAAGCAGAGGCAGGAGGATCTCTGTGAGCTCTCCTGCCACCCAGTGCTACATAGTGATACCCTATCACAAAAAAAGCTAAATAAATAAATAAACAAATAAACAAATAAATACATACATACATACAAACATACATACATACATACATACATACATACATACATACATACATAATTGGTGTGATTCCTGAAGAATGGCACCCAAGAGTGGTCACTGTCCTACACACAAATATACACCCCCACACACACACACCAAAGAGAAAAGAAAGGGAAATTGGCCTCTGTGGTAATTCATTCGACAGGCAGGGCCTGCCGTCATAATTAGAGATCCAGTCGAGGTGAGTTTGAGTTCCCTCTCCCCTCCCCTCTGTACACATGTGCCCAGGCATTCATGAATAGCTACTTGCTATTTGCTTTTTTTAACCTCATATTAGAGCTAGCCAGTGAGATTTGTCTCACTCGTGGTTGCACCCTCCACAGCCCCTGACTGACATTCCCTGGCACGCAAAGGGTATTTAACAAGTATTTCTTGCAACGAGCACTCTGCAGCCACATCTTGAAATACTGCCTCGTTAGTAATGCAGCAAGAGTGACTCCTGTTGCTGATCATGGAGCGACATGTTGGGAGAAGACAAGTCACGTTGGCAAGTCTCCAACAACGTGCTGCTGAGCGCCCACAATCACTTTCAGCCTGTCAGTTCGCTTGAGGGTGATGAGGTAGGAAGAGCGACAGCTCACATAAGGCCATTTTTTTTTCTTGCATGGAAAAGCTCAAACCTGAAATGATGTTAGATACAATTTGATCTACTGGTCCAATTATGATTAAATTTCTAATATTTGTTGCCAGAACTTTCATTAGTGTATATTAATTGAGCAAAATGATGGGTTTCATCTCATTATATTTCATTCAGGTGAGATCCCTGTTCACATGTTCATTCACATATGTTGTGGTCATGCCCATGATTCTCATCCAGGGGACCCTAGGTAGCAGGGACTGGCACAGAGCTTGTAAGGAGGCAGAAGCAGAGCCTTAAAGAAGACAATCAAGACGCAGAAAGGAAGCCTTCCCTGGAAAAGGATTATTGACTGAGATACTGGATCATTTCCCTCAGCAGAGTAATGGTAATAGATGATACAGGGCAAGTGCTTGGCACCTGTGGCATACCTTCCTGGTCTCTGGGTTGCAGGGTTTCTTCCGGGCCATTTTGGACACAGTTTTGCACTCACTCAAGCTGCTGTGTGGACCATTCTAGTTTACAGAGCTAGTTCTAGGCCGTAACGAGATCCCAAGTGAAAGAGAGGAGGGATGGAGGGAGGGAAAAAGGGAGGGAGGGAGGGAGGGAGGGAGGGAGGGAGGAAGGAAGGAAGGAAGGAAGGAAGGAAGGAAGGAAGGAAGGAAGGAAGGAAAACTAGCAAATAAGCAGAAGAGGAAGTAAAGTTGAAGGGGAAGAGTCAAGGAGAAAGCCAGAGGCAGAGGAGAATGAATGAGACATTTGTATAAAGATACATATGTGCACTGGCTTTATTCAACATGACACAAACTATTGTCATTTGAGAGGAGGGAACCTCAGTTAAGAAAATGCCTCCATAAGATAGGACCAAAGGCAAGCCTGTAGGGAATTTTCTTAATTAGTGATTGATGGAAGGCCCAGGCCATTGTGGGTGGGGCCATCCCTGGGCTGCTGGTCCTGATTCTATGAGAAAGCAGGCTGAGTAAGCCATGAGGAGCAAAGCAAGCCAGTAAGCAACACCCCTTTATGGCTTCCGTATCAGCTCCTGCCCTGTTTGAGTTCCTGTCCTGATTGCCATCAATGATGAACAGTGATGTAGAATCATAAGCCAAAAAAAAAACCCCTTTCCTCCCCAACTTGCTTTTTGGTCATGGTGTTTCATCACAGCAATAGTAACTCTAACTAAGCCATATGTATAAAGATGCCACTTAAAAAAAAAAAAAAAAACATTACTTTGTATACAAACCTAACAGTAACAAAAGAAAACAGGAATCGACACCATCATACTGTATTCCAAGAAAGGACAAATATTACTGCGGCAGTTAGACTAGCTATGGCCCACATAGATTCATCTGTTTGAGTGCTTATCCATAGGTAGTGGCTCTATTAGGAAGTGTGGCTTCTGGAGCAGGTGTGGTTTTGTTAGAGGAAATGTGTCACTATGGAGGGCAGGCTTTGAAGTCTTGGGCATATATATATATATATATATATATATATATATATATATATATATATATGCCCAAGCTCCACCCAGTGTGGAAAACAGTCCCCTTCGGCTGCCTTCGAATCAAGACGTAGACCTCTCAGCTCCTTCTCCAGCCCCATGTCTGCCTGCACACTGCCATGCTTCCTGCCATGGTGATAATGGACTAAACCTCTGATATTCTAAGCCAGCCTTAATTAAATGTTTGCCTTTATAAGAGTTGCCTTGGTCATGGTGTTTCTTCACAGCAATGGAAACCTAACTAAGACAAATATAGATCAATTTGAATATACTAATTAATCAATCAATAAAAATAAAATAACGGAGTTGGTTTACATATACTACCTTGGAAGACTGATCATAACATATTGTTAAGTGATAAAGCAAAATTGCTTACCAAAATCCTTAGGAATAAATGACTCTATTCATTTATAAGACTGGTTAGAGATGCAGCTCAGTGGTGGAAGGGATACCTAGCATGCACAAGGCCCTGGCTCAATCTTCAGCAACAAAATCCAATTTCTATAAATGCACATATTTCTTATAAGTGTTGTGGAACACTTTTATAACATACCACAGACATCATCTCAGTTATTTCTCAATTGGCTGTGATAAAATCTCCTACAAAAGCAACTTATGGTAGAAAGGGGTTTATTTGGGCTCGCAATCCAGAATGGTGGACAAGTTAGAGCAACAGGAGCTTGAGGTACCTGGTCACTTGTATTCACAGTTAAGAAGCAAAGAGCTGGGCTGGAGAGATGGCTCAGCAGTTAAGAGCACTGACTGCTCTTCCAGAGGTCCTGAGTTCAATTCCCAGCAACCACATGGTGGCTCACAACCATCTGTAATGGGATCTGATGCCCTCTTCTGGTGTGTCTGAAGACAGCTACAGTGTACTCATATAAATAAAAAAATAAATAAATTTTTAAAGCAAAGAGCTGCACCACAGTAGCAATAGGTTACCACACTAGGCCTGCACTAGACTGGCCCTGTCAACAATCAGGCGTGGAAAGGAAAGGGACTAATGAGGCCCCACCCCTTCCTGCTGAAAGATTGTAGGAGAGGGGCAGTCTTTGTCTTCTGTTGTGAACCCACTGGTTATTCCACCAAGCTCCACTGGCTAGTTCTGATGCTACAGTCACAAAGCTATCAGATGGCCCTGGTCACAAACAAACAGACACCATGAATATTGGAAAAGAACTTGTAGGGAGAGGGCAGGGGAGATTGACAAGAATGGAGGGAAATTAAAGAGGGTGGGGATGAGAGTAACCAGAATGCTTTATAGACATGTACAAAATAGTCCAAGACAAAATATCACGCTAAAATTTACCTAGGAATAAACCTAACCAACAAGGCAAATATCTCTACAATGAAAATTTTAAGACTTTGGAAGAATAAATTAAAGGAGATAGAAGGACTTCTCATGCCTATGGATCAGCAGAATTAATATTATGGAAATGGAGTTGAAGATGAAACTTAGTTGGCATAGTGCTCGCCAAGGCAGGCATGGTGGCACACCTTTAATCTCAACACTTGCAAGGCAGAGTTAGGTGGTCTCTGTGAGTTTGACACCAGCCTGGTCTACAGAGTGGGACTGTGCTGAAAGAAAAGAAGCCATGAATGTGGGAACAAGATTTGTAGGGGGGATTAGAATGGGAGAAATTAGAATGCATGTTATACATGCATGAAAATGTCAAAGAACAAATTTAATGTATAAAAGCAGTTGTAACAAATAAATAAAAGATCTGGCAAGATGGCTTAATAGGTAAAGATACTTGCTGGCAAGTCTGACCACCTGTCTTCAGCGTCTGAATCCTACATTAGGGAAGGACAGAAATGACTCCTGAATATTGTTTTCTGATCTTTATATTTGGGCACACTCAAGCACACCACACATAAAATAAATGTCATTTAAGAAATAAAGAATTTAGATAAGGAACTCTTTTTAAAAACCCTTCAAGCCAGGCAGTGGTGGCGCACGCCTTTAATCCCAGCACTTGGGAGGCAGAGGCAGGCGGATTTCTGAGTTCGAGGCCAGCCTGGCCTACAGAGTGAGTTCCAGGACAGCCAGGGCTACACAGAGAAACCCTGTCTCGAAAAAAAAAAAACCTTCAAGACTCTTTAAATGTAAAAGAGACATGAGGTCAAAGATGTGAACAGTATAAATACCACACACAGTATATGTCATCACATATATACGGAATTATGTTAAATAGTCAAAACTATCAACGAGTAAAATGAATGAAATGTTTAATGTCTATATACAAAAATCAAAACACTTCTTGAGAAATATTAAAGGCATAAATAAATGGAAAGACTGATCATGTTATAGGAGGAAGAAAAGAAGAGAGCTCCTTTTCATGTAGTGTAAGGTCCTGGCCCAGGGGATGGAGCCACCCACAAGCTTACTGCTTCAATTAACCCAATTAAGAAAATTCCCTATAGAAATCCCTTGAGGCTCATCTCCCAAGTGAATCTAGATCTCTTTAACTTGACAACTGAGATTAACCATTATCCCATGAAAATTCACACCAGGTATCAGAGTGATGCTTTGCTCATCTACCATGTCAGCCTGACCACCCGAGTTCCATACCCAGAGCCCAGGAGAGGGAGAAAAGAACTGAAGTGGGATCAGATGTAGGTTTATTGAAATCTGAGTATATGAACTTGACAGGCAAAGTTTTAAAAGCCAATGTTTGAGAAAATACGCTATTATTTGCTTATTTGTTTTTGAGACAGTATTTTATTCTGCAGCTCTGGCTGGCCTGGGCTGTCTAGACCTGACCTGCCTCAAATTTACTGTGATCCTCCTGCCCCAGCTTCCTGAGTGCTAGGATTAAAGGCATGAGACAACACACTCCATTCCTTTGCCTTAATGTTTTAGGTGGGTTGTTTGTCAGGACAGGAGGTCAAATCCAGGGATTCACACATACTGGATGAGGGTCCACTATGCCGCTTAATTTGCGACTAACCTGAACTATATGTGACCCAGTCTCAAAAGAACAAAACAAAATCAGGCTGGATTTGGGAGACTGTGAGATGACTCAGCGAGTAAAGGTGCCTGCCACCAAGTCTGAGGACCTGTGTTCCTCCTCACATAGCCTACATAGGCCTTGAACTTGCTGTGTACTAATTCGTTATGCAACTAAGAATGACCTTGATTCTGAACTTCCTGCTACCTTGATTTTCTCATCC